>BMAU01003142.1:0-51010 GCA_019973935.1 Trichonephila clavipes
AATAGTCTAAATAATTTGTATTTGAGTGTTTAATGCATTTATATTACTCTATGTTACATTTATTTCATGTTAAAATTGTACGATTCACAGGCAATGCCGCCCCTTACGTTATAATGGCGATTCAATGAGAACTTGGCGAAATCTTGGCGGTAGAGCCAAGTTGGCATCATTTTTGGAGACCAAGTTGGCGACCATTTTGGCGTCATTGGCGACCATGTTGGTGAGCTCGGAACCCTCTGGAATCTTCTAGAAAGTAGTAGATCTCTCCACTCGTGTCACGTTCAATGACACGAGCGGTTATATTTCTAGAAGTTTCTGTCGCGCATATAAAAGGGATGCTCGCCGGTACGGCGAGCAGAGTCTTGATTAAGCCAGCGAGTAGTGAGGATTTTTTTGACTAACTCGGCTGTGCTTCTGAATAATCTTTACGTACGTGTATTTTTAAACACTGTTCTTGTGTTTGATTGCTGTTGAAGCTGTGAAGACCTTCGGATATTTACCCTGTGAATATTGCTGCTGAATCCTGTATTTAAAGGATTGGATTTTCGCTAATAAATTCGCATCGCTGTTAAAGAACTGACTATTTTTTCTTTGTGATTCTTTTTGCATAAAATCCTCGTACCCTCAGATCTACATAACAATATATATATATATTATTTGTGTGCTTTTTCAAAATCACGTTTCCGAACGTAGTCCGTCATTTTAAGTTGCGCTCCTTAAAGCAAAAGAAAAAATTTCTTTATAATATCTAGAAATAAGGCATATAGGTACTTAGTATTTATTAATATCGCATTATAAAGTAACATGAGGGCTATTGGTGTCAGACTTCATAAATTTGAGACACGGTCACGTGATCAAGATGAAACTTGAGCTGTCACTCCCCTTTCCTCTCCAAATTACTGAAATCAGCTACGTCCCCGTACCTCGTACACCATATGGAGGATCCGTCAATTGATCTGTAACTTTGACACTGAGGATACGCTCTTGGGTGTGTCTTAATCACATAAGGCCGACATTCTTTTCATTCAAGGAACTAAATAATAGAAATTGCTTAGAAGGATTTTTCCTTATATAAATCGTTGTGGCGGAAAGTCATCTGGGTGTCTGAGAAAAAATAGGTGTGGTATCAACAACTCAGCCCCTCTACACGGTGGCTCTTCAGTGGCACTAGTACTCGAGCTCTAGAAGTGCCATAATTGTAATAATTATAATAACGGTAAACTTTTTAACGAGGATCACGACTCTTACGTATTTCTACACCAACATAATCATTTCTTCAGCATCAACATACATGACAACACACACAAAATTCCACAACTGTTCACTATTTGCCTAATTAAATCATTGAAATTTTACTGAAGTTTTATTTTTTTTTTAAAAGATCGAATTCTTGCAGGCAGTTTGCTAGTGAAAATAAATATAAATAAATATTTTATGGATAGAGAATAAAATCTTAAATTTCGTAAAAGTCGCAAACATGTTTAAGGAAATATAAGTTTTTATAATCCTAAGAATAGAAATATTTTAGTTTTTTTTGGAATATTGGTTATTTTTAAAAAATGTTTCTTTTTTTTTTAAATATATTGGTAAAATTTTCTGACAACGCAAAACTTTGGAAGGACGATTATTAGATAGATAATAATTATTTGAGTAAGAAGTGATGTCAAAATGAAGTAAAGAATTAGCACCTGGAACAAGGAAATATGAATAATTTACAAAGAATTTTTAAAATTAATTTTCAACCTTTATAAATTATTTTAAAAAAAGTTAAATTTCAAATGCAATATTTTTCATTTTCTTTACATAAACGTCCTCCCGTTGGTGTGAGTGAATAACATCGTCGCACTGTTCAGCCATGGACCTCGTAATTTTGAGCCATAGTCAAGTGTAGAGAACGACACCTGAGCTGGCACCCCTTTCTCCTTACTACCACACTTCACCAACGGGAGAGGGTTTGAGCTCTCAACTGATTTAATGTACATCGCTCCCCTACACGACGAATTTCTAGTGGTACTGGGCTCGAACTCGTGACAAGCAAGCCACGATCCAATACCTTGACCACTAGGCTACCACGGCCTCTCCCGTTTGGGTAATATCAAAGTTAGGAGGGGGTGCCTGCTCAGGTGTCGTCCTCGTCACTTGATCATGATTCATAATTACGAGTTCGGTTGGTAATGTCCCTGGTACAGCATTGTAGTGTGACGTTAATACAAGTCTTACTCACTCTAAGGATAGGGTGGGGCTCCTTGAAAACAGCAATTTGCTCTGAGTTTCGGGAGACAACAAAGTTTGAAGTGCACTGCAATAGAGAATAATCATTGGAGCATGTATCAAGACCCTGTACTTTATTTATTTTTATTATATGGTTACCGTAACTTTTTCAACCAGTAAAAGATTATGTTAGTGATATAGACGCTCCTAAGCGGTCTGCGAACAATACTACGAACTAGTAGCCTTATGGATAAAATTAAAGTAGTTATTACTCAAGAATATTCCACTGCGTCCATAATTTTCACCTACGCACAAAAAGAATTGTGCGACCATCTGATATTGTGTCATTGACCTGTGTAAAATGGGTCTATTGTACCTAGGAAAAATAGTGTGTCTGGTATTTCCGACCAACGAAAAATTCTCTTTCACGACCGTCTCGAAACGCTTTTTCCGAACATCAAAAGGAAGTATGCTTAAAATTATCGTCAGATAAAAAAGCACTTTTCTAAGGGGGGAAAATCTTTTTTCCTTTTGCGTGCATACACTTTGAATATTTCATTTTGTTCTTGAGTTAAGTAATATTCTCGAAATCTGAATTTCAGTTCTGTTTCTGTAACTGAATTTTTAAACTAGTTTTATTGGTATAGAATCAAAGAAAGGATTGAAGAGGATTGTTTGTAAAGCATCACTTCTAAAATGCTTATTTTGAATCCAAAAGATACGATAAGTAAGGTTTTTGAAATTCAAACTTTTAGATATAAACTTATTTAATTTACATTGAAAAAGAATTTAAATGATTTAATGATTAGAGTTGATTATTTCTCATTGACTTATTTTTTAAGCATGAAATTTTTTTCTCAATGAGTGTTTCTAGTTATGATTTTCTATTTTATATTAATTGATAGAATATAGTCTCAACTTAATAAAATTATTTTTAAAGCATATTTAGAGATATTTCTCGAGTAAAAGAGCAAAAAAGCTTTTTAGCAAATTTTTCTAATGGGCCATTTATATGGAGAAGTTTTCTGTTTTATATTGTATTCAAAACTTAGATTACTGATAAGTTTATTGTGACTATCGTCCCCATATACTATAAGAGATCTACCTTAACATCCTCGAATAGTTTACCTAACTTCATCAAATCCAAAAACCTCTGAAAATTCATTCACCTCATATTGTTATTTTTACTTCTCTCTCTTTTTATGTGTGTGTGTTTCTCTCTCACACACAGTCTGTCTCTCTCTCTCTCTGTATCTGTCTCTCCTTCAGTCTCTCAATCTGTTCTCTCTCTCTGTTCTCTTTCTCACAGTCTATCTCTTTCTGTCTGTCTGTCTCTCTTTCTGTGTCTTTCTCCGTCTCTCTCTGTGTGTGTCTTTCTCCGTCTCTCTCTCTCTCTTTCTCTCAGTCTCTCTTTCACACAGTCTATCTCTCTCTGTATCTGTCTCTCTTTCAGTCTCTCTATCTGTCTCTCTTTCAGCCTCTCTATCTGTCTCTCTTTCAGTGTCTCTATCTGTTCTCTCTCTCTCAGTCTCTCTTTCTCACAGTCTATCTCTCTCTGTCTCTCTATCTCTCAGTCTCTATTTCACATAGTCTATCTCTCCCTGTATCTCTCTCTTTCTTTCTCTCTCTTTCTCTCATTATATCTCTGTCTCTCACTCACACAGTTTTTCTCTCTCTTTCTCTCGCTGTCTCTGTCTCTCCCTCACTCACACAGTCTTTCTATCTCTGTCTCTCTCCCTGTCTCTCTCTCTCACACACACACAGTCTTTCTCTCTGTGTGTGTCTATCTCTCACACACAGTCTTTCTATCTCTGTCTTTCCCCTGTCTCTCTCTCTCACACACAGTCTTTCTCTCTGTGTGTCTCTATCTGTGTGTGTGTGTGTTTCTCTCTCTCACACAGTCGTTCTATCTCTGTCTCTCTCCCTGCTCTCTCTGTCTCTTTTCTGTCTTTCTCACAATCTATCTCTTACTTTGTCTCTCTCTCTTTGTCTCTCTCTCCTTGTCTCTCTCTCTCTCTTTGTCTCTCTCTCCATGTCTCCCTCTCTCTTTGTCTCTCTCTTTCGGTCTCTCTCTCTCTCTGTTTTTCTCTGTCTTTTCCTCTGTCTCTCTCTCTGTTTTTCTCTGTCTTTTTCTCTGTGTCTCTCTCTTTCTTTCTCTCTCTCTCTTTGTCTCTCTCTCTCTCTTTTTCTCTGTCTCTCCGTCATTCTCCGACTTTTTCTCTTTGTCTCTCTTTGTTTATCTCTCTCTCTCTCTCTCTTATTCTCTCTTTATCTCTCTCTTATCCATAATTTTAGCTCAAGTTTACCAGAATAAAATTAATAAATGTTGTCTCAGTGTTACTCAAGTAAATGCGCTTAGTCTATACCTACACAATATTTATTCACATGATGTTCCAACCAGACCTCAAGTGTCCAATTTCTGAGGTATCCTGGTGGTCATGGTCACAAACTCGTGCCCGGTGTTTTATAATCACGGGTTCGAGTCTTGGTGCAACTGAAGATTCTCCGTGCAGAGTGACCGATGCCCAATGAATCTGTCTGGAATAATTGGATTGTTTGAGAAGATTGAGATTCCAAAATCTGCTTCGATTTGAATTTGAGCTTTCCAAATTCTGGAAACCTCAAATAATTCTGGGCCAATGCCCTCACGTTGGCGTGCTTCAGAAATTAAGAGAGGGGTGACGGTTTAAGTAACGTCCTTGTCACTTTACCGTAGCTCAAAATTATGTGGTCTTCTACCAACAGCTTTAGAGTGCAAAGTAAATAAACACTCACTTGACTATTTTAAAAGAATATGGTTTGGCACTGACTTACAAGATTACAATGATTCAAATAAAAACGATACCATAAAACAATAAGCCATGCAATAAAAAAATCTCCCCTAATTTTTCAAGTAAGTGACAAACTAGGAGGAGTTTTGCGGCTGTTAGTAACGCCGTACACACAAACCAGGCACTTAGTCCAATCAATTATATATATATCCTTCTCCACGAAATACTACCCCAATCCATTTCAATACATATCACTTTCTCCATTGATACAAATACTTAGTCACCAGCCGAACAAACCCCACTAATCCCAGTGATTACCTCCTTATTTATCCCCTTTTCCTGCCACTTACCTACCTTACTTCTCGTCTTCCTTTCATCAACTCCATTCTTCAATAGAGCAATCACACATCCTGACTCAGAAGCTCATTTCCGTATCGCCAGGGGACTAAGGCACCATCCATCAACTCTGGCAGAGCCAATTAGCCCTCGGCCGATGCTCCTTTATTTTTATTTCTTGTTCTTTTACCTGTGACACACACTTCTTGAGGAGCAACAAGTCTGGACTTGTGGATCAATAATGCTTGTGATAGAGTGGTATTAAGATTTGCCGGGGAGTCGTTTTGTCGTGCATGAATGGCGAATGAGGCCGATGCGAGTTGAGTTGTTTTGGAATAATATTTTTCGAAAATGACGATGTTCTGTGTGGGAAAATATTTGGATTATTGTACGGGGAGATGAGTTTGTGTGATATGTTTTGACGCGTTGCGGTAACGGTTAATAGTTTTGTCATTTGCTCTGTTATGTAATCGATGATGTCCGATCAAACGAGAAGTTATTACGAATGATTGTTTGTTGTTTTTACACCAAACGGAAAATTTGTTTTTCTGCTTTTTATGGGGAATTAGTCTTTTTGAATGAAGTCTGGCTTGAGAGTAAATTTGAATGATCCATAAGATGATTCATGAGGAATTTCTGAAACTCTCAATGAATGAGATTATACGTGGAGTCATTAAAAGAGCAAGATTGCAATAACAAAGTGATTTGAATCAATTTTATAAAAAGGCATCATCCACAGATAGAAAAGTCATTTATTGATAAGGTGACCATTTTTTACAATGAAAAGGAGGACGAAAAATTTAAGAAAAAGTTACAGCGTAAAATATATGAAACGTTTAGTTAATTCAAACAAAAATACGCTAATTACACACTTACATTCTTTTTTAATTATTATATTAAACAAGTTTTTTTCCATTAAATTTTTTTTCATCAACATATCATTTTTTAATATATTGGAAAGTTCGGGCAAAAAATATCCTTCATACTGAATTTCACGGTAAGCACTGTGGTTAAAATATTAACATTCAATTTTGATTTCTCACTAGTCACTTCACAAAAATCATTACCAACTGAAAAAAACTCTTTCAACTGCTGTATTAGTTCCAGGGCAGCACAACGTAAATTCAACAAGAATAATTACATTTTCATATGGAATGTGCTCATTTTTGAAATGGTTTAAGTAATTTCACCCATCTCTTACCAATTTCACAAAATGTTGATTTTCCAATTGTTCTAATTTATTAGAATTTAAACATACACATTCAGTCTTCTTTCTACTTCAAACAGTCAATTGTCATCGATTTTAATATCAGGCATTTGTTTCGATAAGAACTCAACGTAATTTTCTATAACTGCCCAATTTACTTGCGCCAAAGTCAAAAACCACCATTGAAAACTGTTACTTCCTGTGATACTTGTTTCAGACCATTCTTTGGCATTTTTGGAAACATGTTTCGTTCATCTCTGAATACAGAGATTAACAGGTCAGTTTTAAAATATTGAAAAGGAGGACACTTTTCGAGGAAGGACAGAACCTGTAAAAGAAGGATGGTTGATCACCTTATACATAGAGTCACGAAACAACTGCCGTATAGAATAGAAGTATTGGTTTTCATTCCAAGTAGAATTTTATTGGAATTCATTGAATGGCTTCATGTACCAATTTTTCATAATCCATCTAAAATGACATACACTTAATTTTTTTTCCAACAGCTATTATTTCGTTATTGACACCTATTGTCTAAGTACATGGTCTTCCCCATACATTTGTTGCAGCCTCTCTTTCTGGATATTGATGGTTGTATTTTATTTATTGTATAAATATCTCAGTACTGATTTGTGTGTGTGTGTGTGTGATTTGATTTTAATTAACATCACTTTGTGAAGCAACACGAAAGCTATTGACTATGGACTTCGTTGTCGTCTTTGTTTCTAATGCCCCAAGATCAACAGTGTCAGATCAAGGCCCAAGAAATTCATCGGACCGAACGATTTGGCTCGATTCCACCCCAATTTGAGAGAAACCCCTAGAAGGGTGGTCAGGAGTCTCCTACCTCTCTTCCCCTTCGCAGCCCATGCAGCACGGGCACTATACATTTACAAACATCAGTGCTTTATCCTGAATTCGAAACCAAGTCCCACATTACAGTAGTCAGCCTCACTGACTACTATACCGGAGGGAGGGGGTGACGTTAACAAAAAGTAAATCAATCCCTTTTCTTACAAATGAATGTATATGCGAAAACGCTATAACAAATTGCGTTAGATCCATTAAATAGATGGAAATTTTAATTAAGCTTATTACTTGAGAAAAATCGAATCCTGTGAAAAGTAAATCAGACCATTCATTAAACAAATTATTTACTTTACTTATTAATGAACTGTCATATATAGTGGGACCTCGGCATTCGCGTCACAGCTTTGGAATAAATTTAATTTTATATTTCATGAAATGTTTTGTTTAGAATCCACTTCATGTACTTCAAATGGTACATGTTTATGCGTTCGGAGGAATGTCGAAAATATCGCACAGATGTACCTAGAATCTGATAAACAACTATAACATTGTCTAAAATGAACCAGACAATGTCATCTTTTCGATATATCCTAAGGAGATGGCAGAGACAAAATTATTTGGATAGATTTTAGTAAAAGCCACTCCCGGTGATTCTCAATCAGATTCGAGTAATGAAAAGACACAAAGACAAAAGTCAAGGTTTATTACATGTTCATTAGTTTTACTCAAATGATTTGCATTAATATGTATTAGTAGTGAGCATTGTTTAAATAATTCTATTAAAGCTCATCAATGAATAGAAATAATCATCAGTTTTTGAGGGGAGCGGATTAATAATTATTCCTTTATTTCTTTTAAAAGTAATTCGTTTGGAATAAAGTCAAGAATGTAAAAAACAAAGATAATACTCCATGAAAAATATATATATTAAGAGTTTTGCTATTGAGGCTTCATATAGCAGAATATATTGGACCAAATTCTATATATTTTGCGAAGTCTTCGATTGTTGTGAACCCCCACTCTTCGATTCACACTAAGTTTTATGGCTTCCACCAGATGTTAAGTGACAAGTGCACGTGGCCATGGGGCCATTGTTTATTGTTTGAACTCGGGCAAGCGCCGACACCCAGTCTGGCCGTCATAATTGTGAAAAGAGAACCGGCACCCATTGACAATAGGCGAAGCCTGTATGAAAAGAACCCTGTCGCCTCGGGCGGTGTCGAGAGAATGGGATTATAGAACACAGTTGGTGTGATGGACAAGTGTGTCCAGATGTTGGACAAGAATTATGGCGCTCTTGGTCCAGACGGCCGGAGAGTGTTTTTGCGTGTTACGCACGAATAGGACTAGGGAGGCCGAGGGAGACTTTTGTGGCCTGCCAATGAGAAAGGACGAGGGGCGTGTTGTGGACCCGCCCTTGGTTTTTAAAATGTTTTTAGGAGACAGGAGAAGATCCCTGGAACGAAAGAACTTGAGGAGAGCCCTGGATGAAAAGGACGAGAGGAGAGCCATGGATCGAGAGAACTTGAGGAGAGCGCTAAAGAAAGAAGGACCGAAATGGAAGTGAAAAGGAAGGAAAGACGATGAACGCCGGTGGCGTTGGAGAATTGGAGTAATATAGACTGACTGCACCGGCTTGGCGTATAAACTGTAATTTATTGCTTCAATAACAATTTGTTGAGCAAATAAACAAACCTTTTATTTTCAAATTAAGCTGTGATAATTTATTGATTGTTAGTGACTCACGACATTACAATTTTTCATACAGAAAAATGTGTGCGTGAGGGCTCCGGTGTTTCAAAACTATTTTCTAACTATTTCGCTACATAGAATACAGCCCGTATTTTAATATGCTACCCATTTTTTCTTTATTCCATCTATTTTTCTCATATTCATAATGTTTCATGTTTCTTCTCTTGTACTGTAAAGTTAAATGAATTTTTATCTTCACCGATACAAAAAACTTTATACTCAAAAAATGCTTCAGAATGTTTGAAACACATTCAAATATAAGTATTACTATCACATTACCTTATATAATCGGAGGCACATTTTTGTTATATGAAAATGTATTCCAGGCCTGGATTCTGAGATAAAATATCAACCTTAGTCGTGCTTGCAATAGTGATGGAAGATGTTTTATCATTACCAAAAAAAAACATTTTATAGAAAATAAGAAGCAATGTAACGTAAACTAAAGGGAACTGAATAAACCCAGTGGCGTAACTTACACCCCCACATTGCGGAAGGGTCCAGGGTTTTAGGGGGTCCAAGACCTGTCTTTGCAGGGGGGATCAAATGTTTTCCGTTACGCCACTGAATAAACCCTCTGAATTTTAGACGCTTTGAAACATACGGTGAGTTCGGCATTAATATATTACAGTAAGGTTCTTACCAAAAAAAATAATTGAGAGCTCAAAAAAAATAAAGAAGAATCCCCAAAACACATATCACTAAAATTCAGATCAGCAATAACAAGAGTAAAAAATTCATGTTATTTAAGGAAAACAATTAGCAATAATTAGATTCAGTTGAATAGAAAGTAGAAAAAAGAGAGAACATATTTATTCGGAGATTACAGAAAAGGCACAAATACGACGATAGCTGGGGGAGGGGGCATAGTCCCGACCTACATGACCTGTGACATTTGAAATGAATCACAAGCTCAAATCCTAACTCCACATAAAAACAATACAGTTAAAATACTGCATGCCTACTTTCTATTGAATCTACAAATCCAAGCGAGAAGTGTGTAAAATTATAAGCATGAAACACCAGCTCACATATTCCTCTTCTTATTCCATCATGGTTTTAAAAAAAACATACTGACTTTCCACCAATTGTGAAATTCTTCAACAGTGTGAGGAAATTCTTTTATTCTATGACCGTCTCCTTAACCTTTCTGTCACGAGTCTACAAGTAGTCCAATACAACGTAAAGTGATAAAAACTGTCATCAAGAGCACAGTCAACAAATTCAAAGAAATACAGCTTAAATGGCAAATATTAAGGTGATCCCAGTCATGGGTACCTCATGGTCACTTGAGTAAATGTTTCTAACTTCACCAGCGAGCTCTTAGCAACTAGAGAAATCTTCACAATTTACATGACTGACTCTCTAGCTATGGATACATCAGAAGGATTGACAGTCCTTTCAGATTCTAAATTGGCCTTAGAAGCCATCATAAACGGAAAGCCTAACATCCCCTTCACCCTAGATTTCCTACTTGAGCAACTGCAATACAAGGAGAAATCCTGCGTGCTACAGTATATACCTGCACATGTATATATCGAAGGGAATGCGTGTGCTGATTATTTGGCTAAAGAAGCCAGAAACCATGGCCAACCATCACACTTGCTAACGCAAATGTTGTTGCCAGATCTAGGTATTTACCCCATTCCTTTAAAACCCATTGCAGGCCAAAACTCTATTCTATAAGGTATCCGACTACGTTCGGAACTGTGATCTTGCAAGAGCGTATAAATGGATAATATTTATGATATTTAGTGTCAATTAGATTAGAAAATGTATATAAAATTGTTTTAAGAAGATTATTACAATAAAAAATTATTTAAGTACGATATTTTGACAAAAAATGAACATAAAATGGCCCATTATCAAAATGTTCTCATTTTGTGAAAAACGCTTCTATTATAATAATATTGTGCCTGTATATAGCTCAGACCTTTCTACAGATGCTCAACTAGAATGTTTGAAATATATTACTTAGAAGTGGGTATATGCATATTTTACGACAACAGAGGGGATCAATTTTAAGAAAAAAACGCCGATAATTATTTCAACGGGTGAAAATAATGGGAATCTTTCAAAAATCCTAGTTCAGACTCTCTGAAGAAGTATGTACTTTATATAAGCGAAATATTATCATTTTAGAAGCATTTTTTATAAAAGGGGAACATTTTGAAAAAAAGATTATTCTAAGTTAATTTTTTGCCAAAATAAAAATTAAATAATTTTTTTTTTTGTTAAAATATCCTTAAAACAATTTTATACATGTAGTCTAATTTAAGTGACACTAAATATCATGAAAATTATCCATTTATACGCTTTTTTAAAATCACGGTTCCGAACGTAATCGGATACCTTAATTGTCTCAAAAACAAAATACATTAATATGATAACATGAATTAAATAAGAAAGAGGAAAATCTGTTTTCCAGTTTCTATGTGCATTGGTATAGAAACTACAGACCATCCCCCCCTTTGTTTTGACATTGACCAAAAAGCTATAAAAATCTACAATCTTAGTGGTAATGCTCGAAAACTCTATAATAAACACACATCATGGGAGACAAAATAAATTGAGTTTGTGATGTTTTTGTGTTTCGAGATGGTGCGTGGAATGAATCAAAACACTAGTGATGGACACCAAGATTACACCTATCACACACTTTCGTCATTTTTTTCCTTACAAATGCACATCTATTCTGTGTTTTAGTTGGCATAATGAGATGATTTCGTGGATTAAGTCGTGCATCTGTGATAACTCGTTCTCCCATCAGTTTGTTTTCCTGAGGTCCTCGACATTTCGACGTTGATGCTATTTTCCTTTAGAGGTATAAAAAAACACTATTCTCCGTCGAACATCCAAAAGCGAGAGCTTCTCATCTGGATTAGGAATTTCGTACGCACGCTATGTGTGTGTCGAGCTCACGCGTTTTTTTCATTAACAAGTCCTTTTCGGTTCTTTGAGGCCAGATTGAATGGCAACTCTTTTCCAACCAACCCGAGAAGTAAAATGGGAAGGAAATATGCAAATTAGGAAGTTTTTAAATAACAGAAGTTTAGAGTAAGCTGGGTGGCATCTGGGGAGTGTTATGTTAGTTCCTGTGGCAAGTGTGAAAAGTATTTCACGAAGTTAAGTGACAGTCAAGAGAGGTTACCCGGTACAGAGGGCCCTTAGTCAAGGTGCATACCATTGCAGGCCAGTGAACCGCAACTTCAGCTAGGATTCAGATAGATTGATACTTCGTTGGACATTAAAGGTAGGAGTGACCATTTAAATATTCGGATCTGAGTGTACTTTGGAATTGAGCTTAGGCGAATTAGTTATTGATAGTGTTCGGGTTACGTTATTTCGGTATTATGTATTGTGTGTTTAGCCACCGTAGATTCTCTCACATATCATATTATTATCTAATCTATTATTGGTATAAGTTAAGATCCTAATAAAAGTAATATTAAGATTATGGCAGCTTCTAGTTCTTCATTTATTCCTACACCTCTAGCTCACGCTAATAATCTAGGAGAAGGGCACCCGAGGGGTCGTGCTTACATTTTTTTACCACACAAATATCGATCGTCTGAGTGAACAGTGGCCACCACCAATCCTTTGACCTTATCCCATCATTGCTTTGACTTATTCCATCCTAATACCGATATAGAAAATATATTGTAATATTCCATTGTCCTATTATTGGGACGCATAAAATAATTTGAGCTTGCACTGACCCCAGGAATTCTAAAATCAACTAAAAGCTACATGGACATCTGTGTATTCATAACAAACACACCCACATAAAAATACTTCTCTCAATTGTTGTATAGCTCCTACCAGCAAGCTTTCAATGCTACCAAGTTCAAAACTAAAAAGTGCGCTAATTAATTCAGTTCCCAAATTAAGCTAATTATTGAAAAAGTTTTTTTATTGATTTTATGACTTTTATAGTAGTCAGAACAACATTTAGGTACAGCAATTAAAACTAAAAGTTCCACTATTTGGGTAGAAATAAATAAAAAATAAGCGTCCCAAAAAAGGGGCAGTGGTAAATGATGGGTTAAGAAACCTCTCAAAATGACTTTGTCTCCCCAAGAACTATAATATGCATAATATCAAGATTAAGAGGAGTTGGAAACTTCTCTCTCTATATATATTGACAATATTAAATTGGCTGTTTTCGATGTACCTTTTCTCAAAATCTGTTTTATGTACATGCTTGAAATTTTTCATACTATTATAAAGTACACCTCTCTCATTATACTAAAATGAGCTTTTAGCTAATTTTGAATTTTTAAATAAATTATGAAATATTTTATCAAACATTGCGAAATTTGACTAATTTTTTACTTAAAAAATTTGTAAAAATTAAATTTTTGTGTTTTTTACAAAAAGCTCATTTTAGTATATATTAGACATCATTATAAATAATTCATAAAAAATTTACATACCTGTGAACAGTAGTTTCTCAGAAAAGGTACATCGCACATTAAAATTTACATTTTGAGATAAATTGATTTTACTGTATACAGTGAGACTTCTAATCGGCTAGGAAATAAAAAAATAAAAGGCTCAATTTAAAATAAAAGATACATGTTTTGGTTTATATATCGGTAGTTACACTTTTAAGCAAAAACGAAGTAATTTGTTTACAATGTTCGCTATTAAAATGGGAGTGGTCCATATTCAATGATTATTTAAAAATACGTTTTAAGGGCTTCTAAATACCCTAGAGATTAAAGTAAGATATTTTTAGAAAGGTTAAAATCTATACAATGTGAAAATGTAAAAATCTCAAATTGTCAAAAAAATAAGATTTTAGCTTTCCAACACCCCTTAAGAACTTATCACTACAACGGCATGAAAATACATTTTGATGAAACAAGATCATATTTACAGTGTAAAAACTGCCCGTTCACACTGAAATTTATTTTCAAATTGGACTCAGTCTAATTTCCCACATGGATCCACTGCAGGAGATTGTGTATAGCCAAGACGCTCCGGAATTGGCAGCCGTAGTTGTTGCCACCTTCCGCGGTTCTTAAAAGTGTTCTTATATTTTTATTTTTATTTGTCAAGTATCCATGGACACGAGAACAACAACAATGACTAGAACTAAAACAAATACAGTTCTCAATTATGTTCTGTCTGCAAAACATTCTAAAAATATATCCTTTTAATTTCCAATTAATTGGTTTCTATTAATATATCCGAAGGAATTTAATATAAACAATAGTTTAAAATATGAAAAAACTTCAAAAAAAATTCTTATTCATAAATTACATTTTACCTTGTTTTCGTTTTCGTTCGATAAATTGATTGGAATTTTTGAGGATAGTTTTATTTGCTTATGAAATTAGTCTATTATGAGGGTTAAAATTAATTTTTTTTCTTGTCATAATAATTTGCACTTCAAAGTATTCAGTAAATTTCTGATTATCAATAATTATCGTGTCATGTTTATAAAGCTCCCCAATAAAATGAAGATACTTTCAATTCGAAATACTCTACAAAATATGTATTCATAGACTTATCAAAATCTCTTTGAAAAAATATAGAATTTCCGGTCTTTCGAAAGCTCTAACCACAACATGTTATTTTCGTTCATAATAAATTATTTTTGAAGAGATGCTATTGAATTTATATACCAATAAGATGAATTACTAAGGTTTCACATTTAAAATATAAATTCAGTAGAAGTTATTAATGGAGAAAGTTTGAGAATGTTGTAGAATATAAGGTTCTAATGATAAAAATATTTATATATTTAAGTCAGTAAGAGAAAATTAATACACAGACTTGTTTAATTAATTCATATAAAATTCACGAGCATAAGGTTTTTTTTAAATTTACAATGCCCTTGATAAGGCTTTTAAATATTAACATTAAATTTTGCAGAGTGATTAAATCTTTAATAGCTATTATATATCTCATGAAACTTAGAAATTATAAAGTTTTTAATTTTAAAGTCAAAAAATATATTTGTTACAAACCACCATTTAGCGAATGTTGGTCCAGAGTGTTCAAAAAAGTTTGATATGGATTTCTTAAAGATTAAAATTTCGTTCCCTCTTAAGGTGTAACATCTAGTTGTAGAAAATAATTCTAAAAAAATAGTACACTATAACTGAAAAGAAATGCAATTTCTAATTTTTTTAAATCGTTTCAGTTCGAAAACGGAAAGAAAATTATTCGACAATAATTTAAATTATTAAATTCGGGAATATTGTGTTTATAACTCTCATCGTTTGCATTTATTATAATAATTAAACATCTAAATTTAATCTCTCTCTTTCCATACATCAAAAAAATATTACATAATATAGCTTAACTTAGTAAAAATCGAATGAAATAGTTATTGTAAAATATAATACAACCCATAAGGAAATTATTCAAATAATGGAATATAAGTAAAACAAATTATTTAAACACACAGCTTCAATTTTGACTGCAACTAAATGGGTTTAACGAAATCGAATATGCGAATAAAGTATACGCTGCATATGTTCCGTTACAACGTAAAACCTATAAACCTGCTACAAAATATAAATCCAGTTAGAGACATTTCGTATAATAAAAACGTGGAATTTATATCTTTTCTAGTCAGTTGCAGTTTGCATGAAAAAGAATCATATTTCAAACACATTTAAACATCTAGGAACGCGACAGAAATGAAGTGAAAGGAAAACTAACATTCACAACAGCTGCGAAATTCAATCTGTTCCGATGTTTCTCTAATTAAAGCTATTATTAAAAAATAATAGCTACTTATATACAATGAATTTTTTCATCTTAAATTAGGTATTGAGAAACAACTAGTGTAATAATAATTCGATGAAAAAATAACAAATTTCAAAGCTGTAAAAAATAACAAACTTGATGGAAAAAAAAAACAAAGGACGTGACTTATTTCAATTGAAAATATCAAACTTTCAGAATTAGTTATTTGAAAGATTTATAAACATAGTATATAGAAAAATAACACATTACGTATTCCACATAAAAATGGATGAAGGAAGCCGAAAAAATATTTTTAAAAAAGAACTACAAAAATATAATTACATTTAATTATTTACAATCTGAATATTCAACTTAAAATTATATACGCATTTTATTTTGCCAAACCGAATTAACTCTTTCGAACTCTGAATACATATGGCAACCCATCAAGATTGCCTGTTCTGTAAGACTTGTCAGATTGGTATTGTTGCAAATTTTCGTTAAGAAAAAGCAGCCGACGACTCCAATCATTAGAATTGTAACAGATTTATCATTAGAAAGAACAAACAAATGACTACACGAAGACAAATCGATGTATATACATAGAGAAAAGTTATAACCGAGTATTTACAGTAGTGTAAAACACACTCGATAATAACAAGCTTTACAATACTCCAGAAACAGTTTTCCAGAACAGTTCCACTAGCAGGAACTAAAACAGACTAAGTCTTTCTTATCGCACTCAGCGCATAAGACTTAACTCTAATATTTTCTGACCGACTTTTTAATTTTTCCGGCTTTTGTATATCTTCATATAAAAATTTTTCGAAGGGTTTATCCCATTGACTTCTCGATGGTTCCTTTGCAATATCATGTTTTTCGCCAAATTTGTCGTCAGTAACTATATAATAGTTCATCGAAAACCCTGGTTGCATCTCCTAACGTTACCATAATCGTATTTTTCATGCTGTGAAGACAACTTTGCGAGTAAAACTCAATTTTCCCACAAGGAGAATATTATTGCGAGGAAAACAATATACGCAATGCGTTTCAGTATCTTCAATACGCAACCTTCCTCAAGGGCTCTGTATCACAAAATAATCGATTTAAAAGTTATATTTTAACAAATCTGAACCAGACATGTTTATTTTTGTAAACACGGGAAATACAATTTAAGAAAGAAAAATTTAATCAACAAACAACTCTAAGTTTTTATTTATGCTAATTTTCATTTGCTACCATTTTATTTTTCGAGTACTGAAAAAGACTTTATTTTTATCGCAATATAAAACACGTGCAAATAATCAAATAAATCTGATAATTTTTCAGTTAAATTCACAATTCTTAATTTTCAAGTGTGAATTCTTTCAATTTTTCAGTGACATTTAATCTTCAGTGAGAAAAATAAGAGATACAGTAGGAAATTTCATACTTCAAATAGCGTTATTTTAACACAATATCAATTATGCTCTATTCAAAATATTTTACTTTATCATTACCATGTTTTTGAATTTCTAAAGCAAACAGATTTTAAGATTGAATGAACCATTTAAATTGAGTGAATTAATGAATCAAAATATATATAAAAGGCGTTCTTTATTATGTTTACTAAAAGCGTTAATTCCATTCACAACGTTAGTTATAAAAAGACCTTTTATACCTTTTTATGTATTTTATCAGCTTCAAACGCTCAATAAACAAATAATTTCCTCTCATCCCTTTCAACAGCAACTCAAAATGCCAATGTGATCTATTTGATTTTCATATTAATTTAATAATTAAATGTCAAATGTTGTGTTCTATTTACATAAAAATTATTTAATAAAAGTAAATTTTCTGTATAGGTGGAAAACCAAACATTAAAATTCGGAAAATAACATCTGATTTTTTATCACTTTTCAAAAATTAAATATAAAATAAGGTTTTTCTTATTGTGGGTTTCTTATAAATTCTATTTTTTTTCTGTTTCTTGAAATATATTCAAAGAAATTTGTTATGCATGAAAATTCAAGCTTTTGTTTAAAATTTCAATTGCAAATAGTAATATTTTATACGCTCTCTCGTTTTAAAAATGCTATTAAATATTTCATTTAAATGCTGTTTATAATTAAATGTTTTATCGAATTATAATAAAAATTAGTTTTACAGGATGTTGTAAAAATTACTACATCACATTTAACTCATAAAATTAATACATACAGTGGGTCTCAAAAGTGTTCGTACACTTGCAATTTTTCATAAAATTTAATGTTTTCGACCAATAAAAATTAATATACTGTAATTTTAATTTTTTATGATATCTGCAACTTGTTCTTAATGGAATGACATAATTATTTTTAAAAATAATATATATAACTATTTTTTTAAAAAATTAATACTCAAAAAGGTACTAGAAAATTTCGCCACAAAAGTCTTCGTACACTAAACAAAAATCTCAACTTAGGTTTAAATATATTGTATTTCTTTCTTAATTTAGTACTTAAAGGGATATTTTTTAGTGTCAACAACAACTTTTAAGCGTCTTGGTATAGATTTAATCAGTTTTTTTGTAATTTCTACATCGATTTTCCTCCATTCTTCTGTGATTATTGTTTTTACTTCACATTTTGTGTTTATCGTTTTTTCTTTTTTTACTTTAAAATCTCACCAAATGTGTTATACTGGTTTAAATAAAGTGATTGAGGAGGCGTTTTCATAATTTGGAGACAGTTATAGAGACACCAGTGGCGTTCATTGAGGCGCTTGGCGTTATTACCCTGTTAAAAAATTAAAAGTCGTCTCTAATATCCAAGTTTCAGACGGAAAATTTAAAATTTCTCTTCAAAATATTTAAATAGAGTTCACGATTCACAATACAATCAAAAAATACCAAATTACCTTATTCTGAGGCCAATTTATACCCCCACGTCAGAACACCTTCACTTCCATGCTGAAGCATTGATGTAGAGGAGTTCTTGTTTCACATAATTTCATGAAATTAAACTCCTTATTTTTCCATTTACAAGCTATTATAGGCCCATCGAAACCAAAAGTGTTGAATTATCTGCCATCCCAATCAATTTTCCGACAGTTTTGAATTTTCTGAAACTTAATCCCAAGAATCTAGTTGGATTAATAAAACATAGAGGTGGAAGTGTTCTTGCGTGGGGGTGTAAATCGGCCTTAGAATTAGGTAATTTGGTATTTTTTGTTGATATCGTGAATTATGAGCTCTATTTAAATATTTTAAAGGGAAATTTTAAATTATCCGCCCAAAATTTGAATATTGGAAACGACTTCATTTTTTAACAAAATAAGGACGTCAAGCCTACTGTTCTCAATTTACGCCACTTGTGTCTCTTTAGCTGTCCCCAAATTATGAAAACACCTCCTCAATCACTTTATTTAGCCCAGTAGAACATGTTTGGTGTAAAAAAAAAAGAAAACATGACAAAAACACAAAATATGAAGTAAAAACTATAATCACAGAAGAATGGAGGAAAATCGATGCAGAAATTACAAAAAAAACTGATTAAATCTGTACCAAGATGCTTAAAAGTTGTTGTGGACACTAAAAGATGTCCTACTTACTAAATTAAGAAAGAAATACAATATTTAAACCTAAGCTGAGATTTTTGTTAAGTGTACGAAGACTTTTGTAGCGTAATTTTTAGTTTCTTTTTGATTATTAATTTTTCTAAAAAATAGTTACGCTATTTTTAAAAATTAATTATGTCATTCGATTAAGAACAAGTTGCAGATATCATAAAAAATTACAATAATAATATATTAATTTTTGTTAGTCGAAAACATTAAATTTTGTAAGAAATTTCAAGTGTACGAACACTTTTGTGGCCCGCTGTTTATATAATTCATAAATTTAAATATTTTTACATTGCGTTAATTTCATTTCGAATATGAAAAACTTGAAATTGTAACTCAATCTGAGTTGGTTATAATCGTTTGAATAGATTTTAAAAATTCTCAAATTCTTAAAAATTAGAACACGACTTTCTAAAAATACTCAAAACTTATATGATGAAAGTGAAACTTCAGATTTGAATTCTTTTTTGAAAAAATCTGAAAATTCAGAAATTTTCAGATATATTTGGAATTGACAGATTTTCGTGATACGAGAGAGCATTCAAAGAATTTTACAAATGATTTTTTGGTCCTTTATTGTTTAAAACTAGTGAAATTGCGATAAAATTTTTAAAAAATATTTTTTTATTCGTTAGGCTTAACACACTGTAAAAGTGTTGCATGTTCGCTAACGTCAATATTGGGATTGTTGCCAATCTGGTAAAGCAAAAAAAAATTATAAAGAAATTTTTTAGAAGAAAAAATTTCAGATTTCTTCCAAAATATTTTAGTATCAGAAACGTATTCAAATTTTCCATTAATTCCCTCGTAATTAAATTTAATACAAGAATTTAACGAAACAATGAAAATACAAAAAAATGTAATAAATATACCTCGATCATGAATTTGGTGCCTCTAGTAAACTGTAATTACATGCGTAAAAAAAAAACAAAATTATGAATTATTCTCTATCGAATATATTTTTCACGAGCATATTATTCAAGCAAAAAAATCGTTTGGTGTTTAGATAACTTACGTTTCAAAACCAAATGTATATAAAACTCTTTTTATTACAAAAAATGAAGCTTTCCGAATATTGAAACCTTTAAGAAGAATAAAAAAAAAGTTTTAAAAAACTACACACTTTTTCTAATTAAATAAATAAGTTTTGAGCAAGTTGAATTTTTCAGTGCTTACTATAGGACAAAAATTATCACTCAAGCTTATTCCAAAGTAATGTACTGTTTTAAATAGAATTCATTCGACCGTAAAAATCAAAATAATACTTATAAGGTATTAAAAACAATATTTGTCCTTTATAAAAATTATTTTTGTTCACAAAATTTTAAAAATATACAAAACTGATGATTTAAAAAAGAAGCACAAGACAAAAAAATTACAGTAACCATAACATAACTTCCAAACACATTTTTCTATAGCATATTCCACATTATTTTAACTGCAAACGTGACCTTCAATATGATTCGTTGTTCAATATTTAAAAAAGAAAAAAAAAACTGTATTTTTCCAAAATATATCGCTTGGCTTTTTAAGCCAAATTTAATGAACCAGAAGACAGATTTAATCACGTCTTCGATCTCGGAAGGACATACTGAAAAATAAAAACAAAATCCTTTTTTAATTAAATTCCACGACACACACACACATTACATAATACTTCTTTTAAAAATTCCTTTTTTCTTCCTGCTCTTGACATTTTAGCTGAAATGCAAACAAAAGAGGAAACAATAGCTGGGGGAAGAGGGACTTCCAATGTTTTTGATTTTAGTTACACGCAGCAGGCAACTATCTGTTGCATTTTCGTTTTCACGGTAATAATTCACAGCGTCTTACAAAGTGGAGTTAATAAATCGCGCTGTGTTAATAAGAAACTAATTAAGAAAAGACGATATCCGTAATTGTATTGTTATGAAATCTTTTGAGGATATTATTTTTAAAAAGCTGAATAGAGAGATATGTGATGGGTAAATGAACACTTCGAAGGAAGCTCTTTGTTTTGCAAAGCATTCTTTTTCTTCCTTTCCCCCTCCCTTTTTTGTTAGAAAGAAAAAACTAACATTATATAAGCCAAAAAATTAACAGAAATTCTTCGGAATTTGTTCTATTAGAAAATAGTGGGAAAAAAAAAAAAAGAAACATTCACACATTTTGGATAAAGATATCGCAATTTTTGTATGATTCAATTAAATTACATTTGCAACTGTGTGTTCTTGTCATTAATTACGGTAACTGATATTTTAAAGCAGCGGAAGTGCCCTCTAGCAACCAGTGATCTTCTGTACAGCCCAAGTGATGAAAGAATGAGGCCGCTATGAAAATTCGCTCATGTTCTTTGCCCTTGATTTTTGTTAACGATATGTGTTAACTTTGTGTATCATAACTTGCATTAATAAATAATTGCTACACTATTGAAGACTTCACTGAACACAGCCCCAAATTTATCACTTTTAGTTTTATCTCCACTGTTCAATTTCACTATAAACATTTAGTTTTTATTATTATTATTATTATTATTGTGATTATTGTTGTTGTCATTATAATCATTATTTTTTTTTATTTTGCATTAATATTGAGTAAATGTTCCTGAAAAAACAACTCTAGAAAAGCTTTCAATGATTAACTGAAGCATTGGGAAGGCATACTATTTATAGCTTTGTATGTAAAATAACATCTCACTTAATTTTACTTTAATATAAAAAAATACTTTCAATGTCTTGAAGATGTTGCAATAAAATATTGAAAGAAGCCACGTATGTTATATTTCTTGAGGAATTCTTTCCTTGTGGGAAAATTGAGTTTCCCAGGCAAAGTTTGCTTCTCAGCGCAATCTTGAAAAATAAGATCATGGTAACCATAGAAAATGTGGCCAGGATTACCTTTATCTCTTTGGGTGACAAATTTGGCGAAAAATTGAACATTTCCAAGGAATCATCGAGAAGTCTCTAGGATCAACCCTGCTTAAAATTTTCACTTTTGAAACAAAGGTCAAAACATTTTAGAAGAGAGTTCAGTCAAGATCAAAATCTGCTTTTGCATGTGACTGTAATAGGGAAAGATTATCCTTGTCTGCGTTTCTGCTTGTTGAACCATTCTAGACGGCCGTTTCTAGAATGTTGTAAAACTTGTTTATAATGAGTGCGTTGTGCATTATTGTAAATAATATGTTTTAATATTTCTTTGTGTATATATGTTGATTTGTCATCGTGTCGTCATCTGTTCGTCGTCCAATAATAAATTTGATATTCAAATAATTGGAGTCATCAGCTGATTTTTCCCTACGCGAATTTGAAACAATGTAGTAGCTTAACGACCCTTATCAAAATCTGTTCGAATATCTGCAGCGTTCTTAATATGTCCATTAATATTTTACCATCATTTGTCTGCAAAAAAGAATTCGAATAATATGCAGCACAGCCTCCTTCTGCAAGTTGCAAACAACAAAGAACAGGAATAAAAGCTCTTAACGACTGGACGAAATAGGAATTCCTTCCATGTCAGTCGTCTAAGGCATGCACGGGGTAGCTGCGGATCGGTAGATCGGTGTGAATCAAATAAAACCCGTGCCAAGGTCAACAGCTTTGTTGCCAAAAATAAGTTAAAACAAAATAAAAAATTAAGCGGGATTTTACTGTGAGAGATTTTTCAATAATTAAATGCAAATTAAACTATATAATTTTACAATGCATTTCTAATTTTTGAGTAAACTAAATTTTATTCGTACATATACATTTCCTTACAATTAAACTGAAAGAGAATTGCTAGAAATTCCGATCAAACTTTACATTTTGTAATCGATTAAATATTGTTTGGTTAATTAATCTTTATTTTTCATAAAAGCTTTCGGTCATGAAGTACATTATATTTGTTTTAATAAAATCATTCGCCATATATTATAACTGTTTCTGCAACTGTAATTAAAAGAGAATATATGTGAAGCAATGTAATATATTGTTACTTTACCGAAAATAAAATAATAGATAAAGTTGAATACTATATAATATGAGTAGAGTTAAATATCTTATCGTATATACACATATGAGGATGAAAATGCTAAAATTTCCGCACAAAAATCACTTTCCGTCGAAACAATAGACGTCGTTTTAAAAACTGTTAAAGCTTCTGCATACACTGTACGAGTATTTCATAATTCCCTCGAAAAACAGTTAAAACAGTTCTCGCTTAAACAGTTGTTAACAGTATTTTACGCTACTTTTTTTCTTCAACTCGCTAATGACTCAAGAGAAAAAAAGAAATTATATATTTTTTTATTTTTTTTTCATTCCTTTTAAAAGTAATACACTCAAAGTTAATTAATTTATTTACTTTTTTTCTTAGCTTATAACTAATTGGACCATTATAACTACTATATATCATTCCCAAGACAATAAAATAAATCATTGTGCTTTTCTCTTTAGATTAAATTGAAAAATTACGAATGGAAAAGAATAATCTACATGTGTATCCTTTTGGGAAAAGAAAATTAGGCATACTTTACGGTATTTATTGATTACTTAAAAAACATAATTAAAATTCTAAAGTTATATAGAGAAAAAGATATCCCAGTTAAGTTATTATTCAAATTGAGGCGTTTTTTACCTTTAAAAACGTTCGCAGCAGTAAATAAATCGGACCAATTTGAACCGCAATTATTCTACATCTAACTTCACTTTTGGTAAAAACCCAAAATATAGCTACAGTTAATAATTCTAATGAATTTAAACAGGCTGAATATACATTAAATCTTTTACAGAAAAAACTTATTCTAGTTTTTACCAATATATGTTTAATTCATGTTATTTATTGTAATGTAAAGAAAGACAAAAACTTGTAAATGTATAAATTTTCTATTTTTTGCACAATACTGAATTATTTTTTCTTATAAGTAATTTAAAAACTAAAGTATGTATATATATGTATAAAGCCGGTCGATTGGTAAGGACTTTCTTTCTTAATTATTCATGTTATAGTTGCACTGATGAACCATCATTTTTGTTACATTGAAATCCAGTTTAATATACATTTATAGAAACACACGCAAACATAGATATGGACGACACAAAAAAGAATACAAAAGCAAAAACTAGCTGTGCAGGTTTACATGACAAGGACGAGAAACGGGTTGAATTTTCTAGAGAATCTCGGGCTTTTATATGAAACGTGGGAACCGGAAGTTTCAAAACTCATATGACTTCTGTGTACGGACCTTGTGATTGGTGGAAAGACATTGTGCAAGGAAGATTTATATAATCTTACTTAAAAAACTCAAAGCTGTTTATTTTAAGAGACAAAGTTGCGGTTATTTCTGTTAGGCGGGAAGCTAATAATTAATTATCTACGTGACAGTCCTGAAGGGTAAGGACCATTACAAATTAAAACGTAGTTTAAGATTAAATTAAAAAGAGTTATTATATATGTATATATACATGTGTGTGTTTGTGTGTGTGTAATAATTACCAATAATTTAATCTTGAATAGCTTTTGATTTCACTATGGTCCAATCCATCAGGACAACCATTCAATTATTTTAATTAGCTACTCGCCTAAAGGGGAATTTAGGAACTACATCCATTCACCAGCCAAATCATGTGATTTCCCCCTGGGTATAAATAGTGAAATTTCTGAAAATTGTTCTCACTTCTATATTTGTCTTTTCAACGCAGTCGAAATGCAGCACGTTGTGTGTTCGTTGTCATTGTTCTGTGTAGTGTCACGCATGCTTTACGTTTGTAATATGCCTATGTGTTTCAAGATGGTAGAATAAACTGGATTAACTTACAAGACGGCCTCGTCAATGCCAATCAAATGTAAATCATGAACCGTCTAAAATAATTACCTTCGTTAAAGAATCAATTCGGCCACGACAAATTATGAACCACTCAAGTTTTATTATGTAAAGAGTGTTTTTCTTCCAGGTATAGAAGTTTAAGTTGGCATTACTTTCCAAGATGGCGACCGATTTAACAGCTGTCAAGTGATTTATTCTCAGTTTGGTTTGGCAATTCATCAAAACGATCATCAAGCAAGGCGTAGATTCGTCAAATGGGCCCAAAACGAGATTGCCGTTGTTCCCGATTTTCATAAGCGAATTTTGTTTAGCGATGAAGCGCACTTCTGGTTGAATGGCTACGTCAACAAACAAAACTGCCGTATTTGGAGTGAAGCTAATCCACAAGTGTACGTCGAAAAAAACACCGTTACATCCAGAAAAACTGACTGTTTGGTGCGCTTTATGGGCTGGTGGAATCATTGGTCCGTACTTCTTCAAAAACGATGAAGGCCACAACGTTACAGTCAATGGTGATCGGTATAGAGCCATGATTACTAACTTTTTCATTCCTGAATTGAACAATCATGATGTCCAGGAGCTGGGGTTCCAACAAGACGGCGCAACATGTCACACAGCTCGTGCCACAATCGATTTATTGAAAGACACGTTTGGTGACCGCCTAATTTCACGTTTTGGACCTGTGAATTGGCCTCCAAGATCTTGTGATTTAACAGCGCTAGACTATTTTCTGTGGGGCTATATAAAGTCATTGGTCTATGCGGATAAGCCACAAACGCTTGACCATTTGGAAGACAACATTCGCCGTGTTATTGCCGATATACGGCCACAAATGTTGGAAAAAGTCATCGAAAATTGGACGTCCAGATTGGACTACATCCGAGCTAGCCGTGGCAGTCATATGCCAGGAATCATATTTAAAATGTAATGCCAAAAGATTATCTTTCGAATAAAAAAAATTCAAATCAATCGAATAATACATCGTTGTTTTATTGCAATTTAAAGTTCTATACCTCTAAAAAAACACCCTTTACTAGCGGTCCCGACAGACGTTGTCCTTTACACACGTCCTAAATCCAAAAATTACAAACTTTTTTGAATAAGTTGTAACAATCTGGACCGTTTTAATGATATTTTTTATAAAGTAATTTATTATAATTTCTGTTATCCTGACATGTACAGTTACCACAATTTGACCTATCGATTGCGTGTGAGTATATATTTACTATGTTGAATATAAAAGCTATTCTGAATAGAAACGTGAACTTGTTTTGATTAAAGGGTAAAAAAAATAAAACTCGAGCTATTTTCATAACAGGCATATTTTTTTAATGCACAAAAAAATAAATTTATCGTAATGCCATTGAATGTATAATGTTTTTGGTTAATCCGGGAGGAGTATAAACAAACAAATGCGATGGTTTGCCAAACCTCGGACATGCAATAGATAATTGACCGTGCGAAAAGCAAGGATTTTCTAAATCAAAGCCAAAAATTGTCATTGTTTGACCTTGTGGCTTATTAATGGTCATAGTAAATGCCAAGCTAATTGGAAATTGCACACATTAGAATGGGTAGGTGAGTCTGAAAGAATCATTGGGGGATCTGTGGTAGAAGTACAACTTCACCTTGAAGTTTGCCGCTCAAAACAGTGGCCTCAAGAATATTGCCCATGATTTTTTATGAACAATCACGCACCCTTATATAATTTTGGTGCCTTTTTAACTAATTGCAATATCGGACCGAATTGTGAATCTAAATCATTCTCGAATTCCCTTGAACCCACACAAAAAATATTATCCAAATCGGTCCAGCCGTTTAGGAGGAGTTTAGTCACATACACACGCACAGAAGATTTTTATATATACAGATATACAGTCGACTCTCTATTATTCGAACTTGGAAGGATCGATGAAAAACTACGAATTATCAAGTGGTTAGGAAAAAAACTCCTAAAATACACGAAGGTACATTTTTTTCTAATACATTTAAATTTGAAACTTATAATTTTCTCTTCAGAATAGTGGAAAGCGAGCTCAGTGGGATATCAAATGCTTTGGCTACATCGTCCTTCTTCGCATCTTTTTTGTATTGATTCTACCACCTTTTACTTTACAGAAATTGTAAAGCATTTGTACTTTTTAAAAGAAGACATGACATTCCCTTCGTGTGATAAAATGACTCTGAGGTAGAATGTAAAGTAGTGGGCCAAGGTTTATCCAAATTAACAGGTAGCGAACGTGAATCCCCACAACTTTAATGAAATAATAGTATTAATTTAAAATTTAGAATTTAAAATCAACACAAGGCCTATTCACAGTTCCACACCCAACTACGGGGTATACTTAATAGTATCGACGTTGGATAGGCTCTTCTCGCCTAATCAGTCCACCAAAATTCCACCAGTTTCTTCTTTATTTATCGCACTCCTCAACTTTTACTTTCCACTCCCTCTTTCTTAACCTCTGGAGCAGAACTCCTGCAAGCCCCTCCTAATCGCTTAGATTCCTTATTGCAAATAAAATCGTTTCGCACCCTGTTCCCTCAGACACTGTCCCCAACAACTTTGGTTCATTACCTGAATAAAATAATATTTTCAAGGTGACAATTTAATATCACAACAACACTTTATGATCTCGCACTTCTACCCTACACGGAATTGTAAGATTACAGCAATAATCATAAGGAAACATTGATAAATTATTAAAAGCAAATAAAAACTATATCAAAAAAACCTTGAAAACTTAAAAATTATTGGAAGAAAAAAAACTGGCAAAATTCAAAACGAGGCAAACGGAAAGTAAAATACATTTAAAGTCTGAATCAGTGGCACCATCTTACAAAAAAATAAAAATAGATAACGAAAAAAATTAAATCCAAACAAAATAGAAACGTAACAGATTAAGTAATATAAAAAACTTTTTTTAAGTCAACTCCTACTGAGATCAACAAAGAAAAATTTTATTTTAGCTAATTTTTATTAAATAGTTACAATTAATATAAATATGTATATACATATGACATAATCACAACATTAAGTGGTAATTAATTTTTATTCATTATCATTAAAGTATCGTATTGTCATCCAAAACAATCATGTATAAAATTTCAGTTCAACTGAATGCTTTAAAACGTGAGAAAAAAACCTTTTCAAGTTTTGACACAAGTCGCCAAAAGTGATGCCAACGTGGCTGTATTTGTAATTCTTTAAATAATTAGTTTTAATAAATTAATTTTTATTAATTATAATTAAATTACTGTATTGTCATCCAAAATAATCATGTATATAAAATTTCAAGTCAATGGAGGGCTTTAAAATGTATTTTATTAACGATTGAAAATTACATCAAGATAAATAAATATATAGAGAGCGTGAGCTAATAGTAGGAATCGAAAAATAGAACTATACAAAGTAATTTTTTTAGGGAAAGTAACTATATTTTTCCAAGACATGTCATCGCAAAAGACTCATTCATATTTGTAGTACAAGAAGTAAGAAATATGATGCAATTTACAAATAAAATTTCTTTAGTATTTAAATTTAAATCCAGATTCAATGTATCACTTTCGGTATCAGCAACAAAAAAGTAGTGTGAAACTATAACCTTTATATGTGCATAAAGCCATCCAATAATAATCTTCAATCTCTCCTTTTGACTGCATTTGAGAGGGTTCTCGTGCAGAAAAATTAAAAGAAAAGTTATTCATCAGTTCTTACAAACGCATAAACCAATTTGAACTTGTTTGAAGTTGTAGAATCGAAAGCATGAAACAAACTCCTTGCAAATGATGTTAAAAATAAAAGAACCCTCAAAGACTATATGCATTGTCCCTGGTACATGTATTCATAGCTACGAAAGAAATCTTTGAAAATTTAGTTTCATTTCACTTCAGATCGTTAACTGTATTTAGAACCTTAAAAAATTAAGCATGAAGACAAACACACTTCTTGTAAAAATAATATAATTCCAATCAAGTATGTGATATTATCTCTCTAATTCCAGCTGAAGAAACCAGTAAAAATCCTCACTGCTACATAAGTAGATTTGCTGCTATTTTTTGTAATTTAAAAAAAAAAATTTTTAATTTCAATTTTCTCTACCGTACGAAAAAACAACTGTAAGCTATAAAAAAATATTTTTTCCCTTTCCTTTAAGCAAATTTTGTTTGTGATCACACGTAATCCACATTCACCGCTGGAATGCGAGTTAATTGGTTATGACATTTCTTTTGAAATCCTCTTTAGAATATAAAAAAAAATTATAGATTTCGTTTTATTCAATCAAAATTTGTAAAATATTTGTTAATTGAAATACATGCTTAAAGCTTTTCGAATTCTTCTCGCTCTAAATATGCGTTAAATCCTATTAAATCTTCAAAAAGCCTCCGGAATTAATATTGTTCTTTCTAAAGATATTAAAGCAATCGATTTCAGACAATGCTTCATAAAAATGCGAGATAATCCTCTTAAAAATTGGAAAGAGTGCCATACCGTTTAATCCTCTTAACTGTACATAACACTTTACAGCAGACGTCATTTTCACATTTTCGTGAATTGCATAAGGGATATATTTCTTATGAAAACACTCATACATGTAAAAAGAAAATCGATATCGATGGAATTGTTAAGGTGTGTGTGTGTGTGTGTGTGTGTGTGTGTGTGTGTGTGTGTGTGTGTGTGTGTGTGTGTGTGTGTGTGTGTGTGTGTGTGTGTGTGTGTAGTGGCCTTATAGACTAACATTTTAATATTTAAGATAGAGATTACGCTTCTGCGTTTCGTCTACGTGCATTTTAGAATGTAACCCTCCCATAGAAGAGATTTCTCTGTCTCCCTCTCTCTCGGTCTCTTTAACTTCCTCTCTTTGTCTTCCCCTTTCTATCTGTCTTAATCTCTCTATGTCTGCTTCTCTATCTTCCTTTTTCTGTCATCTTCTATCTATCTCTATGTCTTCCTCTCTCTGTATGTCTTCCTCTCTCTATGTGTCTTCCTCTCTCTATGTGTCTTTCTATATATCTCCCTTTCTCTCTATATATATCCCTTTCTCTCTCTGTCTCCGCTCTCTCTCTCCGTCTCCCTCTCTCTCTATCTCCCGCTCTCTCTCACACACACTTTCTCTCTCTGTGTCCCTCTTTGACATGTTTGATTTAGATGAAAGGAGGACTAACAAGGAAAGGTTTGGAAAAAGATAAAATTTCAATATTTTTATCGTTAAAAGGGTCAAAATTGTGTAATATATTGCCAAACTGTATAACCTATTACCAAATTGTATAATCTATCTCTAAATTGTGTAATCTATCATCAAATTGTATAATCTAGCCCCCTAATTAAGTGCGACTACAATGCACTTTTTGAACAGTGGTTTCCAGCCCATGGTTGTTATATCATGTATTCCTACAGGCGTAATATATATTTCCCTCTCTATAACAAAAAAACCCCCTAAAAACAGAAAATGAGCTCAAATGTTGCATTTTACCTTTCATTGCCAAAAGTAGTAAGAAAAAAATCTATTGCTGCGTATTTAAAAAAAAACGTCATTTCCGTAGTTACTTATCGAAAATAATTGGATTTTCAAAGTCATTCAAAAGGGAATAGATTTTTCAACTACCCAAATAAACCTATCAGTATCTGACAAAAAAACTGATTGAAATTCTAATTTATAATCTGATTTTTTAAAGAGAGAAGGAAAGAAATGTCATTGATTTATAAGTAGCAGAGAAAGAATATCAATAACTAAGTAGAAAAGCAATGAAATATATCCATATCTTTTGTGTAACGCTGTCTTTTTTACCCTGTCCAAAAAAAGGTAATTTTTTGTACATGGTTGATTTTTATTTTAACTTGATGAAAGATAACCGATTATTACATGAAATTCAAAAATTAATTGCAAGTCTTATTTTGGAGGATTTAAATTCGGTGCAAAACTGGAAAATTATTCTTAAACGTTGATCGAAACGTAGAATGCACAATAAATTTCTAACAGTATATGTAGATTTTTTAGCTGAGTGCAAAAAATTATATAAAGAATTTACAAAAAAAAATTTATAAATAAATAATTTTTCTGATTAAAAAAGTCAGCACCACACAAAATATTTTTATATGGGGATAATCTTAAAATGTCATTGCCAAGCAAAACTCTTCACTAGATTCAAAGACAGCAGATACCGATGTTTTTTTTTATTGAGGGCAGAAATTTTTTTGTTTAATCTCACCTTAAGGAAACGTGCTTATTATCCAACAAGTATTTACGAATAATTAATATTATTATTTCTAGTATTTTTAGTTTTAAGCCTTTTTTTTTTCCTTCCTTTTTCGAATAGGTAAATGTAAGTACACTTATCTGTAAATTAAGCCAGATGATTTTTTATCACTTTTAGCACCTTTTTTAAATTAAGACTACTCAGTACTCTACAAATTTCATAATTACCGATTTTTTTGTGTGTGTGCATTTTTTTGTGGCTCATATCATTGAGAAGCTTGCCACCAAATTTCATAACTGTTAAAAAATTAGAAAGTTAGTTTTTAAGATATTTGAAGTTTTCTGAGCTATGGTTTTGGTTTCGGTCTCATTTTAAAGCATTTTTCCACTCTCAAATTGAAGTAATTAAAAATACTTTCGAGCACAATCACAACTCTTTTAATGCGAAATGTTTATTAATTCCAATTTTCACTACTAAAATCATTTCTGCTTGATTATGTTTTGAGTTTATTAAATTCTCATAATTAATTAATTAAATTGATTTCAAGGCAAATTTCTGCTTTAAAAATAGTTTATATAACTTAAAAGCTTTATCACATTAATTTCTTCCTGTTGAAAAATGCCATGGTCAAAACATTCTTAAGTTGCTGCGAGAAACAATATTTCAAAGAGATGGAACACTACAGAAAATGATGCTTCTAAAAATTAATCCTCGGCTGATACTGCAATTAGACTTTCGAATACAATTATTCTGAAGTCAAGTATTGCAGATAAAACAGAATATATATATATATATATATATATATATATATATATATATATATATATATATATGAAAGAAATATGTATTATATATCAAAAACAAGAAATAATAGATAATGAACATAACAAGAAATAGCGTAATAAAAATATAAAAGCTGAACATGAAGAACAAAATTATAGAGAAATGAAAAAAGAAACTATAAAAAAGAAGAACCTAGTGAGTCAGAAAGCAATTTCGGACTCAGGACCAAATAAGTGGGGTTAAACTAGTTTGAAGGCGCCACCTTCCCCTTGCAACTCGGTAGGAAAACCAAATAAAATAAAATAAACAAAAAATTCAGAGTATGGAAAACTCAGAGAGTATGATAAAACCACTCACTACTATTATGTAACAAACTCTCCCAAACTCTTAATGCAGAAAAATCGCAAAATAATTACGTAAGAAAAGTAGAAAAATCCTAAAACAATTACATAAGAAAAGTATCTTTCAAAAAATAATTTAACAAAATTTCTTAACTCACAGAGCTTTTACGAAGAGAATCAAGCGTCTTGACATCAATGAAAATCAATTATTCACCAAGTTAAAAAATTCGAATACACATAAACACATCTTTTGAGCTAACTTTTAAACCAGCCAGCAAAGACAGATATCAAAAAAGACGACAATCAAATATGGTAGAATTTGAATTGGTTGATTGTCAAAAATGTAAATTTGCAAGGTTCTAATTTGGTTGGTTGTCAACAATGTGTAAGATGTTCAAGATGTGTGTGGAAAAAATGTAAACTGTGATATGAGTGTTATGATATAATCTTCACAGCAAGACCACTAACATGCTGACTTTGAAATCCTATTGTTGTGTGGTGGTTTTGGAATTCGAAGTAGCAAGGCGGTTAATGTATTTGTGATGAATATAAGTTCTTAAGAAATTAAAAGGGTATTCATGATCTAAACAACATTGAAAAAAAATTTTATATTATTGTATTTATCTATTTTGTGGATATATATATATATTTCCTTGATGTATCAAACTACATTATACTAAGCATGTTGTTGTAGTACTATATTTTAGTAATTAAAGTCGTACAACAAGAGCTAAAGCTTCCTAAACTTCCGGATTTAAAACTGAAAAAAATTAAATTTTTTGAACAAACCTGGTTATTTTTAGCTCAAGATAGTTTCATTATTGTTTTGTGCATAAATAATTTGTGTTTTAAAACTTTTGTGAAAATATTAGGTTAAGATTAAGCTGAAGGAACTGTCGTCGTAACAAATGCTATCAATATTATGCAAAAATTTATTTTGAACTATAAAAACCATTTTCAGCCATATTTAATTCAAATAATGTTTAAATATAGTATATACATTGGAAAATAACTTAATAAAAATTCAGAGATTTGCGGGCTTTATAAGTTTTTGTTTTATTCCTTTACAAACTTTAAATGCGTTTTTCTCAGACTTTCAATTTTGAAGGTATAAGTGTTTTCTAATCCCTAATGCTTTTTTTCTGTTCATGATAGAGCTTTGAAAATTTTTTGCATATACTCCCAAATGTACATTCTATAAAAGTTAGTACGAATTTAGGGCTGAGATTTCTAGTCATTTTTTTAAGAAATATTAAAGTCACTATTTTAAAATTTTTTGTGTTTTTTCCAGGTTTTTCTGGAAAAATAATTATTAAAAATCAACAAAGGAATAGATTTTAAAATTGTTTGCAATAATCTAAGAAACACAAATAAATTAAAATGACTAAAAAATTCTAAAAATTGAGCATTTTATAAGAGTTTGAAAAAACTTCAAACATTCGTAATATTTTAAAATAGTAAGACAATGGCTGGTCAAACTGACTTTTTACTTTCAGAATCAGCTTAATAATATAATCTGAATATAAAACATAAGTTATATCGTAAAATCTGAAGTATAACGCGTACCTTTTTAACACAAAAAATAAGATTGAAATTTAAGAGTGCTTGTTATACGCCGGGTATAAAAACGATACCTTTAAAAGTAAAAAAAAAAAAGATGAGCATAGAAAAAAATATGAGACTTCTATAGATATCAAAATACTATTTATTTAAAAGAAAGGACATTCTTGATAACTTTAAAGGGTTGTAGTTCTAGAAGTATACTACTTTTTCATAAACCTTGAATAATATATAGAAATAAATCACTTCAAAACATATGAGAATCACATACATACATTTCAGTTTTCTTCGTTAAAAAGGGAAAGCGTTATATGGTGGCGCGCGTTATACTCCGGATTTTACGGTATGTTTACTGTTACTATCTCCAAAATAATTTTTTGAAAAAGAGTACTGTGCAGCCTTAAATACAGCTTTTTCATTTCCTTTTACGCGGCGTTTGGATACCGCGGAACACATCTATTTTGCTATTCAAATCGTACTTTTTTCATGGTTTTATGAGCAACATGTCTGTCTTACAAAAAACAGTAAGTGTGCATATTACCATGCATAGAGCTGTATGGATTATCATTCTGTGGTCCGTGTAAGTTTAACACATACAGAGCAGAGTCATTAAATTTGCAACGCGATGAAGAAGTAATAATGCAAATGGCAGATTCGTATGAAAGGAAGATGTTGGCAATTGCAAATGATTAGCATTTAAGTGCAATTAAATGACGTAGGAGGAAGAACGACATCTTAAACTCTGTATTAGAGGGATATATATTTCCCACTCTCAGGAATCGCATTTGAATCTATTTTGTTTGTATAAGGACAAATGGCTGCCAGTACATTCATCAGCGGGTCTACAGAAAGAGTGGTTTATCGTTTCATAAATTTGCTATCGATCCACATTGATTGAAATCCAACGATTGTCATGATATCATGAGATGGATGGGCTTGAGGAGGGTCATGCTGAAATCCTAAGAGAATCTCAAAGACAGCCCACCACTAACGTCCGAGAGAACAGCCCTGTTATTAGGTCGATCTTTCGGGATAGTACTGCCGCAGTATGAAACTTGAGTCGGGGAAAAGGGATTGTTTACTGCGCAAGAATCCGCTTGGACAGTACCGTGACTCTGAAGTTGCACGGACTGTCTGCACGTAAATCATTATCTCGGCTTCCCTTAGCTGTAGCATAGAGACGAGCAAGGACAGTGGTAGTTTCATCACAAAACTGGATACAGGAGTAGTTTCACGTCGTCTTTTCAGACGAATCCCTGTTTTTGTAGATATCATTATGATAGACGTATTCGTGTCGGGAGATGCTTAGGAAAAAGCACGTGGCACTCTCCATTTTATGTCATCACATGGACTCTGCACTTGGTATGATAACATGATTAGCAATTGGGTATGCGACACGATCAACCATTTATTGTGTCATTGGTAATCTGAATAGCCAACGTGGCCTATTATCTACACCAGAGGTGACCAACCCGTGGCACGGCAAATTTGTAATAGTGGACTAAGAAAGATTTATCAAAAAATTTTAAAAATTGAAAAGATAATAAATAACATTCTTTTTACAATTTTACAGAAATGCAGTTGTCTCAGACCAAAAGAAAACTCAAAAATTATTTTAAATACACTTAATTGAGCTACAAAAGAAAATAATCGTGTGAAATAATACCTTCACTTCATTTCCTGGCTATCCACTGGCAAGATTTTGGAATTTGAGGGAGAGTGTTTTAAAATATCTGGAAGAAAGCAATAAATTCCCCAATGAGTGCTTTTTACTGAAGAATGAATATTAGCTCTTCTTACCTATATTATGAGGGCGTTTAAATAATTTAAGATTACAGGGGGAAATTACATTTCTTTCGCTCCAGTTTGTCGTATCTCTTCTTTTGTGAACAAATTTGCTTTTTCGCCTCGATTTTGGAGCCTAAAATCTAAGTTTGTACTTTTTCTTATTTATTACATGATTTTTAAATTTTCACTTCTTAGGCTTGCATAAAAATTGCACTATTTACTTAAAAATCCAATAATATTCTATAAGTAAACATTTTTTCAACTTTTTATATATTTTCTTTTTTGTTTGTTTATAGGAAAAGTTGGAAGGGGCACGCATAATTGTTTTTTATCAGATAGTGGCACTCTTCCTCCAAAAGGTTGGCCACCCCTGATCTAGATCTTCTTCTTGTCATCTTTCAATAGGATAATGGAAAATCACATGATGCCTGCCAGGTCTAACCTACCATGATATAGAGCAGAGGTTCCCAAACTGTTTTGTCTCATAGACCCCTTGCCATGTTTTTCGATTTTGTGTAGACCCCTACTTACATAATATAAATTTTTGCAAACTTGTCAACATAAATGTTTTTTGACAGCTAGTATAGGACTACTTACATTAAAAATTTTATGTTTCTAACTGTAGTTAAGTAGAGTGTTTAAAACTTAAGAAACACATGGGAATTCATTAAATTAAAATTTAATTTATATATGAAATAATTGTGACATAAAATAATTGAGCAACAAATCAATTTCTTAATGGGTGGGATGAATCTGTTGCTTCAATTACAAGTTTTCAATATTTGGCTTTAATCTTTTCAGGTTTAACCCTAAATCTACTCAGTTAGTAGTATCCAATCTTTCTTTTTTTCTTTGTTTTTATTTTGGAGATTGGCAAGCAAGCTGAAACTCCTCCTTTCTAGGAAAAGGAATTAAAAACTTCCTTGAAATGTTCCATAATTCGGGATAAATAACAGGTATACCTTTTTAAAAGCCAAAATTGCTGACATTTGTTTCTAAACTTTACTTTAATATCTTCGTTAGGGGTATTTCAGTTCCTTTTGTAATAATACATTTTTCTTCTTTTTTTGTTTATGTGACAGTATGAATTCATTACCTACTGTAATATTACCATATTTTCAAACCTAGTTTCAAAACCTGAATAAAGGGCATTTAAATGTTGAACATAGGTTAAAACGTCATTTTTCTAGCAGATTGCCTGTGATAAATTGAGAAACTGTTAAAATTCAAGAAACACTGAAATGATGGCTCTTTTTAATAAAGTTTATGCTCTATCGCCTTGTAACTGCAAATTAACCCCAGTAAATTTAGTAAATAAAGGCTCTTAAATAGGTAAATCTGGTTCATACTTGATTAATTTTCGTTTATAATTAAAGTCACGATTTGGTTTAGGCTATCTTAGACCCCCATCTACACCTCATGGACCCCTAAGTTATTTTTTCACTGACGTGGACCCCTTGCGGGTCGTCATAGACCCCTGGGGGTCCATATAGACCACTTTGGGAATCACTGATATAGAGGGTGTTCGACTATTAATTTGGCCAGCACGTTCTCTACATCTATCACCCAAAAAAACATCTAATCATGGGTTCTTCAGAGACTGGGCTGCCATCGCTTCCCAGTCACTGGGACTAACAAAGAGTGGCATAGACTTGTAGCAGCATAGAATGGCTTATCATATCTGTCAACCAAGCCCAATTCGTCTCGACACCTAACCAGTTACGAGCTATTTTATTTAATACAGCTGTGTGTATTAATTTCGCTCCTTGTACAACTCCAAATTCAACCTTGTTTTCTTCCTATTATAATGTATACAAGCAATAAGTAAAGTTATGTTATTTGCTTTCCTTCCTGGTGCTCAATTTTAATATCTAGCAATGCACATACATTAACCCTTACTCTGTGCATCCCGTGGTTTCCATGAGCAACGTAGAAGTAGCAAAATTGGCAGCATATCCACGGTTTTCACAAGGATGCATTTTTTCGACTGTTTAGCTATGCAATCCACACTGTTCCCGTTTATGTTTTAATTCATGTGTTTATGCTCATATTTTTATGATCTAATTTTATATTGAAAAAAAACTCTTTAACTAAAATTTTTTGTACATTTTAACTCTAAAATGCAGATTTAATATGTAGATTTGAATTACCGTAAAATCTGGCATATAAAACGCACCTACACTTTCAAGCCGATTTTTTTTTAATTTTAGGTATATTCACCGTATAACGAGCACCCCCTTTTTAACGAAGAAATATGAAATGTTAGTATACATTGCTCTCATGTTTTGAAGTAATATATTCGTGGTATTATCCCAGACTTTTGAAAAAATAGTATACTTCTAGAAAAGCAACTCTTTTAGTTAGTAAGGCAAGTCGCGTGTTTCTTTTAAATAAACAGCGTTTCGATACATGTAGAATTAATTTTTTTATGCTCACCTCTTTTGTTATTTTTAACAAAAGCTAACGTTTTCATACCCCTCGTATAACACGCACCCTTAAGTTTCGATCCTATTTTTTGTGTTCTAAGTACGTGTTATACGCCGGATTTTACGGTACGTAAAAAAAAATACGTAATTTTTTAATCTATTTTGGAAAAAAAATTGCGCTGTGAGAAGGTTAAGAATAAATATCAATATAAATATAGAAAAAAATAACTTCAATATATCATTTTATTTTTTTATTTTTGTCAAGTTGCTTAAAATATTCTTTCGAAAACAGAGTTTTGTTATCAAACAATATGAATTTACAAATTACATTATTTTTCACTGAAATCAAATATATTATAGATTAAATAAAATTATACATATCACAGAAAATGTATTACGTACTTTTTATATATTAATCTCTTTATCTCGTACAAAAAGAACTCAGAAACAAAATCCGGTTTGATTAATTTCAGTTTCTTTTCAACGCAACATTTTCAATATCATTTGATTAACCCAGATATCCCTTCTCAAAAACTATATATCCACTACTTTGTCATTTCGAGGGTACATGAAAAGAAGGGCTACCAATTCTACACTCAAACTATTGCAACATTTTTGTGTCTTTGAAGTCATATGAAAAGCTTTATATTAAAAACAGTAAAAAAAATCGAATAAGTATTCGGGATACTTTATACGAAGTTAAATTCCCTCTTTTGTAACAAAATTCCAAAAAAAAATGGCCGTTGCCTTTTCGAAAAAATTCAGGTATATTCTTGAAGATGTACCAAAAACTAACATTTTTCTTCGTGGAATCCTATTTATTTAAGCTAAAACTCCGATAAAAAACCTCTTATTTGCCTTGCGTTGATGCTTAAAAAACTATTTTTCTTTCTCTGGCGAGTATAAAATAAGGGAAATAAAGAAACATACGATGAGAATGAAAGAATTTGGTTTTTTTATCCTCTAGCAGAAGGTCATTGCTCCAAAATCTCTCTCCGAAGTAGTTTTTGAATACTACGGATAAACATTGTTACGGAAGAAATTTCGTAGTTCCCGAAACGATTTGTTGGGTGGATTCCACCTATATAATCATGTTTATCGTCAATAAGATCAGTAAATGAAAAATAAAAATTCACGTGTTTGAAGAATAAGTGTCATAAAGGAAATGTACGATCATTCCTCGAATAAAATATTATTCCAAGATTTTATTTGGTTGTCAATAATAAAGGGGGGGGAAGAAATGCAAAATAAGCGAAATTCTCGGCATTTTTCACGTTAAATAAGGAAAAATGTAAGCCCATATGTTACTAACTAAACAAATAAAATGGATAAACAGGTTAAGCATCAAACACACAAGTAATATAAAAAAAATTTAAGTCAATTCCTACTTAGATCAACAAGGAAAAATTTTATTTTAGCTACTTTTTATTAAATACACTCTGTCGCAAAAAAATATATGCACCCAGAAGAAATTGAGCTACATTCACGAAATTTGGTATGCATGTAGTGTATATGAAAATAAACAAATGATTAAAAATTCAGAACAAAATATCATTTTATTAAGCGGTTACAGCTTGCAAAAGGTTAAAAATCAGTAAGTAGTAAAAAGCCACCTCTGGCAGCTATACAAGCCGAAATTCGGCGTGGCATCGATTCAATTAGATCACTTATGACCCCTGTGGAAGATCCTGCCATAGTCTTTGCATCTGCGCAGTTAATTCTCCTGTATCTCAGGACGGCTGCAGTTGCCTTCCCAGCGCGTCCCAGACATGCTCTATTGGCGAAAGATCTGGTGACCTGGCAGGCCATGGTAGGACGTCATATCCTTGAAGACATTGTTGGGAGAGTCGCGCAGTATGTGGATGAGCATTATCCTGTTGATAAATGGCACCTGGGCGACTTGATAGCATGGGTAGCACAATCGGCGTTAAAATATCGTCCACGTATCTGCGAGCTGTCAAAGTGCCTTGAAGGACCACTAAAGATGATCGTGTGTCCCAAGAAATTGCTCCCCACACTGTCACACCTTGTGAAATTGCTGTACGCTCGACAATAAATGCCGGATCGGACCGCTGGCGGGTGCGCCTCCAGACACGTGTGCGGTGGTCATCAGCACTGAGACTGAATCGGGATTCATCACTGAAGATGACACGTCTCCAGTCTGTCACACTCCAAGTTGCCCGAGGTCGGCAAAATCCAATCGACACTGCCTATGATGTGGGGGTCAGTGGTAAGCGTCTTAGCGGACGTCGGCTCCTCGCCAACTTCGGTCAGTCGTCTCCCTTATAGTTTCTCTTGATGGCACTGGATGTCTGGAAGGAGGTAAGTGGCGTTGAATCGATGCTAGCGACGTTGTTGGTGCCGAAGTGGCCACTCTTCTGATTGCACGATCCTCGCGATCATTTGTGTTCCTGGGACGTCCTGACCCTCCGCGACGGTACACTCTACCTTCTGTGATCCACTGTTGCCAACACCGAGCAACTACCATATCGCCCGACCGAGGTGGCGGCCGATACGTCTATTCGACCAACCTGCTTTTCTGAGGCCTATTATACGGCCCCTATCAAAGTCCGTCAGCTGCTCGTACTGCCGCCGGTTACGTCTTAGAGGCATCCTAAGTCTCAATATCGTCTATCAAAGTCATCAGATTCGTTTGGATAGCCGTACGGCGCTCGTACTCATGCTTTTAAACTCTCCCAGTTGCGCAACTAATATGCGCATAGAACACTTAGCCTTGTCTCATTGGCTTCCAAATTTTAATCATTTGCATATCTCTTACCAGACTACATTCTTGCCGAGTTTCGTGATTGTAGCTTGATTTCTTCTGGGTGCATATATTTTTTTGCGGCAGAGTGTAGTTACAATTAATATAAATACGTACGAGGGCTGTTTTCTAAGTAAGGTCCGTTTGTTTTAAAAAACGTAACAACAATTTTTTTGTTTCAAAAAACCTTTATTTTAGGATTTTACATACTTTTGCCTATTTTTCTACATGTTTGCCAAGTTTATTAATGCACTTGTCTTTCCTTAAAACTAAGTTTTGAAAACCCTCTTCAAAAAAGTCTGCCGCCTGGTCGGACATCCAAGAGTTCACGGCCGCTTTCATATCTTCATTGTCACTGAAACACTTTCTGCCAAGATTGTGTTTGAGGACCGTAAAAGGTAGAAATCGCTTGGAGCAAGGTTGGGGCTGTATGGTTCATAGTCCAAAACCTCCCAGCCGAAAGATTCAATTAACTCCCGAGTCTTTCGAGAAGTGTGAAGGCTTGCGTTATCATGGAGAAGCAAAACAGTTTTTGACAGCATGCCAAGTGGTTTGTTTTGCAATACTCTTCGGAACTTCCGTAGAGTTGCGCAGTAGGCACCTGAGTTGATCGTTGTTCCTTGCGGCATAAAATCCACCAGGAAAACACACGCGGGTCCCCAAACACTGTTGCCATAATCTTGCGCTTTGACAGCATTTATTTGGCTTTAACCTTGACGGGAGAGGATGTGTGTCGCCATACTATCGACTATTGCTTTCATTCCGGAGTGATATGGAATACACCCATTTTTCATTTCCAGTGACGATTCCACTCAAAATGCCATCCCCTTCTTCCTCGTAGCAAATCAAACATTTCAATGAAATGGCAAACCTCTTCTCTTTGTATTCCGCTATGAGTAGTTGAGGTACCCACCGAGAACACAATTTCTTAAAGTTAAGGTATTCAGTCACAATTTTGTACACCACCGACCGAGAAACGTCGGGAAATTCCAATGAAAGAGTGGTTATCGTGAATCTCCTGTTCTCACGAACTTTTGTTTCAACTGTTTGCATCAAATCACCAGTGATTACAGATGGCCAGCCTAAGCGTTCTTCGTTATGGACATTTGTTCGCCCATCTTTAAACTTCTTGGCCCCTTTTCGAACTTTGCTATCACTCATTACTTCTGTGTCATAAACTTCTGTTATCTGGCGATGAATGTCTGCCTCCGACAAGTTTTTCGCTGTCAAAAAACGGATAAAAGACCGTATCACACACTTGGCGGGCGATTAAATCACCTTAAACATTTTAAAGACGCAAGCGAAGCTTACACGACTGCTAGAGAGCTGGAAATGGAGTGAGTGTGTTCGCAAAGGATGCAAGTCAATGATGCAGAGATTCGTTGCGGCGTACGCGCTAACTAGGGAACTATAAGCGCCAACGGACCTTACTTACAAAATAGCCCTCGTATATACATATGACAGAATGACAACATTAAGTGGTAATTAATTTTTATTAATTATCATTAAAGTATCGCATTGTGATCCAAAACAGTCGTATATATAAAATTTCAGTTCAACTGAATGCTTTAAAACGTGAGAAAAAAACCGTTTCAAGTTTTATCACAAGTCGCCAAAAAGGATGCCAACGTGGCTGTATTTGTAATTCTTTAAATAATTAGTTTTAATCAATTAATGTTTATTAATTATAATTAAATTATTGTATTGTCATCCAAAATAATCATACATATTAAACTTCAGCTCAACTGAGCGCTTAAAAATGTATTTTATTAACGACGACCAAGATAAATAAATAAATATAGAGAGAGTGTGAGTTAATAGTAGGAATTGAAAAAAAAAAAATCTAAATTGATTACTTCACCACAGACATTAGTATATATACAGGAGGGGTAAATAAAAGCCGCTAGAAAAACAGAGTTCTAGGTTGCAATGAAACACGGTAAAAGAAAGGAGATAATTCTCTAATCTGTGCTAAAAACAGATATTGCAAAACATTCACGTAACGGAAAATATTAGGGCCCCCTGCAAAGTCAGGTTTTGCCTTTAATATTTTATAAATTGGTTAAATACCTACTTGGGGTCAAACAGGCTTTGAACCCTATGGAGTTCTGCCTCCCTGGTGGTGTGGGGGCTACGGGTATACGTTACGCCCCCGCAACCCTGATTGATCTGATTGTCAATGGGGAAGTTAAATCGAACCTGGACTGCTGGAATCTCTGCAATCGCATTCGAACTATTATGTTGCAGTTCTTGAAGATTATGAGGGTTGCTTCGATATACCTTGGGCTTGAGGGTACCCTATAAAAAGTAATCGCACACTGACAAATCATAGTGACTTGGGCTGACAGCTAGGATTGAGATCAAACTGACTCTTCTAATAACTCTTTTAAGAGTGATGGCTGTAATGAGATCCATGGTTCGGAGGGATATATGGACCGATGCACCATCCTGTTGGAAGTAGCTATAGGTCTTTTTCTCCTCAGTTAATATTGCCCCAAATGGATTGTCACTGATCAACTCACATTGAACCAGCCCGCACTAAGATCAGAACCGGTATCGATCACTTGGTGTGTACACCACATTCACGCCCAATTGTATCTACTCTAATGAACTCAAAACATATTCTAAGACTCTTAAGTGGCAACGAATCTAACCTGAAGTACTGCGTCTGCGTGAGTGCCCCACCAGAGGATTCGGTGATTGTCTCTTGAAGAGAGAAGTCGGTAAGCTCCGCCAGCGAGCTAAGTGTGATTTGAATTCTGTGATTGTCTCTTGAGAAGAGAGAGGTCTGTGAGCTCGGGCAGTGAGCTTTGTGTGAAGGTTCTGTATGTTCCAAAGGTGCTATCTATGCGCTAAATGCCATCCTGGCCTCTTTTTTTTGTTTTGCTTTTCTCTAAAAATGTCAACAAACTCGAGAGATTTGTTATTTTTACCTAAAACGTGTATAAAGTGTAACATAATTTTACATTATGTGTGATCGTGACCAAATAAACCATTAAAGCATCATTAGAGTTTCCTCATTGAAATTCCAACGGCATCACACTACGCGTCCGGGCCACTTTTATTTGCCCTTCCCTTTGTATTTTAATTTGCATGCACTCAATTTTGTTGACAATGTAGCATTAAAAAATAAATAGGATAATGCTGAATCTGAATTCCCGCATAAAAATTTATACTAGAGAAATATTCATAACAAAATCTTTAACTAATTGTGTGTTGTTGCACATTTGCGTAGGGAAAAAACAGCGGATGACTACAATTAATTAAATAATAACAGATATATATATATATATATATATATATATTAATATATATATATTAATAGACAAAGATGAACAAATGACTGCACGAAGCAAATCGACTTATGCACACAAAAAAAAATACTAGGACAGCTTATTTACAATAATGAAAAAAAAGACCTCGTTATAAACAAGTTTTACAGCGCTCCAGAAAAACGGCTCTCTAGAACAGTTCCACTAGAAGGCAGGTAAAGTATCTCTGCTTTATCGCAGACAACACACAAGCAGACTCTAATCTACTGACTCGTTTTTGAACTCCACCGATCTTTATATAGCCTCATAGAAATTTCCAGAAGGGTCGATCCCAGTGTTTTTCAGTGGCTCCTTGGTGATCTAATTATCGCCAAATCATTCACCAAGGATGATAAAGTCGCTTTTATGGTAACCCTATACACATCATCAAGGGTTGTTGCCATAATCTTATTCAAGTTTCTGCTGGAGAGTTATTTCCCTGTAAAACTCTTTTATCCGTAAGCAAAACATCATAGCAGGAAAAACAACATGGTGCGCTTCAGTATTTTTTAACACGCTTTTACTTAGAAGTTTCACTTGTATGTAATGTAATCCTTGAACTCGATTTTTAGCCACTTTAAAGAGTCAGATTAATTCGAAATTTTGCAAATTTGTCAAGGACCCATGACAATACAATAATTTCATAATTTTGTTTCATTGTCCTGATCAGGATCATCACAAAAATAAGAATTTTAAGGATTTCGAGATTTGGCGACTAATTCATTGTATCGTTTCCAGATTTGGCGACTAATTGCATAAACCATTTTCAGATTTTGCGTCTAATTCTAAATTTAGCGACTAAAAGATTAAGGTGAAACCCTAAAACCGTAAATAGGCTTGTGGTTAATATAAATAAGACAAAAAAGAGTGTTCTTTATGTGAAAAAGGGTAGGGGTGCGTAGTTTTTCTGAAAATTGAAATAGAAAAATGACTCCTGCATGTGAATAAAAATAATTTATGTTCTAACTGCTAAATATTTTTTTTATCAAGCAATACGTTTAGAATTGATTATACGAATAAACATTATAGAAATACGTTTAAAGTATCCGACTACGTTCGGAACCGTGGTTTTGTAAAACCGAATAAATGGATAATATTTCTGATATTTAGTGTCACTTAGATTAGAATACGTGTATAAAATTGCTTTAAGAAAATTATTACAATAAAAAATTATTTAAGTACAATATTTTGACAAAAAATGAACATAGAATGACCCATTTTCAAAATGTTCTTCTTTTGTGAAAAATACTTCTTTTATAATAATATTTTGCCTGTTTATAGCTCAAACATCTGTACAGAGGCTCAACTAGAATTTTTGAAATACATAACTTAGAAATAGATTAACCCGTATTTTAGTACAACAGAAGGAAGAAATTTTAAGAAAAAAATGCCGATAACTATTTCAATTGGTAGTAATTCTGAAAATAATGTGAATTTTTAAAAAAAAATTCTAGTTCAGGCCCTTTGGACAAGTCTTTATCTTATATAAGCAAAGTATTATTATTATAGAAGCATTTTTTATAAAAGGAGAACATTTTGAAAATAAGTCGTTCTAAGTTAATTTTTAGCCAAAATATTGCATGTAAATAATTTATTTTTGTCATAATGTCCTTAAAACAATTTCGTACATGTATTCTAATCTAAGTAACAGTAAATATCATGAAAATTATCCATTTACGCGCTTTTTTAAAATCCCGGTTCCGAACGTAGTCAGATACCTTAAAAAGTGATAAATTTATGTTCTAACTTCTAAATATTTTTTAATTTTGATAAAGCAATATGTTTAAAAGTGATGTGATACAAATTAACATTATAGAAATACGTTTAAAATGTGGTAATACGACTTACATTTAATATTTCTGCTTAACACACCTTTGTTAGTTAGACCAGTATCTGTAGAAACAGAATCTTTGAAATATAACGATCTGGGACTCATCCGAGGCCCCGTAAACGGACATAATAAATACCCTTCAGACCCACTAATTAATATACATTGAAGAGCTAGACTAATTTCAGCAGCTACATAATTACGGCTCCAAATACTAAACTCAAAGATAAATTCAACAAGGAATGAATGATAGTTTTAAAAACTTTAAAAAAAACAGGCTTTTATTGTAGATCAAACTAAAAAATAAATTACAGTTTTTTTTTTAAAAAAACTAAAAAACAAGCTTTTATAGTGAATCGAAATAAAAAGTAAAAAAATAATTCTTAATATAAAAACAAAATGATTAACGAGAAAAAATTAATGTCATTATGGTAAAAGCGCGGGTGTGCTTTGTACTACATTTTTACACTAACTCAGCATTTCGGAACAGAACTAGTAAGAAATTATAACAATTAACATAGAGCACCCCACGCTTTTATCCCAATGACATTAATTTTCCCGTTAATCATTTTATTTTTATATTAGGGATTATTATTTTTTTACTGTTTATTTCGATTCACACACTATAAAACCTTTTTCTTGAAAGTTTTTTTTAAACTATAATTTATCTAAATTAGTTCACATTTTCACCACTGTACGATATTTATCTTGTTTACACATATATCACCGAGTCTGGGGATATAATTTATGATTGTCTTAAAGCTAAAAAAAATACTTTCGTATACCATAAGATACCTGTACATTGCACTCTTTCAGGGTGTTTTTAGAAGAACAAAACAAAGGGAACTCTGAAATTAATTACTATGTATTCGCTTAATGCATTACTATAAATAGTTTCTATATTGCAACATATCTACCATCTGCTATCCCGTTCAAGATTGTGATGAGAGTTCCATATTAGAAACATTTCAATAAATAATATTTCAGGATTCGATTAGAAAACCTGCGTCGAAAGTTTCGCTAAAGACTCCCTATTCAGCTGCTGGAATTCAATTAAATTCCTTTTGGGAGTATGTTATAGGAACAAATTAGGGCGTAATCACTGTCGGGATTGAATTCCGAGTGCAAATCAGCTCTTTCAACATCACCTTCAATATAATATAGGAATTCCTTTCAATGTCAACCATTATGGGAGTTTATTATGTGACATGAAAAGCCCATTTAAAGATTCGTAAACTTTCTCGTGCGCTATTAACACTTCACAGCTTTCCCGTTTCGTTATTGAGTAATGTTGGATAATTGTCGGGGAGTACTATTTCGAAATATTACGCCAAGTTATTCATAATTATGTACATCAGTGCTTCTCAAACTTTCAATGTTTGCGACCCAATATTCAATCACATTTTTCATCGTATCCATCTCTCCAAATAATAACAATGTATTGAATTCAATACTAAGGTATTTTGACGCTGATGATACAATACGACTTTAACCTCTTAATTGCCACCGGCATACGTCTCTCTCACCCAAAACGTTAATTGCCCTGGACGTATATATACGTCTCGCTCACTCAAAGCGTTGATTGTCCCGGACATATATATACGTCTTTCCGAAGTACGATCTTGTCTGTGTACTGCTATCAATAAAATTATTCCAATGGCTTTGGAATGCAATAAAAAGGATCTGACAGTATTGGCGAAGGATTCACTCATTACAGAGGATTTGAATACTTATTCCTTTTCTCCCCCCACCGTACATCACACACGTGTGCTTACGTGGAAAACGGTGGCATTAGGGAGCGAATCGCGTAACTTTTAATCTCGGCAGCTAAGGGATTAATTATCAAGATAAGTGTTAATTTTTGTATATAATTTTATATATGGCAAGCCCATGGGTTGTTGGTAATTATTAAACTTGTTCTTAACTTAGCTTGTTAAACTAATTATAAAATACATTCTGCAGTACTGATACATTTATAAGTATATTATATCAGTGTAAACGTGTGCTTTATTTTTATCATGTCAGAATGTATTTCGTTTGTTTACTTTCCATAAATTAATAAAATTGGGGGTAAAATAAATTGGGGGCGCACCTCACAGCTTGAGAAACGCAGATACATATATCCATTACCAAATAATTTATTTTTTTACGAAAAGATTGTATGTTGATTAAAATCGTATCACCCATAAGGCTGAATAATTCAAATGAATGGGAACTCTCAGAAAATAAAGCCCATTTTGTGTTACATATTTAATATTCTCACAAAATGTTCGAGAGGATATGAAAAATCTGAATGGGCCCTACCGAGGATTGATAATGCCTTGACGACGATAAGTAAGAAATAAGTCTGTAGCTTGGTCAGGAAATCTACACTCTGTCGTAAAAAATAAATAGCAAGCAGTAAAATTATCATAACTAAAGAAGAAGAAAGGTTACAGCAAAAAATTTGTATATGTATGAATAAAAACAAAATACTTTCAGACATAATGAAAAATGCACTTTTACTCTGATATAATTTATATATATCTTCTGGCGAAATAACGTCATCAAAAATAAAAACTTCTTCAATACCTAATTAGTTATCTTTGATCCTAAAACCAAATTAAAAAAAAACTTTTATTTGATTTGCTGTAATCCCATGATGAGAGATTTTTTATTCCGTTTTTCTTTTTAAACCTAAAATACAACTCTTTCAGAGAAAAAACAAAACCCAGACCCAGAATCGAAAAAATTTAGGAAGTTAAAAAATTTATCACTGTTATGAAATACTGTACATAAAGCTGTAGGCAGCAGAATATATTTGCTCAACATCTGCTTGACCTTCTAAGTTATTGGTACAGTTAGTTATGACTCATCTCTTATGTGTTTGTTTCTCATTTAGGGAAGTTGTAAATCATGTGTTTCTGTGTGGGGGGGGGAGTTTCATGTAAAAGCGTTTGATATTTGGAAAACCACAGAGAACACACTTTGAAGGATTACTTGGCCAAGATTTATTTTTATGAGTACTCTCAAACATATAAAGCATAATGAAAAACTTTTTACACAATTTTTAGCAGTAGCATCCATATTATATATTGAACACACTTTTAACCTGGAAGTGGTCGCGCGGGGCACACAGATCATGAAATCGTTAATTCAGGCAAAACTGTTTATTTGTTACAAAAGAAAAATTGAAAAGTCCTTGAAAGTAGGTAAGTATCTTTCTCTTAATTAAATTATTCACTGGAATCACGATTTGTATCGTGTACAACAAAAATAATTATAAAAAAAAGGTATGAGGTGACTCAATCATTCTGTCAGACCATTAATGTTAGTATCGAGTGTGTTCCTGCTCCCGGGATAAAACATTTTGAAGTCTTCTCGCTTTAAATATTAAAAAGTAACACAATTATTCTTCATCGGAATTTTATATTATATTTTTCATTATTTAATATTAATTCTAAACTCTCATTCTGTGAGGCTTAAAACTACAGTTCGGTTAAAACTAATTATAATATGAGCATTCATTTTAAAATATTATTTTACATTTTTGTAAACATTGTCGAGCTCTTGGCTTTGCTCTCCTTACAATTCAGCTATTATATCAATGTTTTATTTTCTTATAAATGAACTCGGGCTAAAGCGGCATTTCAGCCGGTACACTTTTAATGTATCAGTTCTGCACAATGTATTTTATAACTAATTTATTAATACTTAATTAAGAGCAAGTTTAATAAGTATTAGCGACTTCCATGGGCTTGTCTTGCAGAGGAAAGTTTTTCAAAGGAAGGTTTACGATTAGAAATTGACACTTCGAGCACTTTTCTTATATTTGACTGAGATCTATATTTTATCTTCAAAGTAGCCATCACATTTTGCAATTGTTCCAATTTAAAAATTGAAGAAAGAAAAATAAAATATATATTACTTAAAAGTAACATTTATAAAATTTAATATACTTATCTTATATTAATTTATACGGTTTATAATTTAGATCATATTGCAGCTTTAGCGTCAAAGTGCATTACTATTTCATTCAATACATTATTATTGTATAAGGGGGGGGGCGAGATAAAAATTATGATTGAAAAGTGTGTCGCCAGTATTGAAAGTTTGAGAAGAACTGCCTTACAGTGAAATGCAAAAGCAGTTCCGCTGTAGAATATTTGCATAACTACACATAGGGTTGGATATTGCAATAGATATAAAAATAGGTTCATTTCAAAAAGTGATATTTCTATCGTTGCGTTGGATGCTCCATTTGTTTGGTGGTCAACAAACCACCATCATTTCATCTTTCATCATTTCTATGTTCCAAATTTCTGAAAATGAGTGGTTGACGTCATTTGAATTAAATTAATAGCTGGTATCTACAATCAGATGGATACATTTGGTAGAATGATCGTTAGAGATTGCCTGTGCCTCAAATGTCAACTTTTCGACTATCATGCGCTTGTGCAATCGGATGGATACATTCTGGGGAATGATCACTAGAGATTGCCTGCGCCTCAAATTTCAACCTTTCGATTATCATGCACTTGTGCAATTAGACGAATACATTCTGGGGAATGATCGTTAGAGATTGCCTGTGCTTCAAATTTCAACCTTTCGATTATCATGCGCTTGTGCAATCGCTATCAGCAAGAACAGTGTTGTGAAATCCTGGTATTTGTCGTCCCAGTTTACTACAGCTTATCCAGGACCGTTGTCTGTGTTCTCTACAAGCTCAGCACTATCGGACAATTTCAAGCCGTCAACGTTCTTCGAGCGTTGTGACGTCATCAAAAATAGTGATACCTCGACAAACTGTAAACGGCTACATAAAGGTAATCGACATTCCAGACGACCATCAGTTTTTAACGTCGTCTCACAT
>BMAU01003143.1:0-349801 GCA_019973935.1 Trichonephila clavipes
TGCCTCCAAATGGTGCCGTTGGTTGAGTTCGAATAATAGCCAGAGATGGAGATAGTACTTAAATTTATATTACAAGAAAATAAATATTTACAGTTAAAGTTTACACTAAAAGGTAATAATGCGGTTAAATGAAAATTACACCCTTGAAGGTGCTGCGGATTGATGCGAACAAGACCTTGCGTCCGTCCGTTGCGTTTCAGTTTACAGAATGTGTCCCGGTACCGGGTTCCAAAAAAAAGTTTCAGTTGGGTAGGAAAGCGGGAAAATCTCGCGCACTCAGTTACAGTTAAGTGAGGAGTGGAAAGTCTGGCGCACTCAGTTGCAGTTAAGTGAGAAGTGTGGGAAACATGCTCCCCACCCTATATCCGAACTAGTTCGGATATATGGGAAGTTTATGAAGTTTATGGACCGGTCGTTTAAACACTGAGTCTTGGGTTTTCACAGTTGCAACACGAACCAGTCCGTCGTTGCCTGGATGCACTTGAAGAACTCGAGCCATTGGCCATGTACCAGAGGACCCTCCTCTTTGATCAATACGATGTCATCTTCCTTCAAGTTTGGTTGTGCGTCCTGCCATTTCTTGCGAGGTTGTAAGGAGGAGATAAATTCGAACTCCACTTCTTCCAAAAGCCCCGTTTGATGTTCTGTAGCAACTCCCAACGATCTCTGTGGTTGGAGGTTGAAGGAAGCTCCTCTGGAACTGAAAGAAGAACATCACCTGTAAGAAAATGTGAAGGTGTGAGCGTAGATATGCATTCTATGTCAGAGTCATTAACGTAGGAGAGAGGCCTGGAATTTAGTAATCCTTCGATTTGTGTGAGCAAGGTTGTTAACTCTTCAAAAGTTAATATGGTTTCTCCCAATACTCTCTTCAGATGAAATTTGACGGATCGAATTCCTGATTCCCAAATACCTCCAAAATGTGGTGATGAGGGTGGAATAAAGTGCCAATCTATTGAAGATTTGGATAAGTAGTAAGAGATGGCTTCATTAGTTGGTAAAGAAAGCCATAACTTCCGTATTTCGTCAAGTTTTCGACGAGCTCCAACAAAATTGGTTCCATTGTCACTATAAATGTGGCGGGGAGCACCACGACGAGCACTAAAACGACGAAGTGCAGCTATGAAGGAATCAGTTGTTAAGTCTCCGACTGCTTCAATATGAACAGCTTTAGTTGCTAAACATACAAATAAAGCAATGTAACCCTTTGTAGATTTAGTCCCTCGACCTTTGTTGCATTTAATCAGTACAGGACCAGCATAATCAATACCGCAACTGAAGAAAGGTCTCTCCAGCGTGACACGGTGTTTTGTAAATTGCCCATCAGTTGTGGTGTTGTGGTGGATGTTTTGAATTTGTTACACTTTAAGCATTTTCTAATACATTTGTTAATTAATTTTCTACTTCCTACGATCCAATGGGACTGTCGAAGAACGTGAGCTAACAAAGTCGGCCCAGCATGTAAATGAGCGATGTGTTGTTCCTTGATAAGGAGAGTTCACTAATACTGTGCTGAGAAGGAAGTATGATAGGATGCTTGGAATTGAATCGAAGTTGGGAATTTTGCAATCTCCCTCCCACCCGTACTAAACCATGTTCATCTATGAATGGGTGGAGGGAACGTAATGGACTTTTGGGTGGCAGAGAAATCTGTTTTTTAATGCTTCGTATTTCTTCCTGAAAGTAAAAACCTTGACCCAACGAATGATGGTTTCTTCAGCGGTTTTGGTTTCCGAAAAGGTAAGTGAAGTAGTATTAATATGGGATGAACTGATCGATGATCCTTGAGCTGCTATCTTTTACAGTTTTTAATAAATCTTTGGCAATAAGCAAAAATGCGAAATATTTTGGTGAGTGAAGAGTAATGTTTGAATAAACCATGAATTACATCATTTGATGTGTGAGTAAACAGATTGAAGATAGAGACTGATTTTTGTTCCGCTTTTACCTCATCCGAAGCCTCATCGCAACTGTATTCAGCCTTGGGCCAACTAGAAGTTTCTAGCCTTAGCCAGGGTGGTCCTTGCCACCATAACTTGCAATCTGGTAAGCATTTAGGATCAATACCTCGGGATGCAATATCTGCGGGATTTTCCTTATAAGGCACATGTCTCCAATGCTTTGTAGGTAGAACTTCCATGATTTCAGATGTTCTATTTGCTACGAAAGTTTTCCATTTGCGAGGGTGACCAGACAGCCAGAAGAAAACTATTTTAGAATCCGTCCAAGCGAATACATCAAATGTATAATGTTTTAATGTCCGTAAGACCGATTTAAATAGCTTGGATAGTAAATGTGCACCGCACAACTCCAATCGAGGAATGGAAACTTGTTTGACAGGGGCTACTTTTAGTTTTTGATACAAGTAGTTGAACCTTTATTTTGCCGTTGTGTTTCTGCCGACAGTAGATTGCAGCAGCATAAGCTAATGAAGAAGCATCTGCAAAACCATGCAATTCTACTATGTTGTCTGCTGTAAGGATGACCCATCTGGGAACAGTGAGGTAGTTGATGGCATTAAAGGCCTTTGAAACCTAAGCCAATCCTCTGTTAATTGTTGTGGAATGGGAGAATCCCAATCTGTTTTTGTAAGCCAAAGTTTTGATAAAAAATCTTCATGAATACTGTACAAGGTGAAAGAAGTCCTAAAGGATCGAAAATTTTGGAAGATTCAGATAAAATACGTCTCTTTGTGAGTGGTGGTGTAAGTTCAAGCGATGGTTGGAAACCAAAAGTGTCATTGGATGAATTCCAAAATAAGCCTAATACTTTAGAACTTTCATTAGAATCTTTGGAAAATTCAACTCGTGCATCATGAGAACTATGTTCTGAAAATTGAGCGAGAAATTCGGTGGAATTAGAATTCCATTTTCTTAAATGAAATTCGCGAGTACTCAAAACATGAGCAATGTCCTTGCAAATGGAGATTGCGTTATTTGGCGTATCTGCTCCTGATAGTAAATCATCCATATAAATATCTTCCTGTAAAACTCGGGAGAGGTTGGGATTATCTTTATCATCGAGAGCGATTTGCTTAATACACCTAGTGGCCAAAAAGGAAGCTGAGGCTAAACCGTAGGTGACAGTTTTTAGCTTGTATGTGCGAATGTTTTCACTAGAGTTATTTCTCCACAGAATTTGTTGGTATTTCTGATCTTCATCAGCTACTAAAATTTGACGGTACATTTTTTCAATGTCCGCTGTAAATACAATTCTAGGAATTCTAAAATTAAGCAATATTTCAAAAATATCCCTTTGTAATTTGGGACCTACTCCCTAGCAGAGAATTTAATGACGTACCATTTGTAGTTTTGCAAGATGCGTCAAAAACTACTCTTAACTTTGTTGTAAGGCTGGATGGCTTGATAACGGCGTGATGCGGTAAAAAATTCTGATCTTTGGAAGTATGGGATCTGGAATTTACTAAGCTCATGTGACCTAGCGATTCGTATTCGTTCATGAATTCTTTGTATTGTTTTTCAAAATCTGGGTTATTTTTAAATTTCCGCTCCATTGCTAATAAGCGAGAAATTGCTGCGGGTTTTGAGTCTCCCAATTCTGAATTTGATTTATAAAATGGAAGTTTTACAACAAAGCGTCCATCGGAATTACATGCATAAGTATTTTGAAAATGTGTTTCCACAAATTGCTCTTCAGAAGTTAATAATTTATCTTTTACGTTAGGAATTTCTTCTAATTCCCAAAATTGCTTTAATTGATTGTCAATATTTGTACCATTAATGTGAAGATTTAGCATTGAATTTGAGTTTAAAGACTCAGTTAATTTGCCTGAAATTAGAAACCAAAAAATGGAATTTTGAGCGATTAAATTACTTTGAGAGCAAGTAATTTGCCCAGGAAGCAAAATAGAAAAAAGTAGTCAGATCCGAGAATCATATCGATATTGTTTGAGATAAAAATTTCGGATCCGCTAAGCAGGCATTTTTTAAATGAGAGAAATGTGTTTCGTTTATTTTTTCCGTTGGTAACGGAGCAGTTAGTTTTTCCAAAACATATGCTTTAACTGGTAGTTTGACCTTGGGGTCATGTAACGATACTAAATCTATTTCAACACACCCTCTAGTCATCGCGATTTTAGAATCTTGCAATCCTTTAATTTGAAATCTAGCGTTTTTTCTTTTCAGGCCTAGCAGTTTTAAACATTTTTCCGAAATGAATGTTGATTCACTTCCGCTATCCGCCATAACTCGAACTTGACAGTTCTTCCCCAAAATATTTTTAATGTTAACGCTTAAATTTGGTAATAAAGAAAAACATGTTTGTATAGAGTTCACGGAAGCTGCAACTTCTTTGTTTTGATTAGTATCATTTCCTGTCTGGTTTTGACCTTCAGCACGATGAGATTTATTTGCTGACATTGCGAAATTTTTAAAATTATTATCATGTAATAGCGAATGATGCTTTTTCTTACAATAGTGGCAAGTAAAAGTTGAATTACAATGTGACTCAGTGTGCCTATCAGATAAACAGTTCATACATAATTTTTGTTTATTAACAAGTTGTATACGCTCTTTAACAGACATTTCTTTAAATTTAGAACATTTGAAAACAAGATGATTCATTTTACAAGAACATTTTTTAAACTATTGTTAAATTTCGATTTATTAATATAAGGTTGTTTTTCATAAGTAACATTTTCATTATATACATATGTTCTCACAGATAAATTTTCTAAAATATTCTGTAGCTTGGCTTTGGTTTCGTAATATTTTGTTTCGAATTCTTCCATTTCAGAGGATTCGATAGGTAAAGCAGCATCCGCTTTATCAAATTTCGTATAAGTTAATTCAAGTTTCTCTAACTTGTTGCGTATATCATTTTTGTCAAAAGTTTGATCATTTTTATCGATGAAATTTATAGTTCTTGTAAGTGCAGCTTTCGCTCTGCCGCGAAGCACTGTAGCCGTTTCGGCATCCATTGTTGATAAAACGAAATATGGATGGAATGAATCAGTAAGAGAAACCAAAGTCAAACGTTGAATGAAAATATAAAATAGTACTTATCTCTTGTTTCTCTGAATCGTTGACGAATTTCGGCGGTGCCTCCAAATGATGCCGTTGGTTGAGTTCGAATAATAGCCAGAGATGGAGATAGTACTTAAATTTATATTACAAGAAAATAAATATTTACAGTTAAAGTTTACACTAAAAGGTAATAATGCGGTTAAATGAAAATTACACCCTTGAAGGTGCTGCGGATTGATGCGAACAAGACCTTGCGTCCGTCCGTTGCGTTTCAGTTTACAGAATGTGTCCCGGTACCGGTTCCAAAAAAGTTTCAGTTGGGGTAGGAAAGCGGGAAAATCTCCCGCACTCAGTTACAGTTAAGTGAGGAGTGGAAAGTCTGGCGCACTCAGTTACAGTTAAGTGAGAAGTGTAGGAAACAGACATTATTAAGCTGTTCTGAAATAACTAAATCAAATTTGGCCAATATCTAAACTGTTGAGAAAAGCAGAGAGCAACAGTATTAAAAGCTGACACCAGCAGTAAGAGCATATATACAAATTCTCAGGAAATGTCTGTGGGCATACGGGTTACTGAGAACTCTCAATCCCGTATCTGGAAAAAGTCTGTTAGGGGAAACGACGAGGTTGGATTATCATGCTGAAGGTGTACTGTATGGCTAACATATACAAATTTATTTACAGCACAACTTATATACCATACCATATCGATGACATGACGAAATCGTCTCGATTTCGATTAAAATTAATTTAGATGCCAATATAGTCGTCAAGTGAAGAGCCGGGTCAAGATCAAAGTGGTTAGTGCCATTGGGATCAACTAAAATGGGTAGACGTGTACCTAAAGTACGAGAGAATTAAATTTTCCTAACAATGGCTCGGCTCTCACGTACTTTTAAAAATACAACTTTAAATTTTAGATTCACTTCACGTGACGCTTTATTGACAAATTTATCTAAAAATTTCAAAACTCTTTAAACACTTAAAGAACAAGCAAAAAAGTATTTTTCAGCGAGTCGATAGAGACCTTGGAGCACTCTGGCTGTTTACAATGATACCTCTTTCGAGACTTTATAAGAGGTCGCTCGTACCCTTCCGAAACTTCGCTCGATGAAAGGCGACATCCTCATGGACATATCAAATCCCGACATCCGACGGGCAGTAATACATGAAAAATAAAAAAATAAAAACATTTAGAAAATACATAAAAAATTACGCTACCTAAACATTAATTTTTTTAATGTTTGCCAGCGTGCATATTAGATGCATCTAGGCTGCAAATTTTTTTTAAATCAAAAATTTTTCTAATAATTTATTCACATTGCTTTTATAGATAAAGGTTTTGCAAAAATGTCTGCAAAATTTAGTTTTGTATTTACATACTTGAGAGAGTAAAAAGTTTCTCAAAAACTAGATTTCTTATAAAATGAAATTTAATATCAATATGTTTAGAGCATGAATTTTCTATAGGGGACTTAGAAAAATCTATTGCAGCTTGATTGTTACAATAAAGATAACCATTTATACACATTAGTTCTATAATATTTAAATTTTTTAAGGGGGTCCGGCAAGTCCATAGGAGCCCATGTTAAATTGCGTAAGTTTATGTACCTTTTTCTCAGAACTACTTATTTCTCAAGCATAAAATTTTTACAGCAGATTATGTGTACTATTAGCAACACTTTAACAATGGGTTTATCTTTTTGTTAAAATTTAAATTAATAATGAAATTTTTAAAAATTATCTAATTTTTTTCCTAAAATTGAGTTTATAAAAGTCCTATCTAAAAAGGTTTCAGGGGCGTAGCTACCGTCGTATTAATGATACAGGGGGCCCAACATGTATAACAACAGTACTGCTAATAAGGCTTTCATATCTGAAAAAGGGACCCGAAGGAGTTTTGATATGGTGCCCATTCAGAACTAGCTACGCCAGTGAAAAGTTTGCAAGATATATCTAATTCCCCCCTCCGTTAAAATGTGTAAAGGTGTTAACGATTTGCTCACTGAAAATTTGATGATTATAGGATTAGTAGTTTTTGAGAAAAAGGTACATATATATATACAAATCAGAGCAATGAAATATTGATCTTGGGTTTCTTATGCTCTTCTTTGCCCCAATGAATATCTAGATTTAAAACTATTTAGATGATGAATAATCTTGTATAGTAAGTGCCCCTATTCAAAAGGAGGCTTACAAGATTATCTTTATTCAGATCAGTATACACGATGAGACAAAAGAGTAAAAAGTACATGGAGAAAAAATCTGACAATAGACCTAATAAAATAGCTTTAAAAAAGAATGAATAAAATTTGGAATAAAAGAGAAACCAGGAGAAAAATTTTGTTCATGGATGTCAAGTGTGGTATAAAACAGTCAACAAAAGTTGATCAAGCCAGAGAAAATGGAGAAATAGTTCCTCACTGTCAAACATTAATAGGCAAATGAATAGAGAAGATGAATAATATACAGAATAATAACAGCAACAGCCCAAAAAAAGTGGGGGAAAGTCACAATAAAAAAATTATCAATTAAATGACTAAGTCAACAAGAAGGTAAAATGAGATAAAATATTCCCAAAGCTAAAGCACAGTTAAAAACAGTAGACCCTCAAAAAGTGGAGAGGGATCAAATTTTACAAAGAAGCGTCAATGGACGTAATACGAATTGAATTCCCAAAGAGCAAATAGGGAGTGAGTGAATATTAACTTCGCGCTATTCCGCTACTCGAAGGCTTTGGGTGACGGACCTCGTAATTATGAACCAAGGTCAAATGACGAGAAAGACACCTGAGCTGGCACTCCCTCTCTTAACTTCCACACCAATAAGAGGACGTTTGAGCATTGACATATTTAACGTGCATCGGCCGCCCTCTTCTGGCAGTACTAGGCACGATCTCATGACATACTGATCACGAGTCTGTTACTTGATCATTAGGCTATCGTGGCTGAAAATGGCAAATAGATTTAAAACTTGAGGGAGAACTACACCAAAACCTACATTGGAGAATTTAAACTTTCAGTTGATCCGGAGACTCCTACAGTAACGCACACCCAGTCACCAATTGCAAAGATCAGTGTCCCCATAGCCTACTTGCTGCACGTAAACGGAGCTCATACCAATCAATGGAATCAAAACGCATATGACCCCTGGTATGGGTCCACAGTGGACTCTGGAACCGTGCCATCAGCGCCTGGTACAGCGTTCGTCAGGGGACAAACTCCTGGGTAGCGATTTGCACCAAGAGCTCCGGCTGAAAGCGAAAAACTCCTTTCGGTCAAGGAATGAGCCCTCTAGACTAAAATTCTTCACACATCATTTAAAAGAATTCCGGTGCTATGAAAAAATATTAGGTTGGCGAAAAAGAAATCCATTACATTTTCGGTAGATGACTGTAGTGATTGATAGTGATAAGTATCGATAAAACAATTTCAGATTTAATGCTCGCTGTAAAGATGACATTTCACACTAAAAAAATCTTTTGCTGTTTTTTGTTGCATTCAACTGTAAGTTGCAGGGTGTTTAACTGGAAAATATACCGAATTCTCTCTTTGTGGACTTTCATATTTTTTTATAAAGGTGAAAGTGAGAACCAGGTGGCTGAAATTGTGAGTGGTATTTATTGTCCCGATACTGTAAAAGCCGATTACGAGCAATTTTGCTTCATTGATTCTTTTCAGGTATACCCGCTGTCGAAAATGTCGATAAAACTACAGAAATAATCAGAGTTGTCCGGCATCTTAGTAGTTGTAGCATCGCTCAAGAGCTGAAGATCGAATTAGAGCAGTTTTAAATCATTTGCACAAAGCTGGATTCAAAAAGAAGCTTGATGTTTGGGTGCTACACAAATAAAAACAAAAAACATGATGGATCAAATTTTTAGCTGCAAAGCCTTAGCCAAACGGAATAAAATCGACCAATTCTTAAACGAAGTGTGACTAGAGATGAGAAATGAGTCACATACAACAACGTTGCCCGAAAACGATCGTGGTCAACGCGCGGTGAAGCAGCTAAATCGGTGGACAAATCAAGAAGGTTCTATTGTGCATTTAGGGGAACTGGAAGGGAATAACCCATTATTACATATGGCCAAACACTAAATTTGGATTCCTACTTTTAACAATTGAATCGTTTGAAGCTAACAATTCACCAGAAACGGGCAGAATTGGCAAATATGAGAGGGACTGTGTTCCATCAGGACAACGCCAGACCACACACACACGTCTATAGTGACTCACCAGAAACTCCAGGAGCTTAATTGGGGAGTTTTCCTGCATCCACCAAATAGTCCAGACCTAACACCAAGTGATTGCCAAGTTTTTCTTGCATTGTAAAACTTCCTTGGTGATAAAAATTTGGCATCAAGAGAGGATTTATTATCGATTTTTACAGTTTCTACCAATAGGGACCACAACACACCATACAAAATAGACAGCACACCATACAAAACAGACAACATAACATATAATAGACGACACAACACAACATATAATAGACAACACAACACAACATATAATAGACAACACAACACAACATATAATAGACAACACAACATATAATAGACAACACAACATATAATAGACAACACAACATATAATAGACAACACAACATATAATAGACAACACAACATATAATAGACAACACAACATATAATAGACAACACAACATATAATAGACAACACAACATATAATAGACAACACAACATATAATAGACAACACAACATATAATAGACAACACAACATATAATAGACAACACAACATATAATAGACAACACAACATATAATGGACAACACAACATATAATGGACAATACAACATATAATGGACAATACAACATATAATGGACAATACAACATATAATGGACAACACAACATATAATGGACAACACAACATATAATGGACAACACAACATATAATGGACAACACAACATACACAACACACCATACACAACACACCGTACACAACACACAACAAACACAACATACGATGGACAACACAACACACAAAAGACAACACAGCATACAATGAACAATATAACATATTCAACACAATTCTTTTAATCGGGGTTCGTTAAATCGGGTTCGACTGCGTACTATCAATCAAACAACACATTATTTGACAGAATCAATCATCAATATATTGAAAAACTATAATATAAAAAATCAGACGGTTTAAAATATTATTACAATTAAGGAAATGAATTTTCGAAACATCGTATAAATTATTCAGGGATGACTCAACATTCAATCAAAATTCTAAACGGAAAGAAAATGAAAGAAACAAACTTTTGAACGTGAACGGTACGAAAACCGCTAATATGATGATCACCTAATTAAAGTATGTAAAACCCTTGATTCCGCACTTAAGCGAGGCAAATCAGTTCATCAGCAGCTTAGCTAGATAATCGGCCCATTAACGGTTTTCGAGCTTTAGCGGTACCATTTACATCATGTCAAAACATATAACTTGCTTTTTATCCTCCATAAATCCATAAATTTTTAATTAGCACTTAAATCTATCGCACTAAATTCTAAATTAATGATTCTTGGAATATGAAATCTCAATTACTATAAATATAAAATCAAATAAGCGCATAAAATAAGAAACTAATTCCCAAATTAAAAACCATTACAAGCGAAATGTAGAATAAAGTTTTAAAAAATTAAACAAAAAAAGGAGTTATAAATGTTCAAGAAAAAATACGAAGTACATACCTCGTCGAAAATCGATGGCGTATAATAGTACAATGAAAAAATACGAAATAAAACTTTTAAATTATAATTATTCTAAGCAAACTTAAAAATGCTCTCAAATATTGAATCAAATAATCGAATGGCAAATAAGATTTATTTTTGTATGTAGCCAATGTTGCCACTCAATACCTTGAAAAAGTAATTGTTAAATTATTGCCAGATGGATCCAGCTTATTATAAAAATATTCTCTGCTGAATAATATCTTAAAAATAACTGTAAAAATCACGTGCGCTTTTAAGATTGTGTAGGAAAGTGAAAACCTTAAAAAAAAATTGATGAAAAAAAATAATCGTTTGCTTGAACTAAAAAATAAAAAAAGATAAAGACAAAAAAAACATTGTTATTCTGGCGAGTTTTTCTGGACTAATGTTTAGCTTATTTATTAAAAAAAAAATTAAGGTATTTTTCATTAATAAGAAAATATATCAGCCTTTTTCTTATTTAGAAATATGTAAAGTTATTGTTTTGAAATGGAATAAGTTTTCCGTTAAAAGTATTTTCAAAAGACACATTGCGGATTTTTGTTTTCATTATTAGTGAACAAGTATTTGTATAAATTACTGATGAAATATAGGCAGTAATTTTCATTCAAACTGTTCACTTAAATATACAGTGGGCCACAAAAGTGTTCGTACACTTGCGATTTCTTATAAAATTTAATGTTTTCGACTAATATAAATTAATATATTAGAATTGTAATTTTTTTATGATATCTGCAACTTATTCTTAATGGAATGACATAATTAGTTTTTTAAAAATAATATGACAATTTTTTTAAAAAATTAATAATCAAAAAGCTACTAAAAAATTACTCCACAAAAGTTTTCGTACACTTAACAAAAATCTCAACCTAGCTTAAAATATTGTATTTCTTTCTTAATTTAGTACTTAATAGGATATCTTTTAGTGTCCACAACAACTTTTAAGCGTCTTGGTATAGGTATAATAAGTTTTTTTTTTTAAATTTCTGCATCGATTTTCCTCCAATCTTTTATGATTGTTGTTTTTACTTCACATTATGTGTTTATTGGTCGTTTTCTTTTTTTACATCAAAATCTCACTAAATATGTTCTACTGGGCTAAATAAAGTGATTGATGAGGTATTTTCATAATTAGGGGGCAATTATAGAGACACCATTGGCGTACATTGAGAGCAGTGCGCTTGGCGTCATTATCCTGTTAAAAAATGTCGTCTCCAGTATCCAAATTTTGGGCGGATAATTTAAAATTTCTCTTTAAAATATTTAAATAGACTTCATTATTCACAATATCATCAAAAATACCAAATTACCTAATTCTGAGGCCGATTTACACCTCCACGCAAGAGCACTTCCACCTCCATAGTTTATTATTCCAACTAGATTCTTGGGATTAAGTTTCAGAAAATTCAAAATTGTCAGCAAATTGATTGGGATGACAGAGAGTTCAACATTTTTGGCTCCGATGGGCATATAATAACTTGTAAATGAAAAAATGAGGAGTTTAATTCCATGAATTTCTGAGGAACAAGAACTCCTCCACCTCCATGCTTCAGCGTGGAAGTCAAGGTATTCTTGCGTGGGGGTATAAATTGGCCTAAGAATTAGGTAATTTGATATTTTTTTATGGTATTGTGAATCCTGAGCTCTATTTAAACATTTTAAAGAGAAATTTTAAATTATCCGCCCAAAATTTGGATGTTATAGACGACTTCATTTTTAACAGGATAATGTCGCCAAGCGCACTCCTCTCAACGTACGCCACTGGTGTCCCTATAACTGTCCCCAAATTATGAAAACACCTCCTCAATCACTTTATTTATCCTAGTAGAACATATTTGATGAGATTTTCATGTAAAAGAAAGAAAACGTGACATGTAAACACATAATGTGAAGCAAAAACAATAATCACAGAAGAATGGAGGAAAATCAAAGCATAAATTACAAAAAACTTGTTAAATCTATACCAAGACGCTTAAAAGTTGTTGTGAACACTAAAAAATATCTTACGAAGTACTCAATATAGAAAGAAATACAATATTTAAAAATATGTTGAGATTTTTGAGAAGTGTACGAAGACTTTTGTGGCGTAATTTTTAGTAGCTTTTTGATTATTAATTTTTAAAAATAATAGCTATACTATTTTTAAAAAATTAATTGTGTCATTCCATTAAGAACAAGTTGCAGATAGCATAAAAAAATCCAATTCCAATACATTAGTTTTTATTATTTGAAAACATTAAATTTTATAAGAAATTGCAAGTGTACGAACACTTTTGAGACCCACTGTATATACATTTACATATATTTGCCATAAAAGAAGACAAAACGTTCGGTCATAAAACATTGAAAACTTTTCTTATTTTGCTTCTAAAAAATGTACTGAAAAGCAAAATTATGTAAGAACATGTAATCTATCCAATACTTGGTTTTTCAAAAAGTAGTATACCTCAAAAATCTTTCTTGTTTTTCGTTAGGCTTATCATTGGACTTTATTAAAATGTTTATGTATATATTCCTTATAAAATATAATGAATTGAAATACATTACATTTTTTGAAAAAACAATAATAAGATAATGTATTTACATAAATTAAAGAACCGTGTCCGTTGTAATAAAATCAGATGTATCATGTTTTAATCGTATCGACCACTATAGCTGTCCGAATTTGAAATCTTTTCTTATCAGAATCAATCACGAGTCACTTGATTATGGAATGCGCCCTTCAATAAAAAAAACGTCAGCTATTTTTCATTGAGGGATTTTATGAAAACTGCTTTCCTGCCATGATGAACTCTTTTCTTTTTTAGTCTTTAGAATCGAGTTAAATTCCAATATTGTTGCATTTAACGAGAATTCGTTTAAAACTATATTTTGTTATTTTACAAGTTTTTGCATTTTTAGCAAATTTTAATATTTAAGCACTTTTATTACCCCATTGAAAATATTTATTTCATCAATAGCAAAATTTACTAACGGGTGATTTTATTCCATTAGTTATATAAGGGGGATCAAATTCACAAATGCTATATATGTACTAAATTTCCTTTTTTAAAAAAAGTGAAAAGTGTTATTTGAAATTTCATTAAAAAATACAATTTTAACTATATCGAATTTTTATCATGGAGAAGTAAATAAGTATTTTAAGAAACTCCATGTGATGTTTTTCGTAAATGAGAAAAACCATTGTCTCTATAAGCATAATTTCTCCTCAAATGCTTAGAATTTTTGAAGAATTAAAAACTTTCTGCACAAGTAACAGCAAATTTTATTAAAGTAATGTTGTGATATGAGAATAGTTCCAACGTAGCACATGCGTGTCATAGGAGACGACTAAGATGGGTATCCAGTGTCCCGGAATATAACCGGCTCCCCTGCAGCTGGGGATTATATTAGGGGTCTCGTCTATGTTCGGGGGTTGGGCGGAGGTCTAACAACCCTACTCCGTAAAAAAAAGTCTTGTTACGAAATCTCAAGAGCATAATTCTGAAGTTGTTGACAGTTGGTGATTCTCGACCTGCGACCCGTGGGCAGCATGTGGCCCACCGGCCTTTTCTGAGGGATCCGATCATGTCCCATTGCCCTAAGTTAATAAAAAGAAAATTTAATTATTTAAGACAATGTGTGAGAGGCTTAGGCCTCTCTCTCGGGCACCTAGATGTGTGGAGGGAAGAGAAGAAACACCCGACATGATCCGACTAATCTGTTTATTTACTACACAAAGAACGGACACAATTTCAACTAATAATAGAAAGAGAATGTCTCAATGTTAACCGTGAAAATGGAACAACGACGGTAAAACGCAAACGATTAGGAGACTATCAAACTTGATCCTTACCTTAATAAAGGATCTAACCTATCATCCGATTTGATCTAATATCAAATCAATCTTTGTGAGCAATCGTCACTTTAAAGTTTCCTCCTAATAAGAATCAAATCACTATAATTCTAATATTATACCTTCAATAGCAATCTCATCTTGCTCGAGTATATCTTCTCTCCCTCAAGACAGAAAACCTCGCCTATTTATAATCAGTTAATTTACATATAACGATTCTCTTCTTCCGAAGGGTTGGTTGTGAATAACGCTCAAAGATTTCCCAAGAGGATTAATTGAAGAAAGCGCGTATAGTTCCGTCACAATCCCCTCCGTGAAGAAAACCTGATGTATTGAGAGTCTTAACGACCGGATAGAAATTACGTTAAAAAAAACTTGAATATTTAACCCAAAAAAATCGCCGACTAGAATTTAAATTTAACTCACATCATGCCCAGAATTTAGGTACTCGGAAACACGCAAAAAACAACTAGCCTAAATTTATATTAATTTTAATCAAGACATTCTCTTGTACATTCACAAAAATGCCTACTGAGCACCCCATTCAGGCGAGAACCAAGGAAAAACCTCGTAAGGAAAACAAAAATCCTGGTCATGCACATCACTTAATTACTTAAATATTCAACATTTCTTCGTGAAATTTTCAAGGAATCTTTTTCAGGGTCAGCCACCGTGAGCTTTCTCTTCTTCCGAAGGGTTGGTTGTGAATAACGGGAATTGATAGTCCAAAGATTTTCCAAGAGGATTAATTGAAAAAAGCGGATATAGATCCATCACAAATGTACTAAAAATTTAGCGGGAAATTCTACCAATAAAGCAATCAATCATCATACTATCAATTTTGCTATCAACATGCTTTTTTTATAGTAGAATATAAACAAAAGGCTTGGTCATGGTGGAAAGGAAATTGAAACTGACCCATAACTCAATAAAAGATGCATAAAAATATAATTTTGCGTGGGTTTGATAGAAAGGTTAATGCAGTTTTAAAATATAAAACGCAAATGAGAGTTCATACATTTTGGTTAGTTCAATGTTGTTTTGATTTTATAGTGTTTTCTTCTCCCTATTATCCGTATGTTGCAGCCGGCTTGAAATACCTGTCATATGTATGTGGCCCGCGGATCATATGAAATTTCTCGCCAACTAGTAGATGGAGTATGCAGGGAAGTGGGCAGATATACAGTCGAACCTCTATGTAACGAAGTCGCTAAATCACGGAAAAAGCTCGTTATATAGAGGTTCCTCTTTTAATATACTTTATATACCACATAAAACCAATTTTAAAATCATAAACACTATATATTAAAAAAAGTTATTATTCACACCTTTTTTTATATTAATATATGTTTATTTTACGTATCATATCCATCAAAAAAGAAAGAAAAACTGCAAGGAAAACAAGAAAAAGAATGTCGAAGAATTCATCGTATCTTCAATATTAAGAAAATAATTTTATGCTAAAATTAATGAATTTTACGGACATTAATAATTTAATGCATACAAGTAATATTAAACATGCATTATTTTATAATTAGAACACGAGACAACTCTACTGAGGGTGAAAGAGGATATCGAAGATGTTTCTAGTAAATCGGGCAATGGTGTAAAGGTTGCACTCCTTGGATGAAACGTCCAGAACTCTATTGATCTCGGCGAGTTAGGATTTAATAAAACAAGTTTCAGATTTATGACCACCATAAAATGTGATAAAGAGAGAATAACTTGAAATTTTTTCAGAAATACTTTTAAAAAAATGGAGAACAAAAATTGAATCACAAATGAAACAGTTCGTCATCTAGAAAATGCACTTCGCTATAGAGATGTTATTTTATGAAGAAAATCATGAAATGTTCAAGGTTAGAGGAAAATGTTCACTATATGAAAAAATTTCGCAATATAGAGGTTCGTTATATAGAGGTTCGACTGTATATATAGATCAAGATTAGCTTTTAATATATGTTTCCTTTTATTTCTGTTTTTAGTGCTATGTTGTGAATCGCTTGATTCGCCTGTTTGATTATGCGGCATCTTGTTACAAATAGGATATTTAAAAAAACGCATAAAACCAGCATTTTTTTAACATTGCACTAATGCACCATTTAGCTCCTGCAACATAAAATTAAATTTAGAACTTCGCTAACATTAATAATAAAGAGTGTTTTTTTTCCAGGTATAGAAGTTTAAGTTGGCATTACTTTCCAAGATGGCGACCGATTTAACAGCTGTCAAGTGATTTATTCTCAGTTTGGTTTGACAATTCATCAAAACGATCATCAAGCAAGGCGTAGATTCGTCGAATGGGCCCAAAACGAGATTGCCGTTGTTCCCGATTTTCATAAGCGAATTTTGTTTAGCGATGAAGTGCACTTCTGGTTGAATGGCTACGTCAACAAACAAAACTGCCGCATTTGGGGTGAAGCTAATCCACAAATGTATGTCGAAACACCGTTACAACCAGAAAAACTGACTGTTTGGGTGTGCTTTATGGGCTGGTGGAATCATTGGTGCGTACTTCTTCAAAAACGATGAAGGCCACAACGTTACAGTCAATGGTGATCGGTATTAAGCCATGATTACTAACTTTTTCATTCCTGAATTGAACAATCATGATGTCCAGAAGCTGTGGTTCCAACAAGACGGCGCAACATGTCACACAGCTCGTGCCACAATCGATTTATTGAAAGACACGTTTGGTGACCGACTAATTTCACGGTTTGGACCTGTGAATTGGCCTCCAAGATCTTGTGATTTAACACCGCTAGACTATTTTCTGTGGGGCATTGTAAAGTCTATGCGGATAAGCCACAAACGCTTGACCATTTGGAAGACAACATTCGCCGTGTTATTGCCGATATACGGCCACAAATGTTGGAAAAAGTCATCGAAAATTGGACGTCCAGATTGGACTACATCCGAGCCAGCCGTGGCAGTCCTATGCCAGAAATCATATTTAAAATGTAATGCCACAAGATTATCTTTCGAATAAAAAAAAATTCATGGCAATCGAATAATACATCGTTGTTTTATTGCAATTTAAAGTTTTATACCTCTAAAAAAACACCCTTTACTATGTGAATATTGAAGAGTTTTTTTTAAAAACAGGTTTTGCAATGAAAATCATTTACTCAAAAGACAAAAGAAGCTGCAAGACTTTTTTTCTCTAATAACAAAATTTTCTAATTTTTAATTTTTTTAATTAATTTAATTACATGCTATTATATTATTACTTTGATTGTTTGGAATTAAAAAATAATAGAATACTATAAGTTATGTCTATCTCTCTCTTAATTTTCAATCAGTTTTTGTTTTAATTCAGGGGCGTATCTAGCGCCGTATTAGCCATATCAATGTTACGGGGCCCCCAAGATACAGGGGACCCAAAATGCGTAACCAAAAAAAATCACAAAGTGTTAAAGGGGCTCGAAAAATAGTCTTTAAGGAATTTTGATACAAGGCCCACTAAAGACTATTTACGCCAGTGATTAGATTCTGATAATTGCAGATATTATTCAATATGTTTCTTAACACACCTTTTTATAAGTTTTATTTGTATGTAATGGGATATTTGGAGTCGATTTTTACCCGCATTAAAAGGTAAGATTAATTCGAAATTTTGCACACTTGTCAAGGACCGATGACAATAAAATAATTTCAAAATTTCGTTCCATTGTCCTGATCAGGATCGTCAATAATAATAATTTTAAGGATTTCTAGATTTGGCGACTAATTCATTGTATCGATTCCAGATTTGGCGACTAATTTTACATACCATTTCCAAATTTGGTGACTAATTCCAGATGTGGTGACTAAAAGACCCCACCCCTTAAAAAGGTGCAACCATAGAAATGAAAAGGCTTTTTATTAATACTAATAAAACAAAAAAGTGTTCTTTATGTGAGAAAGGGAAAAAATTATTCGTGCATGTGAATAAAAATAATTTATGCTCTAACTGCTAAAGATTTTTTACTTTTATAAAGCAATACGCTTAGAAGTGATGATACGAATTACCATTATAGCAATACGTTTAAAAGGTGATAATACGATTGACAATTAATATTTCTTCTTAACACACTTTTAATAGTTAGACTTGTATCTATAGAGACGGAATCTTTAAAATATAACGATATGGGACTCATCCGAGGCCCCGTAAACTGAGAGAATAAATTCCCTTCAGACCCATTAATTAATATTCATTGAAGAGCAAGACCATTACTCCAGAAGAACAGCCACATAATTCTGGATCCAAATATCAAACTCAAGGATAAATTCAACAAAGAATAAATGATAGTTTTTAAAACTAAAAAACACGCTTTTATAGTGAATCGAACTAAAAAGCGAAAAAAAATTCTTAATGTAAGAATAAAGTGACTAACGAGAAAATGAATGCCATTGGGGTAAGGGCGTGGGGCAGTGGCGCACACAAGGGGGGGGGTCCTGGGGGCCCGGACACCCCCCAAATCCCTTGATATTTTTTCCGATTGATATTAATTCTAAGTATATAGTACGTAAAATTTAATTAAGTATTTGTTATTAATAATTAATTTTATTAATTAATGCTAATTATTTATTCAATAATTAGTTTTTTACTGTGTTTTGATCCCGAAAATCGACAAAATCAAAAGGAGCATGATATAAGAAAGGTGAACTTTCGACCCCGCCCCCTTGAAAAATTCCTGTGTGCGCTACTGGCGTGGGGTGCTTTGTACAACATTTTTACACTAACTCAGCATTTCGGAATAGAGCTAGTTAGAAATTATAACAATTAATATACACTGCTCGACAGTGAAAATGCAACACCACGAAGGAGTGGTCAGAAATTTATGCAAATTTCAGGGTAGACTGACGTCACTGAGTTATGCTAATGATGTTAAATGCGTAGCTCTACTGCGCACGTGGCGAAGGATAAAAGGGAAAAGAAGTTGGCGAATGGCCAACTTCGTTCCGTGATTTCTCAGCGGAAAGTAATCGTAAAAATGTTTGTCTTGTGTCACAAGAAACATGTATAGCACAGAATGCCAGGCTGCTGTCAACGGAGGCATTTCCAGCAGACAGACGACTTTACGAGGGCTATGGTGATCGGGCTGATAAGGGAAGGTTGGTCGCTTCGTCAAATCGCAGCTGATACCAACCGAGATGTGTCCATGGTGCATCGCCTGTGGCGAAGAAGATGGTTCGAGGGGCGCAGGGAAATGTGGCACGTTCGAGGGGTCCAGGTGCAGCCAGAGTGACGTCAGCACACGAGGATCGGTGCATTCGCCGCCAGGCGGTGGCAGCCCCGCAAGCCACGTCTACCTCCCTTCTTCAGCATGTGCAAGGCACCCTGGATGTTCCAATATCGACCAGAACCATTTCCCGTCGATTGGTTGAAAGTGGCCTGCACTCACGGCATCCGCTCAGAACACTAGCATTGACTCCACAGCGTAGACGTGCACGCTTGGAATGGTGCCGGGCTAGAGCGCCTTGGATGACGGAACGTCGTGTTCTCAGATAAATCACGCTTCTGTTTTTTCAATGATAGTCAGCGCATACGAGTGTGGCGTCGCCGTGGAGAAAGGTCTAATCCCGCAGTAACTGTGGAGCACCCTACCGCTCGACAACGTGGCATCATGGTTTGAAGCGCTATTGCGTATGATAGCACATCACCTCTAGGGCACTTTAAATGCCCAACGCTACGTGCAGAATGTGCTGCGCCCGGTGGCAATCCCTTACCTTCAGGGGCTGCCTAATGCTATTTTTCAGCAGGATAATGCCCGCCCACACACTGCTTGCATCTCCCAACATGCTCTACTAGGTGTACAGATGTTTCCGTGGCCAGCGTACTATCCTGACCTCTCACCAATCGAACACGTGTGGGATGTCATTGGACGCCGTTTGCAAACTCTGCCCCTGCCTCGTACGAACGACCAACTTTGGCAAATGGTCGAAAGGAAATGGAGAACCATCCCTCAGGACACCATCCGCACTCTTATTGACTCTGTACCTAGACGTGTTTCTTCGTGCATCGCCGCTCGCGTTGATTCTACATTCTACTGAGTCTATGCCGTGCGCATTGTGTAACCTGAATATCGGTTCGAAATAAACATCAATTATTGTTCCTTGCTGTCTCTGTCTTTTCCCCAAATTTCATCCCTTTCGAACCACTGCTTCTTGGTGTTGCATTTTCACTGTCGAGCAGTGTAGAACACCCCCACGCTTTTATCCCAATGACATTCATTTTCTCGTTAATCATTTTATTCTTATATTAAGAGTTATTTTTTTACTTTTTAGTTCGATTCACTATAAAAGCGTGTGTTTCATTTTATTTTTTTTAAACTATAATTTATTTTTTTCTACAAGAACTGTTTAGTGACGCTGACTGTTGTACCGTAAGACCTGGGTTTGAATCCCGGAGGAGGCATGAATTTTTATACATGCTGAAAGCCTTCGCGGCATGGGGTTACTCTAAATAGCCATCGATCCACAAGTTCTCTCGTAAAGAGGAGGCCCCTGACCACTTGCAGGGTGTTTTATCTCAAAAGTATGGTAGAACCAAGCCAAAACGTACTGCCACCTGCAGGGTGCTCAAAACTACGGCTAACGACAGGCGTACATTCAGCTCTTCGTCTCAATGAATTTCGTGGGCCTATATCTGACATCGTTAGACATAGGTACCATTAGCAACAACACATCTGTTATAGATTCCCTTATTTAAATAAAGAGTGTGTTTTTTCCAAGTATAGAAGTTTAAGTTGACATTACTTTCCAAGATGGCGACCGATTTAACAGCTATCAAGTGATTTATTATCAGTTTGGTTTGGCAATTCATCATGAATAGATTCACGCCTGAACAACGCTTTCAAATTGTGCACATTTATTTCCAAAATAATGGTCGATTTTCATAAGCGAATTTTGTTTAGCGATGAAGCGCACTTCTGGTTGAATGGCTACGTCAACAAACAAAACTGCCGCATTTGGAGTGAAGCTAATCCACAAGTGTCTGTCGAAACACCGTTACATCCAGAAAAACTGACTGTTTGGTGCGCTTCATGGGCTGGTGGAATCCTTCTTCAAAAACGATGAAGGCCACAACGTTACAGTCAATGGTGATCGGTATAGAGCCATGATTACTAACTTTTTCATTCCTGAATTGAACAATCATGATGTCCAGGAGCTGTGGTTCCAACAAGACGGCGCAACATGTCACACAGCTCGTGCCACAATCGATTTATTGAAAGACACTTTTGGTGACCGCCTAATTTCACGTTTTGGGCCTGTGAATTGGCCGCTAGACTATTTTCTGTGGGGCTATGTAAAGTCTATGCGGATAAGCCACAAACGCTTGACCATTTGGAAGACAACATTCGCCGTGTCCGATATACGGCCACAAATGTTGGAAAAAGTCATCGAAAATTGACCGTCCAGTTTGGCCTACTTCCGGGCAGTCGTGGCCAGTCCTATGCCAGAAATCATATCTAAAATGTAAAGCCACAAGATTATCTTTCGAATAAAAAAAATTCATGTCAATCGAATAATACATCGTTGTTTTATTGCAATTTAAAGTTCTATACCTCTCAAAAAAACACCCTTTATATCTAAAATGGCAAAAAAATGACAGACTTTCAGGAAAAAAGTCACTTGCAGGGAATGTCTTTAATAGCGTTTCCATTCTTCCTTTCTTTGTAGTCTTGACCTGTGTGCACCGATTGCACGCATTTTGCGTACACTCACGACGCCTAGAACGTTTTGTTCCTGACATTTGCATACGCAACATCTTTCTATTGAACTGCATGTTCATTTTACTGATCGCAATAACCTCCCCTCCCCCCTTTTCTGCAATATCATGGCTATCTGCTTAAAATTTACATTGTTGCTTAAGTTTTGCACACCAGTACAGAATAAATGTACATCACGGAAAATTCTTTCCCTTTTAATCCAGTGGTATAGAATTCATTTGCTGAAAATGGCCAAAAACATGTGACTGAATTTATCATAAGGCTATATTGTCGCATAAATAGAGCTCATTTTGTCAGAGAAAAAAACCCTTCAAAATTTGTTGTTTTCACGGATCGAGCCACCTAAAGACCCGCCGTGAGGGCGTATTCATGCTAAATCTGTCGAGAGCTGAAACGTTCATCGCGGCATGGGCAAGAGGGGGTTACGCTCAGGTGTCGTCGTTGGCCTTGAATTACGTGGTCCGTCACCAAAAGCCCTCAGGTAAACAGTACGAAGTTAATATTCAATCAATTTAGCTCGGCGAAATTCGAGGCCCGAAGGACGATTGATGACGACACGACCTCTATCTCCACCTCCACAATTTCTGCATGTAAACTGAGGGGGAGGGAAATATTCTCCACAGTCCCTCCGCTCGTGTGATTAAGCCCACAAGACAACGGAACCACTGATTTAACGAGCACGTACTCCGTGTGTACTCGGAGGGTGTTTGGTGGCATCGGGCACCGAACCCAGGCCTTCCGGTCTGGAGTCCGATGCTCTAACCACTAGGCTACCCACGGCCCAAGTGGCCCTTTCAAAATTTAATGTGCAAAAAAAAAAAAAAAAAGAGTGTGTGTGTGCTTATGACCACACGATAGAAGCGATAACATCAAATTTTGTGATGTAATTTCAGGGATTAGTTTGGTGAATGAAAAACAAGGAGTATTAGTATTGTCATTTAAAATTATTTATTCATATGTCTTTACTCATAAAATATATTTTTTTGCAAAATATACAAACATATTTGAGAATTAATTATATTCTAAGAAGAAAACAATGGGTTTATGGCAGCTGAAATAGGTTATAAATCCTTTAGATTAAAAATATTTTATTTAAATATGTATAAAAAAAAACTCCGTCAAGCGTTGTTCCGTACTTCCTCGTGCTTCATTTGACATACAGTACAGTCCCGCTAATCCGAACACGGCTAATCCGAACATCCGGTTAATCCGAACGGCTCCGTGGAAAAATTTTATAATTTTAAGGACGAAAATCGGTGAATATTTCAATATAAAACAGTATAAACCTTAGTTCAAAACAGTTCTTTATTTAATATTCACGCATTGTACATCAAGTTATGGTACAAATTTTAAAATGGAATAAACTACAGAACAGAACCACTAATGTTTAGTATGAAAAATTGTACAACATAACCCGTACTCCCAGTTCAAATAGTGATTTCGCTGTTACTCCGGCTAATCCGAACAATCACGTAATCCGAACAGGGGTCGGTCCGATATTGTTCGGATTATCGGGACTGTACTGTAATTAAATTGAATTTTGATTTTAAAAAATGAACTAAAGGTTTTGATATGTCTTTTGAAAAATCTACTTTAAAATTTCCACTTAAAATCATAGGTAATTTGTTCAGAAAACGCGATCCGGCTTTGTGAACTTTGGTTGTAATTTAACAACATTCAATTCTATCCATGAATTAATTTAAGGGATAGTAAGACAGTTATTTGATTGGGTAGAGAGGAACCTAGGTCGAAACCTTTAAAAGGGATTTAATCCGAAGATTTATATATCACCTAATCTCTGACTTATACTAGCTCTTTTGTCATTGTATGGCAGTTTTGTACAAATATATCCGGTGCTGCTGCAAGGAAGGCTTCTTAATTATATTTTGTTTTCTTACATTTCAATTATTTAGTGTAATTTTTTCTTAATACCTGTATACTTAATTCTGTTATTTTAAATTTTTAATTGCTTTAATTTTCTTTTTAGACTCAAAGTATATTTAAGTAATGTGATTAATAGAAACATTTGTATAACATTGCTATTCCAATTCACTTACAAAAATAGATTTTTATTCTTAAGACCACTGCAATATTGCTAATGATAATTATACTATTTACTTAGTTCTATAAAAATTTGTCCTTTTTCTACATTTTATGTTTAATTTTAGAGTAGGATTTCTATTTCTCTCTAAGCCTATTTTTCAATTCCTACACAGTACATACACTATTAGCTCAAACTCTCTCTATATTTATCTTGGCGGAATTTTCAATCGTTAATAAAATACATTTTAAAGCGCTCCATTGAGCTGAAATTTTATATACACGATTATTTTGGATTACAATACACTAATTTAATTATAATTAATAAAAATTAATTGATTAAAATTAATTGATTAAAACTTATTATTCAAAGAATTATAAATACAGCTGCGTTGCCATCATTTTTAGCGACTTGTGTCAAAACTTGAAAAGGTTTTTTTTCCTCACATTTTAAACCGCTCATTTGAGCTGTAATTTTCTATAGACTATTGCTTTGGTTAAAAATACGATAATTTAATTATAATTAATTAAAATAAATTGACTGAAACTAATTATTTAAAGAATTACAGATACAACCATGCTGGTTTCCTTTTTAGCGACCATTTTGGCGACTTGTGTCAAAACTTGAAAAGGTTTTTTCGCACGCTTTAAAGCATTCAGTTGAACAGAAATTTTATGTACACGATTGTTTTGGATAACAATATGATACTCAAGTGATAGTTAATAAAAATTAATTACCACTTAATGTTGTGATTCTGTCATCTGTATATACATATTTATATTAATTGTAACTATTTAATAAATGTAGTCAAATAAAATTTTTCTTGGTTGATCTAAGTAGAAATTAACTTAATGTTTTTTTTATTATTATTATATTACTTGTTTAAAAATATGACGTTTCATTTTCATGCTTCAACCACGATTAAAAAGAATCCCACATTCATTTCAATAGAAAGGGGTGGCGGGGGAAGGGAGCCCCACTTAGATCAAAGCTAGGAACTTTACTTATACGGCGTATGGTGTGGGGGGCAAATACAGCTTGTCTGAATGGCGGGGGGAAATGTCTCTCCTTTCCTTTTTAGGAGTGTGTATGTCCGACTGAAGGCGAAAAAGTCGAAGGAGCGTTACATTCCCAAGCGTGACGTTCATTCAAGTTCACTCTTCTGCAAATCACACCAATAGAAGTTATCACTTCAAAAAACTCCGTCAAGCGTTGTTCCGTACTTCCATTTGGATCATTTGACATAATCAAATTGAATTTTGATTTTAAAAAGTCTACTAAAGGTTTTGATTTGTCTTTTGAAAAATCTACATTAAAATCCCCACTTAAAATCACAGGTAATTCGTTCAGAAGAGCCGATCCGGCTTCAATCTAGGCTGCGAAGTCCTTGCCCCTGGGGACACCCGTTCTATCCACTCGACCTGTGTCTGTGGGAAGGAAGGAAGAACTACTAAAGTCATTCATACTAAACTCTGTTTATTAAGATCTTAGTTTAAACACAATACAACAACAAGAGCAATCTAAGGCGGATGATCAAGAATGAGAAGTCGTAACACGTATTATCAATAAATAGCGCAACCAACCACTGAATCTAACTTTATAGATTAAATACTATCTCAATAGTAAATGCTTTATACTTAAAGTTCAATTTATCAAGCTTACCGCTATATCCTAGATCAGAGATGGCGAACCAGAAGCACACGTGCCATTGATGGCACGTGGCACAATATTTTTGGCACGCCAGTGATCAAAAAGGTTTGCATTTTATTTCAAAATTTCAAAGTTCACTTTGAAGTATTACGAACAAACGCGAGTGATGGTTTGCGGGGTGGCGGCGAGCACACTCTCTCGCTTGTTATTATCTTGCCTTAGTTGCGTCGTAGACTACAATTTATTATTATGTAAAGTTTGCCTACGCAAAGCATAGTCAATTTAATTTATTCAACTGTATTTTAAAGTTTATCTATGTCATATTTATAATTTAGCATCGCTAGTTCAGCAAGAGAAACAAAAATTGTATGATATTAAGCGTAGTAGAGAATTTCAAATTTGTTGGATCGAGAAACATGGCATTATTCGTCAAGGCGACAAAGCGGTGTGTGTTTAATGTCCTGGAGTAGTGGTGCGCAGAACATCGTCTGTAAAATGGTATTTTGAAGCAAACCTTTTTAAACCCTCTTGTTAAAAAGTGAACCACAGCAAAAATAATTAATTGCCAAGAAACCGTTTGGCAGATGACTCCAATTCAACATGTATTCTACAAAAGTAACATCTTACAATCCCAATATAAATTGTCATCCAATCTGCAACACCAAAAAGTCCCACTACTGTTACTTTAATTTGAATTATTACACGTATATCTAAAAGATTTATAAGTATACAGTGCAAGAGATATTTTTTCGTAGTAATTAGAGTTTTGTGTTGTTAGTATACTTAGTTTTATTATTTTTCCAATAACCCCAAGTAACAATTATTTGACGACACGTCTGTACTTCATTAAACATTTCTTTAGAAAAACTGGCACGCTGATCAAAAAAGGTTCGCCACCCCTGCCCTAGATAAACAGCTATGGTCCTTATAACTTCTGTTCTGCTTTAATCCGGCTATACTCCGTTGGTTTCCGAACCACTTTTGGTTAATCTGCACCGGCACTATTAGGCTAATTTCCAGGATTAAGATTCCTCTTCTAGACTATATTTCATATCATCTTGCGGCTACCTTTCTACTTAGCAACCACACCTAGTGACTCCACTTAGCGACTACCATATATATATATACTAGCTGCAAGTATCCGGCTTTGCCCGGGTTTAAATTAAGGTTTTATGTAGAAGCTTTCAAAACTGTTTATTTGCATGCAATAAAAGGGTACATTTATCTTAAAGCAATGCGATAGACAACATTTTTGACAGTTCCATTTGGAGTGTGTACAAAAAGATTTTCCTCTCTGCCCACTCTTGAGCAGGCCACATACAACTGCACATGAGAAAAGCATGGTACCTGCAAGTCTATACTCTCCCCCTTTTTCTCATAGGCATGACTGCAGCAAAAAATGACAATGCATTACTATGAATGAAGACATGGAATGGAATGTAGTAAGTAATGTGATATTTGTTGCAGTATTTGCTTGCAGTAAAGTAAATATAACAAAGAAGCATTGCAAATTACTTACCCCTTTTGTTTAGTAAAGTTTTCGCGCTTAAATGAACCCATGGCTCAGAACATGCACATGGAGCACTCTTTTTGGCTGGAGGAGACCAGAGTGAGGTTGGGATGGAACGAAACCTGTTTAAGAACCTTCCCCATGTAATTTTGTGAATGTGTACCAAATTTCACGTTATTTGGTTGTCTGGATCTTGAGTTATAAGGAAACAGACAGACAAAAACAAATGTGTCATATGTATATATAGATATAGATATAGATTTGTTTGAATTCTTGTGTATTACTTTTGTAAGCTTCATGGCATATTTTATGCTGTACCAGTCTTTTAAAGCTGACTGAGCCATAGCAACATTTAGCTAGGTATAGCTAGTTATAACATAAAATTAAATCTTAAAAAGATATCAAAAATAAAAGAAGGCTCAATATTTGGATTAAATCAGTATAAAAATTTTCGTACAAACATAATAAATATACTGTAAAATATTTAGTTTGCTATTTGCCTTTCAGACAGACTTGAAACAAAATTTTTAAAATTGTCAAAAACAGACAAAAACATATTTAAGGAAAATACCACTGATTAATTTTGCCAAAGACATCGCAATGTGTAAAAAAATATTTGCAGTACATAATCGCCAAAAATATATATAAGTACTAAAATACAAAAAAAAAAAAATAAAAATTATATATTGAATTAATTAAGGACTGGTGGAGGGAAAGATAAAACAGGCTAAGATAATACTCATAATAATTTCATATTGGTAGGCTACTCATTTTTGGCATGATTTTAAAATCAAGCCAAATTGGTGTTGTGGCCAGTCTAATGTTATAGTAATGTACAGAATTAAAGGTACTTATGTATTATCGCAACCTATGGGTGACATTATACAAAAGAAGCACATGATTGCCAATTCATCGCATACAAAGTTGGAATTGCTAAAGTGGCGAGTTGTCTTGAACTTTGGCGATTGTGCAATAATACACACACCACACACACGCGTAAGTGCTAAATAAAAAATTATCTAAAGTATATATATCCCGAGCATAAAAATAAATTGAAAAAGGAAGTACAATACTAACATTAACTGTCATAAAAAGAACTGAACTAACTTTATCAATGCAAAAGCATGATTTGAAAAATAAGGTACTTACATATAACCGCAACCTATTGGCGACATTATATGAAACGAAGCACATGACTCACAATTCAACATATATATGACATGAGAAATCGGGGTTCCAACTTTGCAAGTTATTTTGAACTTTGGCGATTGTTAGGATAGTACATAAGTACCAAAAATAATTTATCTTAGGACTACCTGCTTCCTCAACAGATATTTGAGCCATTTGTCTGTTTTGCTCATTCTCTGATGCCTGTTCCAGTTTGATATGTAATTACTACCAACACTACTTTTGCTTGGACAGTATGATTACCCAAGTTTGATTTTCTGCAAGGCAATTTTATGCACTGAAGCCAATAGTATACCCTTAAAGGTTAAAATAAAGACACATAAAATTGCAAAATATTATTAATTTCATATTATCTAAAACAGATAACGAAAACGGAAATACTATACTTATGTTAATCGCAGTAATAAGAACTGAAATACCATTATCAATAAGAAGTTTAACTTTGTCAAAGTTATAACCTTCGCATTCTAAAGAAATAAATAAATCCTCCGGAAAAATACTGAAATTGTAAGTTGTAATTTGTAAGCAAAATCACACACATAAACATCCCGCGATAATACCTAAATGTTGCCAAATCAATAAAACAAAATTTTTTGTTGTTAGAATAATCCTTAAAAAATGATTTATTCGAAAAATAATCCTAATTAAATACCAAAGAATAGAAAAATTGAATACATATTCCAACCGATAGCTACTGTAAAAATATGTAATAATCTTGAAAAACTGCATGTAAAGTATAAATTGTCCACTTAGTGAGAAACGTAACATTATATGACGTCATAACACTGGTACATCACTTAAAAATTTAATTTTAAAAATTTCGGAAAGAATTATGAACGCCAAACCTATTTAAGAACCTTCCTCGTGTAATTTTGTGTACGTGTACCAACTTCCACGTTATTTGGTTGTCTGGATCTTGAGTTATGAGGGAACAGACAACAAATGCGTCTTGTATATATATAGATATGATTCCTAATTTACATATCCTCTTCTTGAGTTGGTTGGGGAGAATTGCCATTCTGGCCCCAAAGAAATCCCAAGATGACAGTTAATTGAAATCACGATGAAAAGCCCTGTCACAAGGCAACTAAATTTTTGTGAAAGAATTCGATAATTTTCTCTACACTTTGATTTGGTGAAATATAAATAGTAACCATTAGAATTATTTGTCCATTTTCTGCTCTACATTTCGCTGCACAAATTTCTCCGATACATGACTGGTTAAATCCAAAATGATTTAGTAGTATTAAATGCTACACCAATTTGTGATGCCTCCACGAAATGCGATCCATAAACGTCTGGTTCACGCTCCGTCACCCAAGCCCGTGGAATACCTATCCTTTTGCGTGAGGGGCAAGTTGAGCCAGATGGGGGTCAAAGGAACAAAAAATTTCCTAGAGCCCTTGAGACGCTGCCTGAATTCAACGACGATGGAACCTTTCCCAACTCCTTGCATGAGGACGTTTCGTATTGCAACATCTTACCAAATTGCCAAATACCTGCAGCAGTTTAACAAGCTGCAGGCGGCATGGAGCATTTCAATTTTGTAAAAAAATTGGACCCGGAAAAAGGGGGATCGAGTTGACTCGGTCCCCCTTTTTCGTGGTATACTAAGATTGGATCGCTCAGCTAATTTCCGCTGGGTCTCATTTATGCTGAATAATCTTTCTGGGCCAATGGGATCGAGTCGACTCGGTCCCCCTTTTTTCAAGACACACACTATGCCAACGTTGGAAGGATATGCACCAGCCAATAGAAATTGTTTCACGTCACCTCATTAGAGTATAAAAGGCGAGCAGTCATACCTCGGAATGCTTTTGAATAGCGAAATGTTTTTGTTAAGACTGTCAGGATTCGGAGTCATGTTTCCATCTCAAATTCTGGCAGTCTTAACGGTAAATGTTTTTAGCAAAAACCTTCAAGTCTGAAAATAGGAGGGATAAGTTTCCCCCTTTTTTTTCGGGTCCATTCATACACCAAGATTGGAACCTGTGAATCGTCACCAAGATGGAAGGGCTTCTCATCTAGATGCATCAAATTACCTGTGAATAATTGTCATCACCTAGATTGGAATGAGGTGGCCCTCTCCCCAAATATTTCATTTGACCTGTCCAGCATTTTATTTGACCCCTCGTCTGTCTGGTGTGGACATTTTCTCTCGGCCCTGAAAAATCTTCTTGTGTGAAATTTGAAAAAAATTTGTGTCATTCATTCATGGTTACTACTTTGGGATACTTTGTGTCCTATTTTGATCGAGACCCTAAAAACAACGTTGGGGTATAAAAACAGGTGAAAAGGGACATGTAAAAGGAGTAGTTGGAACGTCCCTTTTGAACCCTAAATACAACGTTGGGGTATAAAAACTTGGGGACACCATGCACACAGCCGCGTCCCTTTTGGACCCTAAATGCAGGGTTGGGATAAAAACGAGTCCTCCCTTTGGGTCCTTAAAGGCAAGTTTGGGATAAAAAGTAGGGGTCATGTAAAACGAGTCGAGGAAAAGGTACAGTGACGTTTCAAATGACATGGTGATGAACTTTAAACGAGATGGTTTCAAATGACGTTTCAAAAAAGGTCGTTTTCAATTTCCAATCATTTTTTGAAAGGGTCACGGTGCTCAACAATTTTTCGACCGACTGTAATTACCAAAAGAGAGATCAGAGAAAAAACACAATATTATATTTTCACTTCCATGAATTACTAAGGCATAAAAGACGCTATAATGCCAAACAAGGCAACCACTTTCATTGTAATATTACACATCCACCAATGAGGAACAAGCTCTGTTTCCCTGTGAGCTTGCTGAAAGGAATGCACTCTTCTTCTAAGTACTTATACTTCATTAGCCGAACTTTGCGCTCGGCCAACCAGATTGCTTCCTCTCTTTTACAAGTCTAAAATACATTGCCAAGATCTTTTCCCGCGCTCTCTGATCGACAGTTTTTGCTGCACTCGGATTGGCTAGGATAACTCCGCCTACTTTTTCAACAAGTTACTCTGATTTTTCTAAGTTCAATGTTTTTTCTAAGTTTTTAAAGTTAAATTTTTAATAGTTTTTGAAACCTCACATCCAAGTAACTTATATTTTCATAATCTACAGAACTTATATTATTATAAAATGATCATTTTCCTAAAACTGGGCATTGGTAGAATTCATTAAAGGCATATTAAATTACCTGATACGAGATTAGGGCCGACAGGCCTAGGTGCTCCAAATAAGTCTGTCAACGATCATTAGGAATGCACTGACGGGAGAGTAATTTGATATTTAGCCTTTATTTAATGTGTTGTTTGGGAAGTCGTTAAATAAAGAGCACTTTTAGATGAGGAGAGGGAAGGAAACAGGGGGATGACATTCTGCAGGGTTACAGAGCTTAGCAAATTTCTCGCCAATATCGGCGCTAGCTTTGAATTCGATGCCAATCATTCATTTTCGCAGTGGACGTGGACCTATTCGCATGTTTAAAAGCTGGATTCTTATCGAAAGCATAAAAAGCATAAGCGTTTACTAAAGTGATTTGAAATGCTTATTTTCGTATTTAGTTTTCTATTCTACAAAATACAATGTTTATTTATAATTTTAGATGTCTTGTGCACTAATTATTCATTGATAGATTTTTATTAAATCTGTTATTTCTTTCGCTCATTCTGTGGGGCATCAAATTACACTTGAATCGTTACGTAATCGTATAAATACTTGTTTTATTAATAACAATTCAATATGTATGTATATTCATAATGATACAAGTCGAATGATGGATTGACCGGAAGCTATGGTTTTCACTCTGACAATGAATCGAGTTTCTCTGATATTTTTGTTTAATATAATATAAACGGAAAATTTTTAAAAGCTTAAATTTTTATCACTTTATATCAAATTCTCTCTCTGTAAAAATAAAAAGAGCATACTTCAAAATTAACTAGAAACAGTTTTTTTCTCATACTTGAAAGCTAGATCAGATTATAAATTAAACACATTTTCAAACGGAAATTAGTATATATCCTTCCATAGTATAATCATATATCTACACATATAATGTGTAAACTCGACTCAATTTGTGGCAAATAAAATGAAAAAGTGGATTTCAATTACATGTTACTGCTAAATGTAATTATTCATATATAAATACATATTTATGGAAGCGATTCCTTTTTTTTTGTACCTAATGAAATTCAAGTTTGAACAAGACAAAAATTATAAAGAGAAAGTTAAAAATTTAAAATGCAAGAATTCTCGTTCCATAAGAAACCATAGGATACTCTCTTATGGTTTCCTCTACTAAAATAACTATATTAAAGGCCGAATTAAAAATAAATTCTCTTATTTAAATGCCTTTAAAATAAATGAAAAGGTTTATTGAAATATTTTTTAACTTAGCAACAATAGAAACTACAATTTCACACAACTGTTTCTTTACAGTAAATTATTTTTAATAAAAGGGATACATTTCTCTGCTATGTTAAAAATCATACGGCCAATTATTTACAAAATACTAAAAAAAAAAAAACACTTCTAAATTTATATTAATTTAAGTATACAAAGCATGTTTTAATTTTTTTTTAAGAAAAAAGTTATCAGAATTTTTTACAAGATTTTCTGGCCGTAATTTTATATCCTTGCTAATTTTAAATAATTTAATTCGAGTTTATTCATAGAAATGTATCTAATTATAAAACTAAAATTTTAAGACACGTTTACCATTATATTGGACATCATACTTAAATTCCTGTTTAATTTAATTATAGAGTTCAACCCTTTCCTCCCAAACTTTTAGACAGTCATAAAAGCGCGATTCCTACTGATTAGTGTGTGGGGATAAGGATGATAATCTTATTTTTTCGCGGCTTCTTAAATCTTCAAAACATGCATATACTATGAAAATAGTTTATTTATTCAACCATATAATAGTATTACTTCTATTTGTTATTCTTCCGTTTTCTTTTGATAAATACTGAAGTGGGAAAAAATTACTTTTGAGTCAAAGATAATATTCACAGTCCTCTAGTGTAAATCAATTGCTTTTCATTTAATGTTAAATACAGTAAATTGTGCCAATCCTAGTTTATAATGATGTATAAAAATTTAATCACGCAAAGCAGTGTTTCTCAAACTGTGGGGCGCGCCCCCCTGGGGGCGCGATACACCACAAAGGGGGGCGCGAGAATATCGAAAATAAAAGTTTCAAAAAAATTTATTTACTAGAATGAAGAAAAAACTAAAAAATTTCTGACATAATAAAAAATATACACATTTACACGGAAATAATATATATATATATATATATATATATATATATATATATATATATATATATATATAATATATTATCTGCGATTTTACATGATCAAAAATAAAAAGCTTTTACTTCAAAACCTCATTTTTAGCTATCTTTGATACTATAACCAAATAAAAAAACGTTTTATTCGATTTGCTGTAATCCCATGATGAGAAATTTTTTATTACGTTTCCTTTTCAAAGCGAAAATGCTACTCTTTTAGAGGAAAGACAAAATCCAGAGCCATAATCAAAAAACATTTTATGAAGATAAAAAGTTCATCACTGTTATATATTATTGCCATCAGCTGTAGGTAGCAGAATGTATTTGCTGCGGTTTGACCTTCGAGCTTACTTGTACGGTTAGTTACGTCCCTGCTCTTATGTATTTGTTTTTCATTTAGGGAAGTTTGTGAAGGATTACTAAGCCAAGCATGATGAAAAACGTTTTACATAATTTTTTTTAGAACATCCATATCGTAATAAATACACTTTTAATCCGGGAGCGGTCGTCGAGCACACAGTGCACGAAATCGGTAATTCTGGCAAAATTGTTTAATTGTTACCAATGGCCCTGACACACTATCCTCCTGTTTGACAATCTTAACGTGAACTAAAATATATTTGTCACATATCTCCCTCTTTTTTGGGAGTGACAGACGTTTTTTTTATGATCTTTAGGTACTTGTTTTGTCTGAGTTCCCGGTGTGATAACTTTTTTTCCGAAATGTTTTCTGTGTCCTTGAAAGTAGGTGAGTATATTTTCTGTTTATGAAATTATTCACTGGAATTACGATATTTATTGTGTACTATAAAAATAATTATAAAAAAGGATTGTGGGGTGACTCAAATAACCCCGCTCGACCATTAGTATCGAGTGCGTGCCTGCTCCAGGGTTAAAACATGTTGTATTTTTTTTTCACTTTAAATATTAAAAATAATACAATTATTCTTCATCGGAATTTTTTATTGTTCATTATTCAACATCAATTCTAAATGCTAATTCTTTGAGACTTAAAATCACAGTTCGCTTAAAACTAATTATAATTTGAGCAATCATTTAAAAAAAATCATTTTACATTCTTGTAAACATGGTCGCACACTTGGCTTTATTCTCCTTACAATTAAGCGATTATATCAATAATGTTTAATTTTCTTATAAATGAACTCGGGCAAAGAGCGGGTCCTTCAGTCGGTACTTCCATGGGCTTGTCTTACAGAGCAAAGTTTTTCAAAGGAATGCTTATGATTAGAAATTGACCCTCTGAGTTCTTTTTCTACATTTACCTGATATCTATATTTTGTCTTCTAAGCAAACACCATTTTTGCAATATGTTTCCAATTTAAAAATTAGAGAAAGGAAAAATAACATAATAATTATCCTATCACTTAATTTTTTTTTTTTACTCAAAGTAACATGTACGAAATTTAATACTCTTGTCATGAATTTGTACGGATTATAATAAATATTGTTGCTTTAGCGTTAAAGTGCATTATTATTGCATTCAGTACGTTATTAATGTATAGGGGGCGCGATAAAAATTGTGATTGAAAAGGGCGCCAGTAGTGAAAGTTTGAGAAGCACTGACGCAAAGTGATAGAGAATATGGTGAAGCCTTGAATATCGCAAAATGGGTGATGAGACAGATAATTTTTATCAAAAATACATTTAATTCAACTGATCACATACACGACTACATTTGTTATTTTGATAAATAGTTTTGAAATATGAGACAATCTAAAACATAGTTTAAAGTCAGAATATAATACATTGTTGATTAATTGTGATATTGGTTGCTAAATAACACTCAAACTTTAGATTTGTGGTGCCTCAATTTCAATAGTATGCGACTGCATTCAATTTGGTAAAACACCATTTTCAATAATTTGTCCAAAAAAAACCCAGAAGTTTACTTTGCTTTTATCTCAACTTTTGCATATTCTATTCCCTGTATTTTAATGTTGGATCATATCTACAAGCAGCTGTATTATTGGCTGAGATTTATTTTTGTGATAATTTAGATAAGAAAGAAAAACAATATTATGTAACAAAATTTGTTTCAAACGTATAGAGAATGTATTTGATATAGCATGATTACGATAAACCTGGATCCTCATTTAATTAGTTATAATTGTAAGGGGTATAATTCAGGGTGTTGACTCATCTAGATATATATTATAAATGTGAAAGTTTGTGAGGATGTTTGGGAGTCTTTCACGCAAAAACAACTGAATGGATTTTAATGAATCTTTACAGTAATATAGCTTATACATCAGAATAACACATAGGCTATAATTTATAAAGATATTATGAGAAGTGTCCAAAAATATAACGATATTTGTCAAGTAAGTAGGAAAAAATTCTGGCTTGCACTACAAAAAAGCCCACGTCAGCATATATATCTATCTTTTGTTTTTGAAAGAACTCTTTTGGTTTGGCTACGCAAGGCGCTCGCTTCTAATTAATTCCTGTAAACAGCATAATCCCTAATTTTTTTATATTTCAGAATCAAACTAAGTTTTGAAGGGAGAGGTTGTTATAAATGATTTTTATTATGCATATTTGGTAGTAAGAAATTTATCTTTTTCAGAATAAATACTTTTATTGCTTCTGATACTTACATTAGATAAACTTTGTCTTTCACACTACATCATTTGGACATATTTCCATAGTTTTTTTTTGTGGTTAGTAGTTAAATATAACGCTATAATTTTAATAGAATAGGCGAATATTACATTTTTAAGTATAAAAATAATTATAACTACTGTAATGTATTTTTTGGAATGAGTGAATATTAACGTCGCACTGTTCAGCTACACGAGGGCTTTTGGCAACGGACCACGTAATTTTTGAACCATGGTCAGTGACGTGGATGACACCTGAGCTGGCACCACTTTCTCCTAACTACCACACCACGCCAACTTAGAGGGAATATTCTACCAATACTTAGCAAGATATTCTTTGAAATTCACTCTTCCAAGATATCTATCACTATTCCAAGCACGGGTCTTATGATGAGTATTTTAGCGGGAAGGCGAACAGTTTTGCAGCAGACATGCGTTTTCAGCGGATTGCAAAGATTATTATTTTTGTCCCGAAAAATAGTTTATGTCAAAATTTAAGTGTCTTATGTTTTTGTATGTTCATGAAGACTTTTAGAAAACGATTTGACTATTTATTTTAAGTGAACGGTGTATATAATTAATTATACAGTGGAATATCTTTAATTATTTATTATCTCTAACGGATTAAATTTCCCAAAGTGGAGTATTTTGTTTATGTATATCCCTTAATTTTCAATGTAGTTATCCAAAAAAAAAATATATTGCATGAAAAAACTGCAGTAAATCATAATGCGGTAGTTAAAGCATTAAAGTGCATGACTTCCCTACACGGCGGGTCTTACAAAGCTCGAGCTATGAAAGTAGCTAGACATTTGCCAATTTGACTATCGTTATCATTTCGCTGTGTTTTTCATTGAATCTCCATTATAGCCATTATAATTTAAGAAACGGCGTTGCTTGAGAATATTACAATTTTAACATAAAATAAATACAACAGAAAGTAATAATGTATTACACTTTCAGATATAAATTATTTACACTATTTTTAAGCGTTCATTACGCAACACTTTTAACAATGTGTTACTTTTGCTGAGCAGAGATCAGCTTAGGGAGGTATTTTCAAAAATCGACCCTCAAGAGTGTTACGAGGGAATTATAAACAAAAAAAAATCCTTTTTTTTTTTTTTTATCAGCTATTAGATCTGCATACTTAAAATTTAACAAAGGTGTTTTTTGTTTGTTTGTTTTTAGCTGAGATATGCAAAAGCTTTTTTGTTTAATTTGCAATTCACGTAAAATTAACTCATTAAAAACTTCTTTATCCTTCAATCTGTGTTTAATTTTTCAGTTCACCCGTGCGAAGAACGGGTATACCAGCTAGTAATAAAATAAATTCTCATCGGAAAACTTGGTCAGTTTAAACTGTAAGAAAAAAAAAAAAAAAAAAAGTAAAAACAAATATTTCTTTATAGCCTTGACTTTCTCTATAGCCTGTGTGACGTATATTCAATAACACTACGAATAACTGAATGCCTCCCTCTGATTTTTGGTAGAAATTTAGGGGTCATAAAAGAGATAGACATCTGCTTCGCTTTGCTTTTAGGGGAAGGGACATAACAAGAGACGGCCAACGCATTCTTGAGGACGTTCCGACCCCACCCATTTCCTTTAGACTGGATATGCCAAAATTTTTATTTCCTAAGATCCGAAAAATAACTATAACGCTAATCAACCTTAAAGTCAATTTAGTTTCTTTATTTTCTTACGAATTAGTTTAGAAAAATTTACATTTCCTTTTTAAACTTCATAGATATAAATCCTAATTAGTGATATTCTAAAAAAGTAATATTATTTTTAATTTTCATGTCTGTAATACTTGTTTATGATTACATTTAAATCAGCTAATATATCTCCTTTTCACTTTTTAATCGATGTAATTTCTTTGCTCAAACGTGAATGGGATTTTTTTTAAGCGATATTTTTTTTAAAAATTAGCTTATTTTTATATACATAAGGAACTGAGGAAAAATATTTGAAATTATAGTATGATCATGGAATGTACATTGAAAAACTATTTAAGTTTTCAATAAACAACAAGTTTTATTATTAATAAAAAAAAAGTAATAAATTTTTTTGGTGGGGCGGGTGAGTTTGTACGGAATTAGTGATTTCTAATATTCAATAACGCATGCTCTTTTGCTTGGATTATTTCGAATGCGAACGTTATTTCTTGGCATTGAGTCATCTTAATACAACCTAATTGGAAAACAAAGATGCTGGCATTGAGTTTCAGGCTTTTTAAAAATTAAAATTTATTGGATTTAAGGAAATTTGTTTTAAGATGCAAAAATTTCTTTATATGACAAAGAAAGAAATTATAACTGATAATACACACTTTACTTATTCTTAAGATTTTAAAGACTGTGTAAACATTTACCACTTTGTAATAGAAAAAGGTAAAAGTAAGAGAAATTTTTATATAAGTATTAACATTGATGTTCTGATGCTATAAAATGTAATAAAAACTTTATAAATTTTATAGATGGCATACAGATTTTGAATTGAAAAACGTTAGTTTTCAAACTCGTTGAATCTCACTCAAAAGTAAAACATTTTAAAGATTTTACAATGTTGATAAAAAGTATAAGCTGATCACACATATACACAGAAAATACTATATTATTTTAGGAATAATATTGAAGCTCTGAGTAGTCGTGCATCACGCTTCCACACCACATGTGCGAGTTTCAAACCCCGGGCTGGGCATGGTTGACTCAGCCTTTCATCCTTTCAGTGGGTCGATAAATGAGTGTCATGATTGCTTGGGAACTAAACACTGAGAGTTTCGCGTCATATTGACCACATGACCGAAGCATCTGCTCACGCAACTCAGCGCCCAGGATCACGTATACTGAGATGGGCACAGCAGGTCTTGGCTCTCATGGGCTGTTGCGCTACTGAGTTAAGGAATAATATTTGATTACAAAATATAAATGATCAAATTAGAAAAAGCAGTTGAAAGTACAGAATTTAATGTACAAAGAACACATATTAAGGAATAAACATTTTTTCCCCTTTAGTATGAGCAAATGATAATAATGCAAACAGATACCATTATTATATAATAAATTATTAGCTTTATACATAGAGATATTCTAAAATCGTTTATAGAATTGCAAATCGATGAAAATCTCAATAACTCGAGAGAGAGAGTGACAATTAATGTCGCTCTGTTCAGCTACACGAGGACTTTTGGCGACGAACCTCGTAATTTTGAACCATGATCAGTGACGAGGACGACACCTGAGCTGGCACCCTGTCTTAACTTCCTCACCACACCAATGAGAAGACGTTTGAGCCTCAATAGATTTAACGTGTATCAATACTTCTACATGACGGCTAATAACTAGATGATAAATATCGAATATTCTTTTTATTTTTCTAATCTATTTCCAACTATAATCACATTTAGTTTCTATACCGGTTGAGAAAACTCTATCGAATTTTCAATAAATATAGTTCCATCTTTACAATTAGATTCAGCATTTAATTTTTTCATAATGACACGATAAATCATTTTTTTTAAATATTTTTTGACACAAATACAAAATTATTCATTAATTAAGAAAAAAAGTTTTTCAAAAATGTAATAGTCTTTGAGTATTTTGTTCTATATATTTCTTTAACCAGCCTATCCATTTAAATTCTAAAAAAAATTGTGTAATTGGGTAAAAAAAATTCTGATATAAAATCTGAATCTCCCACGTAACAACTCAACATTAGAATCATTGTTAAATTGAAAATCACAAACTATATCCCTGATATTGCGTCATTAAGTATAACTTTACAAGGGCAAAATTCTCATTAAAATCTTAATTTTTTTATTTAACTATATTAAAGGAATGCCTATATTTTATGTTGTTTATTTCTTATTAATTCCTACTACTAGTTCACTCTTTTTCAATCGTTAATAAAATACTTTCTATTCATCCATTGAAGTTCAAATACATCTTTTTAAACTAGCAGTGGATGACACTTGATGTTAATACCATTGTTTCTTTTTTTCACATATTAATTCATTCATTATATTTAAAAATTGAATAAAAGTAAAAAAAAATAATAGTCCAACAGCATATATAGAAAGGAAAATCGTTCGTTGTGCCCCTGTTGAGCAATAAATAGCACGTTGGACTTTTAATCCAAATGTCGTAGGTTCGAATCCCTCCTGGGATGGCCTAATTTCTGAGAATGTGATTTTTTTTTTACATTACTATTTTATAGGAATAATTAAATTGATAAATGAATAAATAGTAACAAACAAACAAAAAAATAGTCTAACACCATATATAAAAAAGGAAAATGAAAAATTGCAAGGAAAATCGCTTTCTAGTTTGTCACTTAATATTGTAAGTCTGTCATATGTATATACATATTTATATTAATTGTAACTATTTAATAAAAAGTAACTAAAATAAAAGATTTTCTTTGTTGACCTAAGAAGGAATTAAATATCCTAAATATTATCCAAAGTATAATTTTTGAACACATATCCCCTCACTGGAAAACATTTTTCTTTAATTAATATGTAAGAAATGAGCATTTTTTTATTGATGAGTTAGTACACTAAATAATAAGTTATGAAATAATGTTGCTCTCTCTCTGTTGTTACTAATGCCACCTATCTGACGATGTCAGATCGAGGCCCAAGAAATTCATCGCTGCAAAGGGCTACAAGTACGCTTGTCGTTAGCCGTAGCTTTGAGTACCATTCAGGTAACAGTACGTTTTGGCTGGGTTCCACCCCAATTTTGAGGGAGAACATCTTAGGGGTGATCAGGGGCCTCCCAGCTCTTGGCAGCTCTCTTAAAATAATTAATTAAATGGGGGAAATAAGCAATGCATATTAGAAATATTTATGATATTGATCCCGTTTCTACATCACCATGAGGTAGGAATCTCGATGCGTTTTTTATAGAGGTATCGCCATCTTTTACTTTATAGAATAATATGGACAAAGCCAATTTTTAATTTTTGACCCATTCTTAAAATTGACGCATTTCCAATGTTACCAGTAACTGCAATCATCACACTGAACCATATTTTTTTAAGTCGTTGCGCTTTCACAATGATTGCAACGCCAAAAGTTTTGTTTCAATGTAAATATTTTTTCTACTTCTTCCCAAGCTTGTGTAGTAAATAATTCTTGTACAGATATGTCAAATCATGATTTATAACAGAATCCGCAATTTAATTATCAGGTTTTAAATCCTGTACACTAAAAAGAAAAGTTTTAAATTTTCACTCCAATAAATGTTTTTTTGTTTCCAAATTTGATATAAAGGTACATATTTTTATGTGTGGCCCGCGAGATTATAATATTTTTCCGAAGTGGCCTGCAATTTCTTTTGGGTTGGACCCCCTGGACTAAGGGTTTAACCAAAGCGCTCTTTGCGGTTAATGAACTTGGAAATTCCAGTTCTGGAACAAGCCTCTCAAATAAACAATCATAAACCATATCATTATTCCCCTCCACCACTAAAGAGAGCAAAAATAAAAGCTCCTTTTTCCCCGGACATCGTAAGAGAAATCCGATGACAGAACACCCCGAACCAACTCCTTTTCCTTCACTGTGAATTGCATAGAAGTCGCAAATGTTTATACTGCAACAAAGGTCATGAACTCGAGGCCTGCCATTTCTTAAGCGCTAACGAAAAGAGAGAAATTTTAAGAAAAAAGGGGATGTTATTTGAGCCTCATGCCCGGTCATAGATCAATGGAATGTGCGAAAAGAGAGTCATGTCCTATTTGTAATGGCTCCCACCATTTCACAATATGTTTTCGAAATCGGCACGGTGACGATTTCTCTCCAAAAAGTGAAACAAATAATATAGTTTCAGCAGTATTTAAAACAGAAGTAAATAGTGTATTATTACAAATATGTGCTGAGTTAATAGATGACACAAAAATGAACAAGAAGTTGTTAGATTATTCTTATTCTTAGATAATGGTTCACAAAGAAGGTTCGTTTTAAAGAGTACTTCTGAGAAATTTAACTTTCTAATTCTTAGAAAAGAAAACCTTTCCATTTGCACATTTGGTGCTAAAGAAACTGAAATAAAAACCTTAAATATAGTTAAAATAAAATTGAAAAACAGGAATGATCCAAATTTGTACATTGCAATGGAAGCGGTCGAGACAGAACATATTTCGATTACACATTTACCAACCCCTGATAAAAAAATTTAGATATTTAAGAAATGTACAATTAGCTGATTCTTATGAATTTAACGATAAAGAAATATCAATTCTTATTGGCGTGGACTATTATTATCAAGTAGTTATAGGTAGAATTACACGTCTAAACAAAAATCTTATAGAAATAGATACATTATTTGGGTCAGATCGGGAGGAACTTTTAACAATGAGTGTTATTGTTAATGAATCCAATACTTCGAAAAAGCTTAGCGAATTTTGGGATTTAGAGAATTTAGGAATAGAAGCAGAGCTGACATTTTGAAGCAATATTTGTTTATTGCATATCTTAGTAAAATATTTATTTACTTTAAAAATTATAGTGATAAATTTTTGTATTTAACAATACTTGTCCGCACTCTAAAATTTTGCCACCCTGCCTAAATGCGACACTGTGTGGGTGTACATAATGGATATAAATATTCTCTCTTAAAAATTATAGATGGAAAATTTATATGGACTAGCAATTTTTTTTATTAAGGAATATAAATTTTTTTAGTATGTAATTTTATGTCCAAATTTGTATAAAATTATAAAAGTGCAGAAAACTTTAAAAAAAAACAATTAAAAACTTTAAAAATATTTTTCCTTTATTGATTTCGTTAAAATATAAAAGTTTTATGGCTTTAAAATAATAGATTTTTTTTCTGAATGATCTTTTGGATTAGTTAGTTCGAATAGGAAAAATGGACTGTTAAGGTTCACTGTGAAACCGTAAATTTCTCGAAATTGGAAAATGCTAAATTCTTTTCTTTGTATATTTATGTTCATCATCATGTCTAATGGTGATATTTAAAATTATTTTGTTAAATTTTCAAAGGGAATATGTAGTGAACTTTAACCGCTTGCCTGATTATCTCGGGTTAGTATATATTACAGCTAATTATTATCCCGAGCGGAATTTGTCTGTACGATTTGTTTTATCACGGTTTTACTCGGCCTGAAAGAAATGAAAGGAAACGCTCAGCTTTGGTTGGCAGTTAGGACAATTTTTATCCCGCCCGGTTTGGCTGATACGTTGGTTAAAAGGAAGATTGATGTGAATGGAACATTTGGATTGAATAGAAGAGATTTATCTCGAGATCTAAAGACACAAAGAAATTTTTTTTAAAAAAGGAGAAATTATTGGGTATTAGAGAGGGAAGTAACTGTAATTACATGGAAAGATAAGAAGGATGTTAGTTTAATTTCCACAATACATACAATCGAAATGCAGAATGTAACAAATGAACGGGGAGAGACAAAGTCCAAGCCTAAATGTGTAGTTGACTACAATGACCAAATGGGTGGTGCAGATAAAGTTGACCAGCATTTAGCTCCTTACTTTACATCCAGAAAAGAGAGGAAAATACTAATATTTTCTTCCATTTATTGGATTTGGCCTTGTGAAATTCCTTCATTTTGTACTGTAAATCAGGAGGTTCATGATCACCTAAACAATTTAGAATGAAACTGACTGAAAAACTAATTTCAGAAAATCATCGTGACGAGTTTTCTGCCACATCAGGAAAACCCAGCATTAGTCCTTCACCACTCAGGTTAACCTCAATGCATTTTTCAGATGTTATTCCTGCATCTGAAAAAAAAATCAAATCCAACGAGACAGTGTTCCCGTGACTGTGCTCCTGTAATAGAGATTCCAGAAATAAGCCAGTAAGAAACGAGACTAGATACCAGTTTACAGAATGTCAGGTATCTCATTTTGTGTTGTCCCTTGTTTCAAAATCAATCATATTAAGACTAATATTTAACTTTTTTTCCATTTGCCAGATATAACTCGGGATAGTAAACTAATATTAAAACTAAATGTTTTTACGCCTGTAAAAAATTTTAAAAACTCAACTTAAAACCTACATATTTTGTTTTGTTTCGTTTCATTGTATTTAATAATAAAATTAAAAAATGTGATGATTTTTTGCAATTTTTTCAAAAAAAAAAGTGTAAAGGAAGCGGTTAAAGGGTTCAGGAGAAGGAGAGATTTATGGTTCTAAGTAATGAGACAGGGGAAAAGTTTCTACTGTTTATCAAAAAATATATATACAGTCGAACCTCCATATAACGAACCTCTATATAGCGAATTTTTCTACGCGCATTTCAGGATTTTCTTCATAAAATAAACTTCCTATAGTGAAGTGCATTTTCTATGCAACAAACTTTTTCTTGTGATTGGATTTTTTTTCTCCTTATTTTTAAAGTAGTTCCGGACATTTTAAGTTATTCTCTCTTAACACATTTTATGGTTCTCATAAATCTTGAACTGCTTTTTTTTTTGTTTAGCGCGCTGAGAGCAATAGATTTCTGGGAGTTTCATCCCAGAAGTACTACTTTTCACTAGAAACATCTTCGATATCCTCTTTCACCCTCAGTGGAATTGCATCGTGTCTCCGTGTCCTTGAACTAATTTCCGTTCATTTGTAGTGTTGATCAGTTGTACTGGTAACTTCGTTTCTGATAGTTCGTAAGTGCTTGAGCATGAAATTTTTTTAATTTTTCAGGAAGTAGATAAAGGCGTCAAAAAGAGGACATGGCTTTATCATTTGGTTTTCCTCCAAACAGCTTATCAACTATTATAAGAAATCGAGATAAGCTTCGAAATTAGGATTCATTGAATTCTTGTTCAAAACGTAGAAGAACATGTGTCCATGAAGATTTCGACGAGGCAGTTATGAAGTGGATACATACAATGCAAGATAAAAATGTTCTGATCTCTGAGCCTTTCGTAATAGAGAAAGCTTTTCCATTTGTTAAGGTATTGGGATAAGACCAATTTCTACGTAGCAATGGATGACTAGAAACATTTAAGAAAAGATACGGAAAATTGCACCTGAAGGGATTTTTGGTGCATTTCAAAGATATGAAACGTATTATGAAACAAAGTATTTTTTCAAATAAAAAAACTCAAACAAAATTAACATGTTTTATGCATAATTAAATTTAAGTCTGCATGTGGTGATGTAAGTTTAAAAGTCTTGTTATAAAATAATGTATGCTTAAAATTACTTGTATGCTTTAAATTAGAAAATGTCCTTAAAGCTCATTAATTTTAAAATAAAAATTATTTTCTTTTGTAAATACAGTGTATATTCCTCAACATTTTTTTTTCGATGGGTAAGATATGCTGCAACGTAAGTTAATAACAAACAAGTATATTATCTAAAAAAATTTTTAATGTACCATCTATATATAAAAAGGAGAAAAGCGACTCACTCACTGACTGACTGACTAATCCACGATATCTCCGGAACTATTAAACTTACATATTTGAAATTTGGTAGGTAGGTTCCCTTCATGGAGTAGACATCAGCTAAGAACGGATTTTGCAAAGATCTAATCCCAAGGGGCGTTACGGGGGCTTAAGGGGCGTTATAGATAATTATTTCCATTATTAATCTATTAGATGTACAGTCTTGAAACTTGGTACACAGATTTCTTTCATAAAATAGAGGTACCTTACATAATGATTTTTACGAAAATTGACCTCCAAGGGGCGTTATGCATAATTATTTCCATTTTTAAACTATTAGAAGTACAGTTTTGAAATTTGATAAGCGGACTCCTTTCATAGAGTACAGATCCGCTACAAAATGGGTTTTGTGAAAATCGACCCCAAGTTTGTTGAGAATTAAGCAGCGTTATAGGCAATTAACTCCTTTTTTAAACTATTAGACGTAAAATCTTGAAATTGAGTATAAGCAGATTCCATTCATTAAGTAGAGATCTACTATAAGATGAGTTTTGTGAAAATAGCTTCCTAAGTGGCGTTGCGGGGGCTTAAGGGGCTTTGTTGATAAATATTTCCATTTCTAAACTATTAGACGTACAGTCTTAAAATTGGTAAGCGGATTCCTTTCGTGGTGCATCTACGTGTTCCTAAAAATAAATTCTTTAAATACACAAAAGAAATTTAAGATTTTTTTTTCAACAGTATTAAATTGTTTTCATTTGTAAAAAAGAGGAAATGCTCTTGAATTTTAGAATACTTGATAGTAAAGTACAAACAATAAGCTGGTATCAAAGACAAAATATTATGACTACAAACATTTTTAATTTGCCGAGGCGCTTCATGTATCTCGGTAAACTTGTTTACATAAAAGGATTATATTCTTCTTTGTACTGAATTGTTTCTTTTGCGAGTAATGACAAAATACTGGGCTTCTTAATTTTTTTTTCGACTTTTGTACAAAAAGAGTTATATTCTTAGCCTTTGGATAATCCTTACTTTTCATTTAAAATTTCAAAAGAATTGCATAATGCCTAAATTCTAAGATTACTGCTCTGATTTTTGTGCGATGATGAACTGATTTTGTGCGTAAGGTAGAGCCAAAACATTCCTACGAAGACAACTGCTTCGATCAACATTCAAAACAATTACAAAAACATTTCCTTCTCAACGCACTGACTCCGCAATCGAGTTGCAGATAACTGTGACAACAATTTTTCTTTACTTTTTTCAAAACGAAGAGAAAGACTTTAGGTTCAAATAACACTCCCCCCCCCTCTTCGTTTGAACAGTCCCCTAAAGTGACCGGGAAAGTAGAAGAGGGCTTTGTCGGCATAGTTTCTATTTATCCTATGTCCGACAATTTAACAGAAAAGGAAATGCCCTTTCCAAAGATTTATTACGGCAATAAGAGGAAGAATAGTTTTCCGGCTACTTGAAAGAAACCTTAGAAGATTTACAAGAAGGCAGAAATGCATTTCTAGGTTTTCTTACACCAAATAGGCATATGATAATCAACAATGACCAAAAACTGAAGGATCAACAATAATCAACGGGGAGAAGCATTTTTTGTTGATATTTTTATATCAACGACTTGTTGATATTTTTATTTTACTACTTGCTTTCCATATTCATTTACATGAACCATCTTATTCTGTATTCAGAGTTTCAAATGTTCAACAGCCTTAGAGCGCCCCCGAACACTCCTTTCTTTGTACATAAAATGCGTGACTCACGAATAAATAGGCGAAAAAAAGAGAACGAACATATTATTTTAATTTAAATGTAACTATCTGTTCGACTACGTTCAGATTATATTTATTTTTTCAGATATTTTTGGATTGGATAATTTTTTTAAAATTATCCAATACTCTGTAGAACTTTCTAAGTTTAAAAGTCCCCATTTTCCTTTTCTTAGAGAAACTTGTGTTTGGAAATCGCCTGTGATAATTTCTACTGATTTCAGTTCAAAAGATTTCTTTTCCTTTTAAAGGAGACATTTCCTACGAATTTAAACCACATTCCACCAAGATTTCTTTTTCAGTATTATTAAAAGGCATTGAATGAAATAGTATAAAACATTGATTATATTATATAAAACACTAATCACAATAACTATTGCAAAAAAGGAAACGCTTATTTCATTTCAGTCAAAGGTATAATAACCTAAAGCAAATTTAAATTAATTTATCAAGGTAAAATTTATTTATATTTTGATTTTCAGTAAATGTTGAAAATGTTATAGATTTATTTTTATTCTGTGTTAAACGCAGTAATTTCGTACATACAAACTCAAATTATCGTGTTAACTCTTAAATTAATTAATTTTGAAAAACAAATAATAATATAATTATTTGAACATTTAGATACATACAATGAATTTAAAAAATGGAAAGAAAAAGCAAAATTTTTGCCTGTCTCTCTATGTCATAATGTAAAGTCTCAAATCGATAATGGGCTATTTTATAATCATATAGTACTCTGAAGCTCTCTATCTTTTTATAATGGAAAATATTTGCTTTAAGACACATATATAATTCTTTAACAAATAACAAAATTACATTAACTATATGTGAGTTAAAAAAATCTTATAACTATTGAACATCTGTATACCAATAGACATGTTAATATTCAACTAAGCTATATTGTGGTTAATCAATTTATAATTGCTTCTCTGAGAATTAATTAGTTATTTATACAACACTCTGTTAAGAATTTTTGTATACTTACTTTCTTAAAAGAATAAAAACATTGATAAATGTCTTTTTTTATTGCCTCGATAATTCATTCTGTTTTGATGCATTAGATTTCATAATAATTATTGAATCTTAAGATTAAGTTTAGATTTTTACACCAAGCATTTTTCAAGGATTAAAATTATATGATAATGTTCATCTTTGATCTAATTGTTCCTATGTATGCTGAAAATTATGATAATCGATTAACAATGACAGGTAAATGTGATAAATGGCAGGAATGTGGCGTTAACTTAATACTTTATCTCAAAATCATAAATAAATGTTACTTGTTAAACAGTATCACATTGTAGATTCCACATGTTTTTACAGCTGTGGTAGCCGAGTGATCACAATTGAGGATTCCATCATCTAGCAGGGCTCTAATACACGTTAACTTTCTAAAGGCTTAAAGTACTTTCATTGACGTCATAACATAATCGACTGGGTTCCAGGTCGGATATCATCCTCGTTACTTGATTGTTATTCAAATAATGAGGTCCGTCTCATTGCGATATCCCTCATGTTTCCTCTGAATGAGACATTAATAAACTATCGATTTATTTGCATGTTCTTAAAAATAAATCCTTTAAATACACAAGTTAATAAATGTAAAATTAAAATTTTTTCCAACTGTAATGTACTGCTTTCGTTAGCATAAAATATCAAATCCTTTGAATTTTTAGAAAAATTCTTGATTAGTAAAACGCAAACAATTAGTTGACATAAGACAAAATTATGACTACACATATCTTTAAGTCAGCAAGGAGCAAATCATTCATGTATCTTGGTAAACTTATTTATATAAGGAAAAAACTATTCTTATTCGTGTTTAATTGTTCTTTTATGACTAATTACAACACATTTATTTCTTACTTTTTCATCTTTCATATAAAAAGGTTATTTTATTAGTTTTATGGATAGAAGTTAAATTTGTTAACTTCTTATTTTTAAGTTACAATAAATTATAATTCTTTTGATGTATCAGTTAGTATAACATTGCTGAAATTCTAAGATAAATGCTCTGATCTCTGTGTGATGAAAATAAATAAACTTCAAAAATATTTTAAGAAGTATAATGCACGCGTCATTCTAATTCTAAACACAATCTTCCCTTTTAGGACGTATGGTAATACAATAGTTTCCAAATGTGCAGCTAAGAAAAAAAAATTAGCCCCAGTCCAAAAATAAATCGAAAAATTCACAATAATCGAATTTTCTTTATTAACATAGCAATAAAAACCATTACATTTGAAAATCAATGTAAGATCAATCCCCTCTTCCAATAATTTACACTCAAAACGTGAAAAAGGCCTCCACAGGTATCTGCCGTTTTTTAAGTGATTGATTAGCTTGAACTTATTCACTACTGTGCAATTTTAACTGAGTTGGCCTGATTACAGTTATGTTGTAACCTTTTATATTTATATATTAAATGTGGGAGAAATTATCGCAAGTTCGACTTGCTTGCTGGTCAGGGTGCGAGGGCCCCGCTTGAGGTTGAAGGCTCTGGTGCATGGCATCGCTTAGCCCATTGGTAGGTACGCCACTGTGTTCACTAGTACTTTCTGATTCAGTTCTTGATGCACCTACTTGTAGAAATCAAATTTAATTCAGTTGAATAAACTTGCTGATGACTTTTTAAGAAAAAATAAAAAGTCTTCCAAATTTTGATAGAATTTAATTTTTGTTTACGATAGAATTATATTTGTAGTACAAATAAGAATATACGTAAAGTAAAATTATTCATTCAGATCTGAACCGAAAACCATTATTTTTGGCAGAACGGAAACCGGAAGAGAAACGATATTTTTTTTATAGTTGAACTGGAACAAAAAAAAAATTACGGTTCGAAGTCCTGGTTCTATATGTTTAGAAATCACTTATTCAAAATATTATTCCAAGAAAAAAAATTAGAAAAAAAAATAGTGTACTCTTCCATATCTACATTTGATAAAGAATTTGATTTCTTTTAACTGAACAATATTTCGATATATGTAGAAGTCTAATTTTTTCCAGGAGCTTTTTTTCTTATTTTTAAAGTTAACATTTTTTCCCCAGAGTATAATGCGCACTCATGAATTTCGATCTTATTTTCTGTGTTCAAATAGTGCGTTATACGCCGGCTTTTACGGTAATTAATTGTTTCTATAACTGTTACGGTTATTTTATTTCAGACATATATGTTTAGTTTGTTGGGTTATAACTGACAAATAATAATTTTTTAAAAAATTCTTACATTTTCGTATAATATTAGTGGTGTTTCGAAAATTTACTGAGTGCGTACTTTATACTTCCAACGCCATTGTGCTCATAAATAACGAAATAAAATGGAAAGAAAGTACAAATACATTTTAAAACGATACCAGAACACACGTGAATATAAAGATATATATTTCTCGAAAATTAAGCCCATTTCTGGATATTTTAAAATAAACTTTAAATTACTACTACTATATATATATATATATATATATATATATATATATAAGAATATATTCTAAGAATGAAAATGTTGGAAAAAGAAATTTTTCTAAATGAGAGAGAGATTTCGTTAAATAATTTCTGCTACGTTTTTATACTTTCTTGATTATCTCTAATTGTAACTATAAGAAAGTCAATAATTAGTGTGTGAAAATTCTTTTAAAATAATATGCAAAATCTAAATAAGTTTTTGGAAATTATAATTTAATGGCTAATTTTTATTTTTGCTCGAAAACGTATTATTTTATGTCATATTTTCGTATTAATTCTCGAGCAGTAGCTTTACAGGAGGAAACATACTTTAGGAAAGGAGAAAATTGATGTGCTTCGAGTGACACAACATCGATCAGTAAATACTTCTTAAGATGAATCCAAATTCCATTAATGACTATATCTTCATTATACTTGCCTGTTATAAAAACAAACTATTCTCTATAACAAACCCCTGATGAAGGGATTCAAGTGGTACTCTATTTCAGGACTTTAGATTTAAACCCTGAATGAAGATTTGTATGTGTGAGCATGTTAGAAGAGGAAACCTCTAAAATAATTGCAAAAATTGAGAATTATGTGAATAAATGTGTTGATGATAACTTGAACGAATAATATGGATGTGATGTGGAAGTTAGAACAGTGAGGTGTTTCTTATACAATAGCCACGAATCACTTTATTTATAGTATTTTACTAAAGATAGAAAATAAAAATTTATGTATAAGTTTATTTATATAGTTAAGTTTATAATAGCTAAAATTTTTGCAGTATATTTAATTCTAAAATTTAAAAGGAAACAGAGTATTAGACGAATTTTTTTTTAGAAATGTGAATAAATGAGTCTTTCACACATACACAAAAAACAAATAACTAATTACAAAAATGAAATTAAGCTAATAATTTAAAATATCACTTGCCTGTACAAATTCATTCTGATATAAGAACGAATTCATTTACCTTTAAAATGTACATTAATATTACCAATAAATATATATTATAAAAAAAAACATAAATTTTCTTTATTTATAAGTGACTTCTTTTTTTTTCTTACATAAGGATAAAACTCGAAACATGTAATTCATTTTCAAAGTATTATTAATCACAGTAAATGGATTATTAAAAATTATATAACAATTTTTTTTTATTTGTAATTGAGTTCCTCATTTACTAAGCTCAAATATATATTTCTTCTACAAAATTGAATCCATTAAAAATATTTTGATTTACGTGAATGAAAAAAAGAACCGATTGTTATTTTTACAGTGAAAATTTCATACGCAAGGGAATTTAGCTATTATACTCAAGACACGGAAGAAAAAACTGCCTGAAAAACAATCTCCCAAATTGGGACAAAACTTTTATGTTTCAATGAACCACTACGGCATAGAAAAATGCTATAACGCCAAACCAGGCAACCCAGAATAATGACGTCATTGCACATCTACCAATGACAAGCAACCTCTTTTCCTTTGACCGTGCCGAAGAGGAATGCCCGAGGGTGTGAGGAACTCAAAAAGTGCTCTTTATTTAACAAAGCTATTGTAATTTTTTTCCCGATTGTATTTTTCGCTAAAAATTAAGCTTTTATAAAATGTCGAATTCCGGAAGCTCTGATGTCATTGACTCGCAAGAAAATTCTTTTCAATGCACAGAAGGTGTTTCTGATAATATACAGAAAAGTTTTACACGAGAAAAGCGGTATCGTTGTGATATCTGCGGAAAAAATTTTGCAAGAAAAACTAATTTAAGAAATCACCTTTATATGCATGCAAAGATAAAACGTCATGTTTGTAAGTTCTGCAATAAATCATTTGCTAGCACCTCAGATCGGAAAGCGCATTATCGAACTCACACTAGAGAAAAGCCTTTCTCCTGTGATATTTGTTTTAAATCATTTTCTGATAGATCGAATTGCACTAGACATGTTAAAAGTCATTCAAAAGACAAACCTTTTGTCTGCGAGTTATGTCAAAATTCATTCGTTAGCAAAAATGTTTTGAGAAAACATTACCTCACTCATACTAAAGAAAAACCTTATGTGTGTATTACATGTAATGCAGCATTTGCTGACAGTTATACTTTAAAAGTTCATCAACGCACTCATACCAAAGAAAAGCCTTATGTTTGTGATGTATGTAATACAGCCTTCTCCAAAAACTCAAATTTAAAGAAACATCATCTCATTCATGAAGGAAAAAGACCATATGTGTGTACTATGTGTAATGCAGCATTTTTCCAAAAAAATAATCTTAATGATCATTACCGTACTCATACAAAAGAAAAACCTTATTCATGTGACATATGCAGTCAAGCGTATACAAGGAAATCGAGTTTAAAGAGGCACAATCTTATACATTTAGGAAAAAAAGATCATGTATGTGATGTATGCAACAAAGCATTTACTCAGAAATCATCATTAAAAATACATTATTCGCTTCATACAGAGAAAAAATAATTTCTCTATGATGTATGCAATGTAGAATTTTCTAAAAAACCAGATTTAACAGAGCATATGTTAGACTAGCTGTATGGCCCGGCGTTGCACGAGCTTTCTGTACTTATATAAGTAAAAGCTTCAGTAAAATATACTTTTTCGAAATTTCTTTGTGTTACAGTTTTAAGAAATATTGTGTATTTTTCAAAATAAAAAAATGCTAACACTCATATGCATTGATAAAAGTGTCTATTTTATTTTTCTTAACATTTTAAACAGCCTTTTTTTTTAAAAAAAAAAAATTAAAGATAATCAGTTTTATTATATTTTTCAAAAATAATATATGGTTAATTATGTTATGTTCATTATTTTACATATGTATGTAAAATGAGTTTCATATTCAAGTAATATTTTTATAAGTGGTATGTAAATGAAAATATGTAATATAAAATTATATTATGTTCAGTAAAACAATAGCAAAATACTTTGAAATTAAAATTACTTTTATAACTTTAGAGAATGCTTGAAGAATCATAAAAGGTATAGAAAATAAGGATGGCAATTAATAATGAAGCATAATATATAGACATTGCTTTTATTTTTTTTAAACTTGTAGTGGGTGACATTTGATATTAATATACAGTTTTTTAAATATAAATTCATTTATTAAACTAAAAAAATATGTTAACAAAAATAATAGTCCAACAGCATATATAGAAAGGAAAATCGTTCATTGTGTCCCTGTAGCGCAATGGACTTCAAATCCACAGATCATGGGTTCGAATCCTACCTGGGATGGCCTATTTTCTAATAATGTAATTTTTGTTTTACTATACTTTTTTACTGTAATAATTAAAAATTTAGTTAGTGAATAAACAGTAATGAGCAAACAAAAAAGTAGAAATAAAACATACATATTACATAAAAAGGAAAATTGCAAGAAAATAACTATATTTTGGCACTAAACATTGTGAATTTGTCATATGTATAAACATATTTGTATTAATTGTAACTCTAATAAAAAGTACAAATTTTCTTTGTTGAGCTAAGTAGGAATTGATTTAATTTTTTTCATATTGTTTCTATGGAAGTAATGTAATAGGTGCATTTTGATAAAATAAAAGTATCAATTTTTTTAAAAGGTAGTTATAAATGTTGAAATATAAATATATAAAGATTATCTTTTTTATTATATTTTTCAAAGATAGTTTAACATTTTGTGTGTAAAATATTTTTCATGTTAAAGACATTTTTATAAAATGTGTGTAAATGAAGAAATGTATTACAAAATTCTGTTATGTTCAGTAAAACAAAGGAAAAAATATTTTTAAATGCATTAGGAGGAAGGGGTACATCTATCAAAATCCTGTACTGAAAAATTTTGAAGAATAAAAAAATGCTAACACTCATGTGCTTTGATAAAATAAACGTAAAACATGACAAATGAAATTGATAAAAGTGTTCGTTTATTTTATTATTTTTAACATTTAAAACTACCTTTTTTTTTTTTTTAAAAAAAATTGTGTGGAACCATTAGCCTGTGCATTAAATATTGTATTTAAAACACAGTTTCCAGAGTGAGGGGCGAGGACTCTGTTCCACAAGTCACTCAACGGTATGCATAATAACTGTTTACATAAAAACTGTTTGAATAGTTGATTATGTATGCACTTACAGTGCATTATTTTAATGCCTAAATTTATAATGTGTTTATAATTTTAATGACTACATTTTAATGTATTAAATTTATGTTTTTTCAACATTTAAAACTACCATTTTAAAAAATATTAAAGATTTTCAGTTTTTTTTATATTTTTAAAGATAATAAGTAGCTGTTTCATTAAAAATCTGCTTAATTATGTGTTTCTATTTACCTAATTTTTTGTAACATTTAAAACATCCTTTTTTAAAAAAATTAAAGATAGTCATTTTTTATATTTTTTAAAGATAATATGCAGTATTTCATTAAATAAAGTGTTAATTATGTTTTGTTCATTATTTCACATATGTGTGTAAAATATTTTTCATATTTAAGAAATGTTGCTTTAAGAAGTGTTATGTAAATAAAAAAATGTATTATAAAGTTATACTATTTCAAATTATATTATTCCATTAACGATACATAGAAAATTGGGGTAAAACAGACCACAAAACCGATGAACCATTGTAGATTTGACAATTTCATAAAACAATTAATTTATAATTTTGGAAATAAAATAACATTGTTAAAGAAAGTGGCATTTCTGTAAATAGTATATACCGTAAAATCTGGCATATAACGTGCACTTTGAACACAAAAAATGAGAACGAAATATCAGGGTGCGCGTTATACACCGAGTATAAAAACCATAGCTTTAAAAATAACAAAAGAGATGAGGATAAAAATAAATCACTTCTATACACATGGAAATACGGTTTATTTAAAAGAAATGGCATACCTTATGAATTAAAATAGTTCTAGTTTTAGAAATATACTATAATTTCAAATGTCTGGAATAACATTTCGAAAAAATGACTTCAAAACATAAAACATTGTATTCTATCATTTCAGATTTCTTCGTAAAAATGGGGTGCTTATACAGCGAACATACTTAAAAATTAAAAATGCAGCTTGAACGCATAGGTGCACGTTATACCGGATTTTACGGTAAATATATATTATAAGAAAAAAAGCAAGTACCATCAATCCAACTGAAGAATACTCATCACATCCAAATTGCTTTCCAATGAATACCATGAAACTATTTTATGCACCATGTCGACCATCAACAATACACTGAAACTTGGGGTAAAGCGTACCACAAGGTCCATGAACTGTTGTAGATTTGACAGTTTAATGCAATCGAAGATCCAGCATCTTAATCTCTAACCTAGCACGAAAGCTCAAAGTATAAACCTCACAGAAAACCACATTTTTCGTAAAAAACTATTCGAATGATTTAATTAACACCAAAATCTATTTTATACACCATGTCATCCATCAACAATACACGAAAATTTGATGTAAAAACACACCACAAGAGGTCCATGAACTGTAGTATATTGGACAATTTAATGCAATCGAGGGTCCAGCGTCTTACACCCTAACCTATCACGATAGACCGAGCAAAAAACCTCACGGAGAACAAACATTTTTCGTAAAAACTCATTTGAACTGTCAAAGTCCTACCATTAGCCTGATGCGGAAGATTGGAGTGGTGAATGCCAGCTCACAGGTATCGTCCTCATCAAATGATCATGGTTCAAAATTACGAGATCTAGTGCCACACTAGCCCTAATGTTGCTTTATAGTGTGATGTTTATAAACAATCACTCATTCGAAAAACAAATGCGTCAATAGGGCAATTAATCAAAGCTATCTCACCTAAAGTGGTGGTCAGCTCCTCCTTTCTTGCCGCCAGTCCATCTTTGATCATTTGGATTTCCTGGTCCATGGGTCTCTGTCCAGTGAGTTGGATCTTTACTTCCTCCCTCGAGGTATCCGATGCTATACCGTAAAGCTCTCGCCAAAGCTCACTTGAGTGATAAGTATTTGCAGATTTGCTCATCCGATTGGACAAATTCCATTTTCATGAGCTTCTTTTTGATATTGTTTGGTAGCCTCGAAGAGAATATTAGCGCCTCAGGCTGCATCATAAGTTCTTCCGACAGACATGTCTCTATCGATGAAGATCTTCATGTAAGTACACTGGGGATTTATCTGGCAGACGGAGCAACGGTACCCCCTTCAGGATAGAAGCATCACAGATAGCTGCCACCTCATTGGTCAGGCAGTATCTCTCCCATTGGCCAAGGAGGAAGTCACAACAATCACTAACACTCTGATCGTAACTTATAATTCTTTATCAGCTTTAAAAAGCCGTTTTTTCTTTATTTCCAAGATAATTTCTTTTAAGAAATCAACAATACATTCAAGTAAATCTTTTAAACACCAAGCTTTTAAATTTATCTTCCTATAATACTATTAAAAAGGGCAATTAATCAGTTCCAAGTTATCTAAAAAAGTCGGATAGAAGATAAAAGCCCCGACGGGCTATGTGCTCTAAAACCAAACAACCCAGCTACATAAATGTCAAGATATATTTCTCTTCTTTTAAATAGAGAATTTGTATGAGCATGAAAAATTTATATTTTATAATAATAATTTTACCTAAAATTATTGAATTTGCACATTTATGCTTCTTATATAATAAAAGCTAAGAATTTTAATAAGTTATAGCAAGTAATATGGGCTATTTTATGTATATATTACTTTTTCAGATATATTGTTAAGTAAGTACACTATGTATACTTTAATGACAAGTAATTTTAATTAAGGTGACCAGTTTTTTTTTTTACAATGAAAAGGAGGACGAGTGCATGCGAAATTGAAATAATCTCCAAAATTAACTAAAATAAGTTCCAACTATTCCATTTTAATATAATCTATTATATTCTCTTTGCAATTTATACCTAAAGATTACAAACACACTTATGTAATTTATATCTTGAATAATTTACAGCTAATGTTATGAAGAAGTAGAATAAGAAAACATTCTATTCTTAAAAGCAAAGTTTGTTGAGAAGTTCAACTCTGTATGGTTATAAAAAAAAGTGTTTAGAGTTACCTTTAAGTCAACCTTCAGATTTTACAGGATGCATTCTGTTTTTTTTTTTTAAAGCTAAAAGACCTCTTTAAATTTCTCTTGGGTATACAAAACTAAGTTGCATTTAATTTACATTCTACACATATTGCCTTTGTAATTAATTTTATATTAATATTAGAATATTTTGATTTTGCCAAAATTGTGACATTTATGTAAATAATTCCCACACCAAATTATAAAACCTAGTTTTATTTAAGTAAGAGAGAGAGAAAAGCGCTATATTATATGAAAGTTGTACTAAATTTTTCAGTTTTGAAAACCTTCATACACGTAATTTGTTTCTTTCAACAGATAATGGATATAACAAATTAATTTATACACAAAATATTAAAGTGTACTTAATCTAAAAATTGCATTAAATGCAACAATTTAAGATTTATATTCTAAGGTTGAAAAGACAATTTATTAAGACTTAATAGATAGATGCATTTCTTTTCTGGAAATTAAGAGAAAGATGAAGTAAATTGCATATAACCCAATTTACAAATTAACATTCTTAGTCAATTTTTGAGTCATAACTTTAATAGTTTGTATATTATCTTGATATGTCATGTGCTCATGTTACCAAACAAAATTGCTAATATAATACATGTAGATTTGTATATCAAGGAAATCTACTTAAAAAAAAATAAATAATGTATGTCATGTCTCAATTTATAATTTGGTCCATGTCTTTTTTTTTTTTTTATGTATTAGTATTTAAACTTGTAAGTGAAAGTATTAGCAATGATTGTGTTATAGTTCATTATGACCAATAAAATTTGACAAACTGTTAAGTCCATTTAATTATTTTTTTAAGAGTGAACAGGAAAAGGAGTACCTAGGCATAATTTAAAAATAGAAATATTAAACACTTACAGCAGTCAATAGGTTGACTACTATTTTCTTTATTTTTAAAAATAATACCATATCAATATACATAAATTTTCAAGACACACAAAGATCAGAAGTCATTCTCTTGTAAGATAATAAAGATGTTATATTAATATATCAGAAAATCAGATCAACTTATACAAATAAAGATTTCAGAGTGTACTTTAAATACCCAGAAGTCAATGTTCTTGTGTTATTAAATCATAATGAAGATATAGAATTAGCAATGAAAAATAAATAACTAAAATAAAGAGACAATTAGCACAATACTTACAACATTTATTTTCAAAGATATGCTCACATTAAGTGAATTTAGTGAATGTCATTAAATAACACATTTACAGATGAACAGCAAGAATACTCTTTTCCGAAAATTCACAAAACACACACATTGATGACTGGTATATAATCTATACAATAAACTAGAATGATACATAACAGTTCTAACTGTGCAAGTTCATAAATGTTCAGTTACCAACTGCAGGTTTCTCCAAAGTAATTGGCACAACTCTCTCATTGCTTGGTGGAGGCTCAATAGCTTTCTTTGGAGCTTCGACGGTCAGAATTCCATCCTGGCTCAGTGACGACTTGACAGTTTCTGGTTCGGTACCTTCTGGCAGCATATACCGTCGGGTGAACGCTCTTGATACAAAACCATGCTCGTCAGTCCTTTCTTCATGCTGTCCGTGGATAACAATGCAGTTATCGACAGTTCTTACATCGATCTCGTTGGGCTTGAATTGACTGACATTGAGCATCACTTTGAACTTGTCAGATTCATTTTTAACTTCCGATTGACCGGATGAGTCGATATTTCCCTGGGTTCTAGGACGGAGCAAAATCCATGATAGATAGATGGTGGGAGGAGGTCATTGTCCAACAGACCCGATCCGAAATGTTGATCATGGATGCGAGATGGATAGTCCCAGGAATCCCACCAACCACGGGTCATCAGAGGAAGTAGTCCAGACAGAGACATCTTTAACGACGATGAGTAATTTCAATCAGAGAAATTATGGTACTCTAAGAATCCAAAGTTAAAGCGCTGTGATTGTATTCTATTCTGTCACTCACTCTTTCCGCCGATGTTTATATAGTTTCATCGAAAACGCTAGAAATTTCTCCTCCCTACCGGAAGTTTCCATGACAACGGCGAAGTTGGAAGATATTCCGCGCTGCTAGATTTGGCTGTCTAGCGCCTTTTCTCGTCGGAAGTGCTCGAAGTTTCTCCATACTTCTCGAAGTTACCATGACAACGGTAAAGCTGGTGGCGAGCACATTGGTTCCGCGCTAACATATTTGGCTGGTTATCATCTTTCTTTGAATATGCTAAAAAGGAACTTGCCAATTTTCTTACATCAAGATAATGTTAGTTGGATCAGAAAATGCTTATACCATTTTAGCTATTTAGCACCTGTTACGACCCGCATGTGCAGAGGGCGCTAGTAGTCCTCCTTGTTTACATTTCGTCAGTATGCTTGTAATGCATCCTCGGAGCGGACGTACCTACCGTCCTCAATAAACAAACAATTTTTAAAGTATACAGTCCACGCCTTTTGCTTGAGCAGTCAAGTTATACATAACTCAAAGTCTGCTCATAATCCGTTCTAGACATTTCTAGAATAACCACACCATTTGTGGTTAAAATCAGAGCTATCGACCTCACCCAGTTTTGTGGTCGGTGTCGAGCCCGAGCCAAAATCAAAATGGCTCCAAAGGAACTATCAGAACTCACCGTGTTTAACAGAAGGAAAGCACATCTGCTCGGTCAGATCACACGCATTAGAAACTCCTTGGAAAATGTGGAGTCACCATTGAATCAAGTTGAAAAGAGAGCTAAACTCGCATCGCTTTCTGAGGTGAAAGCAAAAATAGACAAACTTCGGACCGAAAGCTACGGGGTTCTTTCGGATGAAGAGCTCATGGATTTCGAGGCCAGTTTGGACACGATGGAAGTGGACGCAGATAATTTAGAGGTGAGTCTCAATACCTTACTTGAATCTTCTAATGTGAATACCTCTGAATTATCTGTGAAAATGATTTTGCTAATTACAATGTGAAACTGCCATCCATTAATTTACCGGAGTTTTCGGGACAATATATTGATTGGTTGCAATTTAAATCCCAATTTGTATCATTAATTCATGATAACACTTGTTTATCCGACTCGCAAAAACTATATTATTTACAATCTGCCCTGAAAGGCCATGCAAAACAATTGCAAACAGTAAACGATTCTTACTCATCTTTATTTGAAGCTTTAGAAAGTAGATACGAAAATAAAAGATTAATTGTAAATAGTCATATTGCTGAACTTTTAAATCCTAACAAAATAAAATTTGAATCTGCTTTTCATCTCAGAAGTTTAATAGATTCAATTCAGAGTCATCTTAGAGCCTTAAAACAACTAGAATTAGAACCTAACGCTTTGTGTGAATCAATGTTAATTTTTGTTATAACTCAACGTCTAGATGATGAATCGCGTAAACAATATGAAATGGAATTACATTCTAATGATTTGCCTAAGTGGAATAATTTTTTAGACTTTTTAATAAAAAGGAGCCAAGCCTTAGAAAACGTACAAAGAAATTCTTCGTTGAAAAACAAGAACGAATATTCTCCAAAATTCAGATCATTTGTCGTGAAAAGCAATGGGAAAACCTGTCCGTTATGTCCTTCAGAGACACACCCAATTTTTAAGTGTAAAATGTTTCACGAGATGTCTGTTGAAGAAAGAAGCAACAAAGTGAGATCCTTAAACCTATGCTTTAATTGTCTAGGCCATCACCTTATTAAGAACTGTTTGAAACTGAACAGGAAATGTAGGGTTTGTAATGCGAACCACAACTCTCTTCTTTGCAAAACAAGTGTCCCCGAGCGATAAACAGAAATATCCCTCTCTACAGAGTTCATCAGGGGTCATTTATGACCCGAGTCCAGCCGCGACGTGTCTTTACAATGAGAGTGGGGAGAAATCTATTTTGCTTTCGACCGCGAAGGTCAAAGTTCAGAGTGCGACAGGGGTTGGCTTATAATGAACGCAATCCTCGATTCAGGGAGCCAGAAATGCCTTTGTAGCTTGAAGCGTCAAATTTCCTCGGGTTGGAAAAATACTCTATGAATTCAACTATTGTAGGCTTGAATGGAGCTTGCATTTCAGTGAGGAAAGGAATTTCCGCTGAAATTTCGAACGGAAGTTCATTTAAAAGAAAACTTAACTTTCTCATAGTCCCTAAAATTACTGGTTGCGTTCCTACACAGCCATTGGATTTAACAAAAATAAAATTGCCTCAAAATATAAGATATGCAGATGCGGAATTTAATATTCCCAAACGAATTGATATTCTCCTGGGAGGTGAAATATTTTATGAATTATTAAAAAGTAAACAAATAAAATTACATGACAATTCAATAATATTGCAGGACTCCGTATTTGGTTACATTGTAACAGGTTCCATTCAAAACGAACCATCGAACTATTATTTTTGCAATTTCATCCAAGATCAGGTTGATAGAAATTTAACAAAATTTTGGGATTTAGAAGCAATAGGAATTAAAGCAGAGTCTAGTTGTGACCCAGACGACCAAGCCATGCAACATTTTAAATCTTCAGTACGTTTCAATAGTGGTCGTTATGAAGTTGGGTTTCCTTGGAAGAGCCATACACAAGAGTTAAATGACAATTTTTCCGTAGCAGAAAACGTGTAAAATCCTTAACAAGAAGATTCATTCGTGATCCAACTCTGTACATACAATATTCCGAAATTTTGAAAGAATATGAATCTCAAGGAATAATTGAAAGGGTTCTAGAAACTGAAAACCAACTGATAGAGCAGTATTCTATTTACCGCACCAAGCGGTCTTTCGCCAAGAAAGCCTAACTACAAAAATGCGCATTGTTTTCGATGCAAGTTCCCATGAAGATGGACAACCATCTCTTAATGACTGTATATGGTCAGGTGAGAATTTAAACCCAAACATATTCCACCTGATAATTTCTTTTCGCTTGAACACGATTGCTATCACCGCAGATATAGAACGCATTCTTGCAAATCTCATTACGTGACGAGGACAGAGATGCAGTTAGATTTTTGTTTCCAGACATTAGATCAAATCAAACAGATCCCTACAAGTTTCAAGTGTATAGATTTAAGCGTGTGATGTTTGGAGTCAACGTAAGCCCCTTCTTGCTCTCCGCAACAATTAAGCATCACATCGAGAATTACCGTGAGCAATATCCAGCAGCAACTGAAATGCTTGACACTTGTCTCTATGTTGATGACGTAATCAGTGGTGCTGATGACATCTCCCAAGCCTTAAAAAGTATCAAAGGATGCTGAAACAATCATGAAGAATGCCAGCATGAAATTACGCAAATGGAATTCAAATGATCAAACATTGATGAGAACTTGGGAAAGGGAAGGCCTTGAGACACATCCTCGTCACCCGACGACAGTTCCAAAATCCCTTCGTCAAAGGTTTTAGGGATACCATGGGATGTTGTCCACGACTATTTTACAATTGATGTTAAAGGACTTCTGCAATTGGACACGTCAAAACCCATCACAAAAGAATTGTGCTTCAATCAGCTGGGAAAATATACGATCCAGTTGGGTTCTTGTCACCCTACACGATTAGGCTCAAATGCCTATTACAAGAACTTTGGCTACGGAAGTTATCCTGGGATGACGAGCTACCGCCAGATATTCATGCAGTATGGTCACAATGGTGGTTAGAACTTCCATTTTTATCAGAGTTAAAGATTCCGCGAAAATCCTCGATTCCAGTGGAGATTCAAGTGAAGTCCAAATCCATACCTTTTCCGACGCCAGTCAAAAAAGCATATGGAGCAGCCGCCTTCTTGAGAGTCAAGCACAAGGACAGAGTCAGCGTTGATCTTGTAACATCCAAGAGCCGTGTTGCACCTCTGAAAAGGTTATCCCTGCCTAGATTGGAACTGATGGGCGCTCTGCTTGCTGCACGCTTAGCGAAGGAAGTCAAGAAAATCCTAGATCAGAAGTGTTCAACCAGAGCCTTTTTCTGGACGGACTCTCAGGTCACCTTACATTGATCAAAGGTCCAAGCCATAGATGGAAACCCTTTGTTGCGAACCGGGTTCGCGAAATCCAATCCCTCACCGATCCTAACTCGTGGTTCCACTGTTCCGGCAAGGAAAACCCAGCAGATCTACTTACGAGAGGAATCAGCGTAGACGCTCTTACAACCAACCCAAGTGGTGGAATGGATCCTCGTTTCTACGTCAAATTGACTTCCAGACCAAAGGACTAGATGAAGCGATCCCAGAAAGAGTGTATTTAACGGAAATGAGAAAGAACTCAAATCCAAAAGAGGACATTTCCTTGACATTGACAGCGACTAAAAACAATTTCCTTGAAAACATTATTGATATTTCAAACAACTATGTAAAATTAATTCGTGTTGTAAGTTTTCTTTACAGATTCATACACAACTGCAGAACCAGAATTACAAAGATAAAGGGACCCCTTACTTCACAGGAGGTAAGTCATGCTGAGAACTGGCTGATCCACTCATTGCATGAAAGGGAGTTCTATGAAGAAATGCGCAAATTGTTGGCAGGTGAGCCTATTCCTATGAAAAGCAAATTAACTCCACTTAATGTTTTTCTTGATGAGAGCAACATCATTAGAGTAGGAGGCAGACTTGCCAATTTAAATTTAAATGAGAAAGCTAAATTTCCCATGATTTTACCTAGTAGAAACGTTTTTAACTGATATTATATTGAGCCATTATCATAAAAAATATTTGCATGCAGGACCCCACTCACTTTTATATCTTGTTCGTCAAAAATTCTGGCCACTCAATGGCAGAAATAACTGTCGTAGAATTATTCATGAATGTGTGAATTGCTTTAAGAACAAGCCCATCACTATGAATCAAATTATGGCTAACCTACCGAGAGATCGTGTAACACCGAATTATCCCTTTAATGTCACGGGCGTTGATTTTGCAGGCCCATTCTTCATTAAGTTTAAAAATCAAAGAAAAGGGGCATTAAATAAAATTTATGTAGTAGTCTATGTATGTTTATGTACAAAGGCAATTCATTTAGATTTTGTGACAGATCTCACATCCCAAGCATTCATTGCAAGTTTAAAACGTTTTTTTTTTTTGGTAGGAGAGGAAAGTGTGCAAAAATCACCACCGACAACGCTAAAACATTTGTTGGCGCAAATGCCGAAATTAAAAAATTGTTCAAAATGATTAAATTACCTGATCACACATTAGCAGAATTTTTGACAAATGAATCGATAGAGTGGAACTTTATCCCACCCAGGTCCCCAAACCATGGAGGGCTATGGGAAGCAGGAGTAAAGGCATTTAAATTCCACTTAAAAAGAGTCGTGGGGAACGCACATTTAACTCTCGAAGAGTTCATCACAATACTTTGTGAAATTGAGGCTGTGCTAAATTCCCGACCACTCACTCCTTTGACGTCAAATTTCGATGATTTCGAAACACTGACCCCTGGACACTTCTTAGTAGGTAGACCCCCTAACATCCATAGTTGAACCGCAAATAACTAATATAAACGAGAATCAGTTGTCGAGATGGGAAAGAGTAAAAAATTACCCAACATATATATAGGCTTTGGAAACGCGATTATTTGAATAATTTACAAGAACGTCACAAGTGGAAATTTAACAAAAATAATGTTTCTGTAGGAACCTTAGTTTTAATCAAAGACGAAAATCTTCCTAGTACGAAATGGAGTACCGGAAGAATAACTGAAATTTTTCCTGGCACCGATGGTAAGGTGCGAGTTGTGAACCTGCGTATGCCAAACGGAAATATATTAAAAAGGACAATCAGAAATCTTTGTATATTACCTGTATGAATTTTGTTATTAGTAATTATTGTATGTGTATAAATTAACTTCAATCGTATTTAAGTATCATAAAATGTATTGTGTATTTTTCATTTAAGTACTGTAAATATTGTGTATTTTGTATGTAAGTATCGTCAATTGCATTATGTATTTGTATTGAAATTTCATTTCAATGGCGGGGACTCTGTTACGACCCGCATGTGCAGAGGGCGCTAGTAGTCCTCCTTGTTTACATTTCGTCAGTATGCTTGTAATGCATCCTCGGAGCGGACGTACCTACCGTCCTCAATAAACAAACAATTTTTAAAGTATACAGTCCACGCCTTTTGCTTGAGCAGTCAAGTTATACATAACTCAAAGTCTGCTCATAATCCGTTCTAGACATTTCTAGAATAACCACACCATTTGTGGTTAAAATCAGAGCTATCGACCTCACCGCACCGATGTTGTAATTTTTAGTTTGGTAATATGATGAATAAATAGAACTTGAAAATTAATGTATTTAAATATTTGCATATTACTGAAATTAATTTTGTGTTAATTTTTATTTATTTATTAAACAAATCTTATTTTGATTTATTTTTAAATATTTTTATTTTCATTTCATCGTGACCTTTTTTCAAACCATTCGATTTCACATTTCCTAAAAATTAATTTTTTTTGGTCTAACTAATTTTTAAGTATAATTTCTGAAAATGATTCCTCAAATTTAACTTTTGAAATACCTTTTGAATTTACAAAACATTAATCTGATTAATAACAGTTAATACTTTAAAAAAGAAATATAGGCAGTAATTTTCATTCAAACTGTTCACTTAAATATACAGTGGGCCACAAATTGTTCGTACACTTGCAATTTCTTATAAAATTTAATGTTTTCGACTAATAAAAATTAATATATTAAAATAGTAATTTTTTATGATATCTGCAACTTATTTTTAATGGAATAACATAATTTGTTTTTTAAAAATAGTATGACAATTTTTTTAAAAAATTAATAATCAAAAAGCTACTAAAAATTACTCCACAAAAGTTTTCGTACACTTAACAAAAATCTCAACCTAGCTTAAAATATTGTATTTCTTTCTTAATTTAGTACTTAATAGGATATCTTTTAGTGTCCACAACAACTTTTAAGCGTCTTGGTATAGATTTAATCAGTTTTTTCGTAATTTTTGCATCGATTTTCCTCCATTCTTCTATGATTATTGTTTTTACTTCACATTCTGCGTTTATTGGTCATATTTTCTTTTTTTACATCAAAATCTCACCAAATATGTTCTACTGGGCTAAATAAAGTGATTGATGAGGTATTTTCATAATTTGGGGACAGTTATAGAGACACCATTGGTGTACATTGAGAGGAGTGCGCTTGGCGTCATTATCCTGTTAAAAAAATGTCGTCTCCAGTATCCAAATTTTGGGCAGATAATTTAAAATTTCTCTTTAAAATATTTAAATAGACTTCATTATTCACAATATCATCAAAATTACCTAATTCTGAGGCCGATTTACACCTCCACGAATGTTAAAGTCCAATGACGCCTCATTGGACTTTATTAAAATGTTTATGTATATATTCCTTATAAAATATAATGAATTGAAATACCTTACATTTTTTAAAAAAACAATAATAAGATAATGTATTTACATAAATTAAAGAACCGTGTCCGTTGTAATAAAATCAGATGTATCATGTTTTAATCGTATCGACCACTATAGCTGTCCGAATTTGAAATCTTTTCTTATCAGAATCAATCACGAGTCACTTGATTATGGAATGCGCCCTTCAATAAAAAAAACGTCAGCTATTTTTCATTGAGGGATTTTATGAAAACTGCTTTCCTGCCATGATGAACTCTTTTCTTTTTTAGTCTTTAGAATCGAGTTAAATTCCAATATTGTTGCATTTAACGAGAATTCGTTTAAAACTATATTTTGTTATTTTACAAGTTTTTGCATTTTTAGCAAATTTTAATATTTAAGCACTTTTATTACCATTGAAAATATTTATTTCATCAATAGCAAAAATTACTAACGGGTGATTTTATTCCATTAGTTATATAAAGGATCAAATTCACAAATGCTATATATATACTAAATTTCCTTTTTTAAAAAAAGTGAAAAGTTATTTGAAATTTCATTAAAAAATACAATTTTAACTATATCGAATTTTTATCATGGAGAAGTAAATAAGTATTTTAAGAAACTCCATGTGATGTTTTTCGTAAATGAGAAAAACCATTGTCTCTATAAGCATAATTTCTCCTCAAATGCTTAGAATTTTTGAAGAATTAAAAACTTTCTGCACAAGTAACAGCAAATTTTATTAAAGTAATGTTGTGATATGAGAATAGTTCCAACGTAGCACATGCGTGTCATAGGAGGCAACTAAAATGGGTATCCAGTGTCCCGGAATATAACCGGCTCCCCTGCAGCTGGGGATTATATTAGGGGTCTCGTCTATGTTCGGGGGTTGGGCGGAGGTCTAACAACCCTACTCCGTAAAAAAAAGTCTTGTTACGAAATCTCAAGAGCATAATTTTGTAGTTGTTGACAGTTTAACTTGGTGATATTCGACCTGCGACCCGTGGGCAGCATGTGGCCCACCGGCCTTTTCTGAGGGATCCGATCATGTCCCATTGCCCTAAGTTAATAAAAAGAAAATTTAATTATTTAAGACAATGTGTGAGAGGCTTAGGCCTCTCTCTCGGGCACCTAGATGTGTGGAGGGAAGAGAAGAAACACCCGACATGATCCGACTAATCTGTTTATTTACTACACAAAGAACGGACACAATTTCAACTAATAATAGAAAGAGAATGTCTCAATGTTAACCGTGAAAATGGAACAACGACGGTAAAACGCAAACGATTAGAGACTATCAAACTTGATCCTTACCTTAATAAAGTATCTAACCTATCATCCGATTTGATCTAATATCAAATCAATCTTTGTGAGCAATCGTCAATTTAAAGTTTCCTCCTAATAAGAATCAAATCACTATAATTCTAATATTATTCCTTCGATAGCAATCTCATCTGGCTCGAGTATATCTTCTCTCCCTCAAGACAGAAAACCTCGCCTATTTATAATCAGTTAATTTACATATAACGATTCTCTTCTTCCGAAGGGTTGGTTGTGAATAACGCTCAAAGATTTCCCAAGAGGATTAATTGAAGAAAGCGCGTATAGTTCCGTCACATTCTCCGTGAAGAAAACCTGATGTATTGAGAGTCTTAACGACCGGATAGAAATTACGTTAAAAACTTGAATATCTAACCCAAAAAAATCGTCGACTAGAATTTAAATTTAACTCACATCATGCCCAGAATTTAGGTACTCGGAAACACGCAAAAAACAACTAGCCTAAATTTATATTAATTTTAATCAAGACATTCTCTTGTACATTCACAAAAATGCCTACTGAGCACCCCATTCAGGCGAGAACCAAGGAAAAACCTCGTAAGGAAAACAAAAATCCTGGTCATGCACATCACTTAATTACTTAAATATTCAACATTTCTCCGTGAAATTTTCAAGAAATCTTTTTCAGGGTCAGCCACCGTGAGCTTTCTCTTCTTCCGAATTGTTGGTTGTGAATAACGGGAATTGATAGTCCAAAGATTTTCCAAGAGGATTAATTGAAAAAAGCGGATATAGATCCATCACAAATGTACTAAAAATTTAGCGGGAAATTCTACCAATAAAGCAATCAATCAATCATCATACTATCAATTTTGCTATCAACATGCTTTTTTTATAGTAGAATATAAACAAAAGGCTTGGTCATGGTGGAAAGGAAATTGAAACTGACCCATAACTCAATAAAAGATGCATAAAAATATAATTTTGCGTGGGTTTGATAGAAAGGTTAATGCAGTTTTAAAATATAAAACGCAAATGAGAGTTCATACATTTTGGTTAGTTCAATGTTGTTTTGAGTTTTCTTCTCCCTATTATCCGTATGTTGCAGCCGGCTTGAAATACCTGTCATATGTATGTGGCCCGCGGATCATATGAAAATTCTCGCCAACTAGTAGATGCAGGGAAGTGGGCAGATATACAGTCGAACCTCTATGTAACGAAGTCGCTAAATCACGGAAAAAGCTCGTTATATAGAGGTTCCTCTTTTAATATACTTTATATACCACATAAAACCAATTTTAAAATCATAAACACTATATATTAAAAAAAGTTATTATTCACACCTTTTTTATATTAATATATGTTTATTTTATGTATCATATCCATCAAAAAAGAAAGAAAAACTGCAAGGAAAACAAGAAAAAGAATGTCGAAGAATTCGCCGTATCTTCAATATTAAGAAAATAATTTTATGCTAAAATTAATGAATTTTACGGACATTAATAATTTAATGCATACAAGTAATATTAAACATGCATTATTTTATAATTAGAACACGAGACAACTCTACTGAGGGTGAAAGAGGATATCGAAGATGTTTCTAGTAAATCGGGAAATGGTGTAAAGTTTGCCCTCCTTGGATGAAACGTCCAGAACTCTATTGATCTTGGCGAGTTAGGATTTAATAAAACAAGTTTCAGATTTATGACCACCATAAAATGTGATAAAGAGAGAATAACTTGAATTTTTTTCAGAAATACTTTTAAAAAATGGAGAACAAAAAATTGAATCACAAATGCAACAGTTCGTCATCTAGAAAATGCACTTCGCTATAGAGATGTTATTTTATGAAGAAAATCATGAAATGTTCAAGGTTCCAGGAAAATGTTCACTATATGAAAAAATTTTGCAATATAGAGGTTCGTTATATAGAGGTTCGACTGTATATATAGATCAAGATTAGCTTTTAATATATGTTTCCTTTTATTTCTGTTTTTAGTGCTATGTTGTGAATCGCTTGATTCGCCTGTTTGATTATGCGGCATCTTGTTACAAATAGGATATTTAAAAAAACGCATAAAACCAGCATTTTTTTAATATTGCACTAATGCACCATTTAGCTCCTGCAACATAAAATTAAATTTAGAACTTCGCTAACATTAATAATAAAGAGTGTTTTTTTTTTTCCAGGTATAGAAGTTTAAGTTGGCATTACTTTCCAAGATGGCGACCGATTTAACAGCTGTCAAGTGATTTATTCTCAGTTTGGTTTGGCAATTCATCATGAATAGATTCACGCCTGAACAACGCTTTCAAATTGTGCACATTTATTTCCAAAATAATGGTCGATTTTCATAAGCGAATTTTGTTTAGCGATGAAGCGCACTTCTGGTTGAATGGCTACGTCAACAAACAAAACTGCCGCATTTGGAGGAAGCTAGTCCACAAGTGTATGTCGAAACACCGTTACATCCAGAAAAACTGACTGTTTGGTGCGCTTTATGGGCTGGTGGAATCCTTCTTCAAAAACGATGAAGGCCACAACGTTACAGTCAATGGTGATCGGTATAGAGCCATGATTACTAACTTTTTCATTCCCGAATGGAACAATCATGATGTCCAGGAGCTGTGGTTCCAACAAGACGGCGCAACATGTCACACACCTCGTGCCACAATCGATTTATTGAAAGACACGTTGGGTGACCGCCTAATTTCATGTTTTGCACCTGTGAATTGTCCTCCAAGATCTTGTGATTTAACAGCGCTAGACTATTTTCTGTGGGGCTATGTAAAGTCATTGGTCTATGCGGATAAGCCACAAACGCTTAACCATTTGGAAGACAACATTCGCCGTGTTATTGCCGATATACGGCCACAAATGTTGGAAAAAGTCATCGAAAATTGACGCCAGATTGGATTACATCCGAGCCAGCTGTGGAAGTAATGCCACAAGATTAATAATGTAATGCCACAAGATTATCTTTCGAATAAAAAATTCATGGCAATCGAATAATACATCGTTGTTTTATTGCAATTCAAAAAGCTCTATACCTTTTTCAAAAAACACCCTTTATATCTAAAATGGCAAAAAAATGACAGACTTTCAGGAAAAAAGTCACTTGCAGGGGATCGTCTTTAATAGAGTTTCCATTCTTCCTTTCATTCTAGTCTTGACCTGTGTGCACCGATTGCACGCATTTTGCGTACACTCACGACGCCTAGAACGTTTTGTTCCTGACATTTGCATACGCAACATCTTTCTATTGAACTGCATGTTCATTTTACTGATCGCAATAACTCCCCCCCCTTTTCTGCAATATCATGGCTATCTGCTTAAAATTTACATTGTTGCTTAAGTTTTGCACACCAGTAAAGAATAAATGCACATCACGGAAAATTCTTTTTCCCTTTTTAATCCAGTGGTACAGAATTCATTTGCTGAAAATGGCCAAAAACATGTGACTGAATTTATCATAAGGCTATATTGTCGCATAAATAGAGCTCATTTTGTCAGAGAGAAAAACGGCCGCGGTAGCCGAGTGGTATAGATATCGGACCGTGGCTTGCTTTGTCACGGGATCGAGCCCAGTACCACTAAAGACCCGCCGTGTAGGGCAGCGATGCACGTTAAAAATGTCGAGAGCTGAAACGTCCTCCCGTTGGTGTAATGTGGTAGTTAAGAGAGGGGGTTCCAGTTCAGGTGTCGTCCACGTCACTTGACCATGGTTCAAAATTACGTGGTCCGTCACCAAAAGCCCTCGTGTAGCTAAACAGTGCGAAGTTAATATTCAATCAATCAATCAATCAGAAAGAGAAAAAAAACCCTTCAAAATTTGTTGTTTTCTAATGCCACCTGTCTGACGTAGTCAGATCGAGGCCCAGGAAATTCATCGTGGCATGGGCAAGAGGTACGCCTGTCATTGACCTTGAGCACCATGCAGGTGACAGTACGATTTAGCTCGGCGAAATTCCCCGAAGGGACGATAGATGGCGACACGACCTCTATCTCCACAATTTCTGCATGTAAACTGAAGGGGGAGGGAAATATTCTCCAGTCCCTGCGCTCGTGATTAAGCCCACAAGACTACGGACCCACTGATTTAATGAGCACGTACTCCGTGTGTACTCGGGTGGCATCGAACCCAGGTCTTCCGGTCTGGAGTCCGATGCTCTAACCACTAGGCTACCCACGGCCCTAGAGGCCCCTTCAAAATTTAATGTGCAAAAAAAAAAGAAAAGAAAAGAAAAAGAGTGTGTGTGTGCTTATGACCACACGATAGAAGCAATAACTTCAAATTTTGTAATGCTATTTCAGGGATTAGTTTGGTGAATAAAAAACAAGGGGATATTAGTATTGTCATATAAAATTATTTGTTCATATGTTTGTACTCATAAAGTAAGATTTTTTGCAAAATATACAGTCATATTTGGGAATTAATTGTATTCTAAGAAGGAAACAATGGGTCTATGGCAGCTGAAATAGGTTATAAATCCTTTAGATTCAAAATATTTTATTTATATATCTATAAAAAAAACTCCGTCAAGCGTTGTTCCGTACTTCCTCGTGCTTCATTTGACATAATTAAATTGAATTTTGATTTTTTAAAAAATCAAATAAAGGTTTTGGTATGTCTTTTGAAAAATCTACTTTAAAATTTCCACTTAAAATCATAGGTAATTTGTTCAGAAAACGCGATCCGGCTTTGTGAACTTTGGTTGTAATTTAACAATATTCAATTCTATCCATGAATTAATTTAAGGGATAGTAAGACAGTTATTTGATTGGGGAGAGAGGAACCTAGGTCGAAACCTTTAAAAAGGGATTTAATCCGAAGATTTATATCACCTAATCTCTTTTGTCATTGTATGGCAGTTTTGTACAAATATATCCGGTGCTGCTGCAAGGAAAGTCTTCTTAATTATATTTTGTTTTCTTATATTTAAATTATTTAGTGTAATTTTTTCTTAATACCTGTATACTTAATTCTGTTATTTTAAATTTTTAATTGCTTTAATTTTCTTTTTAGACTCAAAGTATATTTAAGTAATGTGATTAATAGAAACATTTGTATAACATTGCTATTCCAATTCACTTACAAAAATAGATTTTTATTCTTAAGACCACTGCAATATTGCTAATGATAATTATACTATTTACTTAGTTCTATAAAATTTGTCCTTTTTCTACATTTTATGTTTAATTTAGAGTAGGATTTTTCTATTTCTCTCTAAGCCTATTTTTCAATTCCTACACAGTACATACACTATTAGCTCAAACTCTCTCTATATTTATCTTGGTGGAATTTTCAATCGTTAATAAAATACATTTTAAAGCGCTCCATTGAGCTGAAATTTTATATACACGATTATTTTGGATTACAATACACTAATTTAATTATAATTAATAAAAATTAATTGATTAAAACTAATTATTCAAAGAATTATAAATACAGCTGCGTTGCCATCATTTTTAGCGACTTGTGTCAAAACTTGAAAAGGTTTTTTTTCTCACATTTTAAACCGCTCATTTGAGCTGAAATTTTCTATAGACTATTGCTTTGGTTAAAAATACGATAATTTAATTATAAGTAATTAAAATAAATTGACTGAAACTAATTATTTAAAGAATTACAGATACAACCATGCTGGTTTCCTTTTTAGCGACCATTTTGGCGACTTGTGTCAAAACTTGAAAAGGTTTTTTTCGCACGCTTTAAAGCATTCAGTTGAACAGAAATTTTATGTACACGATTGTTTTGGATAACAATATGATACTTAAGTGATAGTTAATAAAAATTAATTACCACTTAATGTTGTCATTCTGTCATCTGTATATACATATTTATATTAATTGTAACTATTTAATAAAAAGTAGTCAAATAAAATTTTTCTTGGTTGATCTAAGTAGAAATTAACTTAATGTTTTTTTATTATTATTATTATATATTACTTGTTTAAAAATATGACGTTTCATTTTCATGCTTCAACCACGATTAAAAAGAATCCCACATTCATTTCAATAGAAAGGGGTGGCGGGGGGAGGGAGCCCCACTTAGATCAAAGCTAGGAACTTTACTTATACGGCGTATGGTGTGGGGGGCAAATACAGCTTGTCTGAATGGCGAGGGGAAATGTCTCTCCTTTCCTGTTTAGGAGTGTGTATGTCCGACTGAAGGCGAAAAAAGCCGAATGAGCGTTACATTCCCAAGCGTGACGTTCATTCAAGTTCACTCTCCTGCAAATCACGCCAATAGAAGTTATCACTTCAAAAAACTCCGTCAAGCGTTGTTCCGTACTTCCATTTGGATCATTTGACATAATCAAATTGAATTTTGATTTTAAAAAGTCTACTAAAGGTTTTGATTTGTCTTTTGAAAAATCTACATTTAAATCCCCACTTAAAATCACAGGTAATTCGTTCAGAAGAGCCGATCCGGCTTCAATCTAGGCTGCGAAGTCCTTGCCCCTGGGGACACCCGTTCTATCCACTCGACCTGTGTCTGTGGGAAGGAAGGAAGAACTACTAAAGTCATTCATACTAAACTCTGTTTATTAAGATCTTAGTTTAAACACAATACAACAACAAGAGAAATCTAAGGCGGATGCTCAAGAATGAGAAGTCGTAACACGTATTATCAATAAATAGCGCAACCAACCACTGAATCTAACTTTATAGATTAAATACTATCTCAATAGTAAATGCTTTATACTTAAAGTTCAATTTATCAAGCTTACCGCTATATCCTAGATCAGAGATGGCGAACCAGAAGCACACGTGCCATTGATGGCACGTGGCACAATATTTTTGGCACGCCAGTGATCAAAAAGGTTTGCATTTTATTTCAAAATTTCAAAGTTCACTTTGAAGTATTACGAACAAACGCGAGTGATGGTTTGCGGGGTGGCGGCGAGCACACTCGCTTGTTATTATCTTGCCTTAGTTGCGTCGTAGACTACAATTTATTATTATGTAAAGTTTGCCTACGCAAAGCATAGTCAATTTAATTTATTCAACTGTATTTTAAAGTTTATCTATGTCATATTTATAATTTAGCATCGCTAGTTCAGCAAGAGAAACAAAAATTGTATGATATTAAGCGTAGTAGAGAATTTCAAATTTGTTGGATCGAGAAACATGGCATTATTAATCAAGGCGACAAAGCGGTGTGTGTTTAATGTCCTGGAGTAGTGGTGCGCAGAACATCGTCTGTAAAATGGTATTTTGAAGCAAACCTTTTAAACCCTCTTGTTAAAAAGTGAACCACAGCAAAAATAATTAATTGCCAAGAAACCGTTTGGCAGAGGACTCCAATTCAACATGTATTCTACAAAAAGTAACATCTTACAATCCCAATATAAATTGTCATCCAATCTGCAACAACAGAAGTCCCACTACTGTTACTTTAATTTGAATTATTACACGTATATCTAAAAGATTTATAAGTATACAGTGCAAGAGATATTTTTTCGTAGTAATTAGAGTTTTGTGTTGTTAGTATACTTAGTTTTATTATTTTTCCAATAACCCCAAGTAACAATTATTTGACGACACGTCTGTACTTCATTAAACATTTCTTTAGAAAAACTGGCACGCTGATCAAACCCTGCCCTAGATAAACAGCTATGGTCCTTATAACTTCTGTTCTGCTTTAATCCGGCTATACTCCGTTGGTTTCCGAACCACTTTTGGTTAATCTGCACCGGCACTATTAGGCTAATTTCCAGGATTAAGATTCCTCTTCTAGACTATATCTCATATCATCTTGCGGCTACCTTTCTACTTAGCAACCACACCTAGTGACTCCACTTAGCGACTACCATATATATATATATACTAGCTGCAAGTATCCGGCTTTGCCCGGGTTTAAATTAAGGTTTTATGTAGAAGCTTTCAAAACTGTTTATTTGCATGCAATAAAAGGGTACATTTATCTCAAAGCAATGCGATAGACAACATTTTTGACAGTTCCATTTGGAGTGTGTACAAAAAGATTTTCCTCTCTGCCCACTCTTGAGCAGGCCACATACAACTACACATGAGAAAAGCATGGTGCCTGCAAGTCTATACTCTCCCCCTTTTTCTCATAGGTATGACTGCAGCAAAAAATGACAATGCATTACTATGAATGAAGACATGGAATGGAATGTAGTAAGTAATGTGATATTTGTTGCAGTATTTGCTTGCAGTAAAGTAAATATAACAAAGAACCATTGCAAATTACTTACCCCTTTTGTTTAGTAAAGTTTTCGCTAAAATGAACCCATGGCTCAGAACATGCACATGGAGCACTCTTTTTGGCTGGAGGAGACCAGAGTGAGGTTGGGATGGAACGAAACCTGTTTAAGAACCTTCCCCATGTAATTTTGTGAATGTGTACCAAATTTCACGTTATTTGGTTGTCTGGATCTTGAGTTATAAGGAAACAGACAGACAAACAAATGTGTCATGTATATATAGATATAGATATAGATTTGTTTGAATTCTTGTGTATTACTTTTGTAAGCTTCATGGCATATTTTATGCTGTACCAGTCTTTTAAAGCTGACTGAGCCACAGCAACATTTAGCTAGGTATAGCTAGTTATAACAAAATTAAATCTTAAAAAGATATCAAAAATAAAAGAAGGCTCAATATTTGGATTAAATCAGTATAAACATTTTCGTACAAACATAATAAATATACTGTAAAATATTTAGTTTGCTATTTGCCTTTCAGACAGACTTGAAACAAAATTTTAAAAATTGTCAAAAACAGATAAAAACATTTAAGGAAAATACCACTGATTAATTTTGCCAAAGACATCGCAATGTGTAAAAAAATATTTGCAGTACGTAATCGCCAAAAAATATATATAAGTACTAAAATATAAAAAAAACAAAAATTATATATTGAATTAATTAAGGGCTGGTGGAGGGAAAGATAAAACAGGCTAAGATAATACTCATAATAATTTCATATTGGTAGGCTACTCATTTTTGGCATGATTTTAAAATCAAGCCAAATTGGTGTTGTGGCCAGTCTAATGTTATAGTAATGTACAGAATTAAAGGTACTTATGTATTATCGCAACCTATTGGTGACATTATACAAAATGAAGCACATGACTGCCAATTCATCGCATACAAAGTTGGAATTGCTAAAGTGGCGAGTTGTCTTGAACTTTGGCGATTGTGCAATAATACACACACACGTAAGTGCTAAATAAAAAAATTATCCAAAGTATAAACATCCCGAGCATAAAAATAAATTGAAAAAGGAAGTACAATTCTAACATTAACTGACATAAAAATAACTGAACTAACTTTATCAATGCAAAAGCATGATTTGAAAAAATAAGGCACTTACATATAACCGCAACCTATTGGCGACATTATATGAAACGAAGCACATGACTCACAATTCAACATATATATGACATGAGAAATCGGGGTTCCAACTTCGCAAGTTATTTTGAACTTTGGCGATTGTTAGGATAGTACATAAGTACCAAAAATAATTTATCTTACGACTACCTGCTTCCTCAACAGATATTTGAGCCATTTGTCTGTTTTGCTCATTCTCTGATGCCTATTCCAGTTTGATATGTAATTACTACCAACACTGCTTTTGCTTGGACAGTATGATTACCCAAGTTTGATTTTCTGCAAGGCAATTTTATGCACTGAAGCCAATAGTATACCCTTAAAGGTTAAAATAAAGACACATAAAATTGCAAAATATTATTAATTTCATATTATCTAAAACAGATAACGAAAACGAAAATACTATACTTATGTTAATCGCAGTAATAAGAACTGAAATACCGTTATCAATAAGAAGTTTTACTTTGTCAAAATTATAACCTTCGCATTCTAAAGAAATAAATAAATTCTCCGGAAAAATACTGAAATTGTAAGTTGTAATTTGTAAGCAAAATCACACACATAAACATCCCGCGATAATACCTAAATGTTGCCAAATCAATAAAACAAAATTTTTGTTGTTAGAATAATCCTTAAAAAAATGATTTATTCGAAAAATAATCCTAATTAAATACCAAAGAATAGAAAAATTGAATACATATTCCAACCGATAGCTACTGTAAAAATATGTAATAATCTTGAAAAACTGCATGTAAAGTATAAATTGTCCACTTAGTGAGAAACGTGACATTATATGACGTCATAACACTGGTACATCACTTAAAAATTAAATTTTAAAAATTTCGGAAAGAATTATGAACGCCAAAACTATTTAAGAACCTTCCTCGTGTAATTTTGTGTACGTGTACCAACTTCCACGTTATTTGGTTGTCTGGATCTTGAGTTATAAGGGAACAGACAAACAGACAACAAATGCGTCTTGTATATATATAGATATGATTCCTAATTTACATATCCTCTTCTTTAGTTGGTTGGGAAGAATTGCCATTCTGGCCCCAAAGAAATCCCAAGATGACAGTTAATTGAAATCACGATGAAAGCCCTGTCACAAGGCAACTAAATTTTTGTGAATGAATTCGATTATTTTCTCTACACTTTGATTTGGTGAAATATAAATAGTAACCATTAGAATTATTTGTCCATTTTCTGCTCTACATTTCGCTGCACAAATTTCTCCGATATATGACTGGTTAAATCCAAATGATTTAGTAGTATTAAATGCTACACCACTTTGTGATGCGACATAAGTTGTAGTATCTCCCTTATTTTTATATATACTGATTCCCTGACAAAAGTAGATTTTTATTCTTAAATTCACTGCAGTACAATGATAATTGTACCAATCTGGTTGATAAATAGCACTTTTTCTTCATTAAAGTTTAATTTTAATGTAGGATTGGCGGTCTCGATAAGCCTATTTTGAAAAAATATTATCAAAGAGGTGTCCACGATAAATTTTCAAAATGAAGTGATTATTAAAATAGAGCTTCATTCTCCACAGTGTATTGGGGGAGGGGGACAATGGGCTTTTGTCAAACAATCCTTTGGTGATGATTTCTTTTAGGGTTGTATGTCCATCCTTTTTCGACTAAACGACGTGATCCAATGTTTCACAATAAAGTGAACTTCTCGGGTTCGTTAAATAAAAAATAACATTCAAAAAAATTTGTCTGGTCCTTCTCAGTGCAGTTTTCCATACTTCAGACGCAGTCCAAAAAATGTGAAATCCATTTTTTCATTGTTTTATAAAAATTGAACTGAACGGGATACATTTTCAAGAGTGTTTGAAATTTCAATATACCCATATTCATAACAAACGTTCCATTCTTCGTTTATAAGACGACAAATTTGAGGCATTTTCTTGAAGCATGCCTAAGACAATGTTTTTTCCAATTCAGAGAATAAAGTTTTCAAGGAAAAGGCCATAATTATGAGTTCTTTCAAAACAACAAATAAAATTGAATTAGAAATTCAACTGAGAAATAAGTTTAGAGCTGCAAAAACATTCCTTATAAACACATTAAAAAATTTTTTTTAAGTTCACTAAACATTTTATATAAGCTCAGTTCATCTCTATTTTAATAACTTCATTTTGAAATTTTATCGTGGACACCTCTTTGATAATTTATCTTCACAATTTATCGTACCGCCATGCCAGTCGTTTCGGATCCGTGCTCTTGTCAACCAGATTGCTTAGTGTGTGGTCGGGGAGAAGTGCCACCCCATGATTGTGCCATCCACGTTTTGTTGGAAACGATGGTGTTTCAAGAACGAATGTTGCATGGCGAGCCCACCGAAGTAAGATTGGAGGAAATTTTACAGAGTGGAAAAGAATATTTACCCCGAGCCATGCATATGACGGACCAAAATAGCTTACGTAGGCAGACAATGTACCACTATGTCAAAAGTGGCTTTCCACAACACTATGGAAATTCTTCGCAGAGATAAACATTTTTCCGTTGTAAAATAAAATCTGAAGAAAAATAAAATCTGAAGGGAAAATAAAATCTGAAGAAAAAATAAAATCTGAAGGGAAAATAAAATCTGAAGAAAAAATTAAATCTATGTAAAAAAAAAAAATTTTTTTTTAGATTTAAATTTTTTCTTCAGATTTAATTTTTTGTAAGAGAGAAAAACCTCGACTCTGAGTAATCATGTGGTTCAAAATTCTTTTGCCCAATCAACACCATCCTCTGGCTGCTGGTAAAGATGGCACTTTAGACTTGTGGACGTCATGTTTACAAATTTCCCAAACGTTTCGACACCCTTGTGATTCAAGGCGAAGATGTGTTGCCGGGCCCTAAATCCTATCCAGTCATGACGCAAAAGCTCGCGACTCCCGATGTGGTGTTTAACATTTTGAATGCCAAATTGTCGTCTTTGGCCACCAATGCGGGCGTGGCTCTGGTGGACTGATGGTGGAGAGATACAAATATTCTCCCGTTCAGTCTTGGTCCAAGACTTTATCGAAAAGGTCATGCGTCGGACCGTGGCTCCTGCTGAACCATGGATGGATTTTTAGTGAATGAGGTGTCTTTACGTATTCCACCCTCATCACTCGTTGTGACAAGAGTATCCAGACCCCAACCTTCATTTCCAACCCATTGGAAAGACGCCCACATTATTTTGCTAGCCATCATCCTCTCCTTACATTGGATGGATTCAACCTGGTCCATAATTGTTCAACTCTGTGTCTGTTTTCTTTCATAGCCAAGCCACTTCCTGCTTCTCTCTAGTCTAAAAGCGGGGCTCATACCAAGGGTGGGCTTCCTGCTTCGAGCGGGTCAAAAGCCACTTCCTGCTTCTCTCTAGTATAAAAGCAGGACTCAGAAGCCAGTCGCCTCATAGACATGGAGGCCGACCAAACATTTCAATTATACCTGATCAAATACCAGGGAGTCCATCTCTCTGATTTCATTACGTTTATGACGCAGTTTCGAATCATTGTCAACGGCTTGCAACCCCCCGAGATTATTGACCTCCACACCGACACTGAACAGCGTATTGTGGAGCTGCTGACCAAAGTGCTCCCTCATCATCATCCTCTGGACATTCCTCGCGTCAGAGCCTTTGCTAGTTTTGAACCAAAGGACGTGTCCAGTGACTACTTGGAGCAGGAGGCTTCCAAAGGAAAAGAAGCCTTCAATCAAGCTCTGTGGACTCTGTATGCCAAATCCAACTTATACCGTTTGACATATAAGGCTTGGAAACGACATGGTCCCCAAAACCTGAACCACTTGGACTCTATTGGCTCAAGCGGTGTTGGATGGATGTTATGCAGAGAATTGGCCCGATACCGTGTTTGAAGTGCCCGACGTGTGCTCCATCTGTCTGAGTCCGATGCACTGGCCAGAAAAGACACACTGTGGCCATGTATTTCACTTGCGATGTCTGTTGCAACACCTGGACGTGAGTAATACCTGTCCCCTCTGCAGGGCACCCAACCCATTTAGAACATCCTAGATACCGTGGTGAGCTCCAGGAAAATGTGAGAACTGGGAAGGAGCATACCTCTGGACCAGTTCTCCCCCTTTTTTGGGCTGCTCTAGACGCCAAGGTTGGCTTCAAAAGCTTTTATTGTGAAGCTGGTGGTCAAAACATAGTACACAAGAGTTGTTTCGCCATTTTTTGGCAACATTCCAAACATGGCGTGGGTCAAAAAGAAAATTTAAAGATTGAAATGACTCTGTAAGAAAGTGTAAAGAATGATTCTGTAAAAAAATTTAAAAAATGAAAAAATTGACTAAAAACAAAAAAAAAAATTTTTTTAAGTATAGTTTAAAGCTTTTACTCTTCTCTGTGAACGTCAATGATTGTCCCAAGAGTTTTCCCACACTCAAAGTTTGGCCGTTCACGCTCATCCATGGTTCCTATGCCTTGGATCGTGTGTCTTTCAATCTACCTCAATGTTGGTACTATTTGAGTGACGGACGCATTTAAAGACATTCAAGCCTTCCAAACGGCTCTTGCATCCCTTTTGCAATCATCGTTGGATTGCCGTGTGTCCCATTTTTCACTCGCATCCTGTTTGAAACGAATAAAAGCGAGAGGTGCTTTGAACACTTTTCATTCGTCATGGACCCGATTGATGCCTTCCCCGAGCACATTTCTACCACTGTGGTGCCCATGACACTGCCCGATAAACCCGATGTGTTGGAATATGCTGCTCGTCAGGCCAAGTCTGAGCTGGCATCATCTACCAAGAGCCCACCGCCAAACGGGTGTTTGTCCTGTTTTGTAAAGACCATTGGCATCGAAGAAAGACGTGGTTAGACAATTTCAAACGGGCCGTCATGGAGGCAAAACATGCAAACGAATTTAGACCCAACGACGTGATGTCGGAAAAAACATCGAAAGGCCTGTTGAGAAATCCAGATAGACTGCTCAAAATTACCGACAAGAGAATGGTTTACATTTACGGCAACATATTTTTTGCCAAAAAAGACTTTACCTTTGGCTTGCGAACGGTGAAATCCGGAGAGATTCACTTGATTCAAACAACGCATGTGCCCATGTTGACCTATGAATTGCCAGCCTCCAGTCTCAAGTGCCGAGCCCAACCCAATGTGATTAGGAGGTTTTGAGCCCTATGACCAAATGCTCTACCATCGAACCATCTTGGAGCCCCACACGGCGTATCCGATCCCGGCTGGAACAAACTACATTGTGTTGACGGTTCAAAAAACCGCCTTTGGTTTCGACATTATCCCCGAATCCCTTCTCCCCCAGCTCATTCAGAAGAGATTCCACGTGGGAGATTTCCAATAAAATGAAAAAGTTTGATCAAACTCCTTACAAGCTGCCTCCACCTACCCCGATTCATGTACCGGCCAAAAAGCGACCTTTGGAAGAAAAATCTCTACCTTTCTCCAAGAAACGAGTCCGCATCACTCCCGTCATGAGACGCGTGACCGGACGACCTGAGCTACCGATGGCACTTGTGCAGATTCCACATGTCCTAGAACCTGTGCAGATTCCATTTGTCCCACAGCCACCTGTGCAGATTCCACATGTCACTGAACCACCTGCGCAGATTCCAGTGTCACAAGTCCCACAACCATCTGTGCAAATTTCAGTGTCACAAGTCCCACAACCACCTGTGCAGATTCCACATGTCCCAGAACCACCTGTGCAGATTCTCCAAGACCCAGAACCTATGCGGATTCCCCGAGCTCAACACTTTGGAGCCTTTGGAGTCAACGGATGCACTCGACCAACTCACGTCGTTCGTATTTGGACCCCCAGCCCAACAACTCCAGCTGCTTCACACGGTACCCTCTATTTTTGATGGTGATCTCATCTCATTCCTGTATGAATTTGAAAGGGAGTTGGCGCCTGTGGACTTGACAATGCCCAGACCGAACCCTTGAGCAAAAAAATCTATCGGATTTAAAGCTATCCAAACCATGGATCTTCTCTGTCAATAGTTGCCTGTAGCTAATTGTACATATTTTTTGTATGTCAATAAATAATGAATCTGAAAACACACACACAAGTCTCATTTTTTTGTCAGAATGGTTTCGGTACAACACTTGTTGGACCAGTGTCCACATCGCACCACTATCGTATTTGAAAATCTGGGTCGGTGTCCGGATCGAGTCATGTATTACGAGTCAGAGTATCCTTACACCATCTTTTTTGAACTCAACTTTGGCGTGCACGTTCCTCGTTCGTTTGGAAAAACCGTCATTGTGTTTACGAGTCATTTGAATCTGACGTGGAATCAAGGTTTCGACTTAAAGTACTTTCGCGTGGGTCGTTCCCCGTCTCGTCAAGTTTGGCCTCAAAATACGGATCCCTACCCTTTGGATCTCACGCACTGCACGCGACTGGCGGACGTGTACGTGACGTGGTTGACGTGGTTGGACGATTGGGAAATGCATCGAGACGAGAACCTACCTTGGTGTGTTGTTTGTCCCCAACCTTGGAAATGGGCTTTGGAAACATATGTGGAACGCTCGCATCAGAACGCTTTGGCCCATGGGATGCCCTCTGACGTCTTCGAGCATATATAAGGCAAGCGGTCCTTCTTTCTGAGATAAAGCACCATGCAACCCGTTTATTTTGCTCATGCCACCAGGGCAAGCCCATCGAATTCTCCATTCCCAACGATCCCCAAGTGATCACGGTGAATCACCTCCACGAAATGCGATCCATAAACGTCTGGTTCACGCTCCGTCACCCAAGCCCGTGGAATACCTATCCTTTTGCGTGAGGGGCAAGTTGAGCCAGATGGGGGTCAAAGGAACAAAAAATTTTCCTAGAGCCCTTGAGACGCTGCCTGAATTCAACGACGATGGAACCTTTCCCAACTCCTTGCATGAGGACGTTTCGTATTGCACCATCTTACCAATTTGCCAAATACCTGCAGCAGTTTAACAAGCTGCAGGCGGAATGGAGCGTTTCAATTTTGTAAAAAAATTGGACCCGGAAAAAGGGGGATCGAGTTGACTCGGTCCCCCTTTTTTCGCGGTATACTAAGATTGGATCGCTCAGCTAATTTCCGCTGGGTCTCATTTATGCTGAATAATCTTTCTGGGCCAATGAGATCGAGTCGACTCGGTCCCCCTTTTTTCAAGACACACACTTTGCCAACGTTGGAAGGATATGCACCAGCCAATAGAAATTGTTTCACGTCACCTCATTAGAGTATAAAAGGCCAGCAGTCATACCTCGGAATGCTTTTGAATAGCGAAATGTTTTTTGTTAAGACTGTCAGGATTCGGAGTCATGTTTCCATCTCAAATTCTGGCAGTCTTAACGGTAAATGTTTTTAGCAAAAACCTTCAAGTCTGAAAATAGGAGGGGTCAGTTCCCCCCTTTTTCGGGTCCATTCATACACCAAGATTGGAACCTGTGAATCGTCACCAAGATGGAAGGGCTTCTCATCTAGATGCATCAAATTACCTGTGAATAATTGTCATCACCTAGATTGGAATGAGGTGGCCCTCTCCCCAAATATTTCATTTGACCTGTCCAGCATTTTATTTCACTCCTCGTCTCTCTGGTGTGAACATTTTCTCTCGGCCCTGAAAAATCTTTTTCTGTGAAATTTGAAAAATTTTGTGTCATTCATTCATTCATGGTTACTACTTTGGGATACTTTGTGTCCTATTTTGATCGAGACCCTAAAAACAACGTTGGGGTATAAAAACAGGTGAAAAGGGACATGTAAAAGGAGTAGTTGGAACGTCCCTTTTGAACCCTAAATACAACGTTGGGGTATAAAAACTTGGGGACACGATGCACACAGCCGCGTCCCTTTTGGACCCTAAATGCAGGGTTGGGATAAAAAACGAGTCCTCCCTTTGGGTTCTTAAAGGCAAGTTTGGGATAAAAAGTAGGGGTCATGTAAAACGAGTCGATGAAAAGGTACAGTGACGTTTCAAATGACATGGTGATGAACTTTAAACGAGATGGTTTCAAATGACGTTTCAAAAAAGGTCGTTTTCAATTTCCAATCATTTTTTGAAAGTGTCACGGTGCTCAACAATTTTTTCGACCGACTGTAATTACCAAAAGAGAGATCAGAGAAAAAAACACAATATTATATTTTCATTTCCATGAATTACTAAGGCATAAAAGACGCTATAATGCCAAACAAGGCAACCACTTTCATTGTAATATTACACATCCACCAATGAGGAACAAGCTCTGTTTCCCTGTGAGCTTGCTGAAAGGAATGCACTGACGGGAGAGTAATTTGATATTTAGCCTTTTATTTAATGTGTTGTTTGGGGAAGTCGTTAAAGAGCACTTTTTCCAGAAGAGGAGAGGGGAAGGAAACAGGGGGATGACAGTCTGCAGGGTTACAGAGCTTAGCAAATTTCTCGCCAATATCGGCGCTTGCTTTGAATACGATGCCAATCATTCATTTTCGCATTAGACGCGCATTAGTTGTGGGTGAGATACCTTTGATTATTTGCCCTGTTAAAGATTGTCCCACATTTTAAAACGACCTAAAACGAAAAGTTACCGTGGTTAAATCGAGCAGTAAAATTTGATGCCAGCTCAATTAAGCAAAATATTAATGATGAAATAATATCAACAAACAAAAAATATTTGTTATGAGTAATATAAAAAACACCAAAATGATAAGGATAATTCACAAATAAAAACGATCAAGACAGGAGGACTTTCAAACCTTTCTGTAAAAAATTGGCGAGAGAAAATCGGGATAGAAAAACCAATTGAAAATGGAGTCTGTCAGCTTCAAAAATAAGTTCGTACTGTTTTAGAAGACGAGGAAGGAATCATACACTTTATGCATTATATCAAAAGATGTTTTAAAACAATTATGATGAAAAATTAATAAAAATATGTTAATACTTGTAGGAAATTTATAGATCATACCCTAATTCATTACTAAATAAAAACACAGGAAATTATATAAAAATACAACCGGCAATAAGCCGAGGACGACGATAAAATTAAGAAACTCTTAGTTATCAAAAAAAGCGGATCATTACACCATAGAGCACCCCACAGTAATCAGGTGTAATCAATGGGTTACCGTCATCAACCAATGTCACTGACATTGAATAAATATTGAAAGCGAAATATTTGAAGTTGAGAAGATTGCGCAATTGCGTAAATTTCAACCAAACCCTTTTACCGCTTTTCATGATTCAGATAAAACGTTCGGAAAACGCCCAAGATATTTTCAAACTAAAAAATTTAATTTACCTCACTTTAAAGTCGTCCCGTTTCGTAGGAGACCGGGCGCTTCCCATGCTTTAATTGCAATTATTTCAATCATACTAGCAAGAACTGCAAAATGACACCTAATTTTTTTTCTAAAAACCGAGAAGTAAGCCACAAAACTCGCGATTGCCCCAAAACAGAAAGACTACAAACATTAAAATGCATTAATTGTAACGAAAACGGACATTTGGCGTCGAGTCGTCAGTGCCGAAATTCCCCAGATTGAAGTTAAAAAAATCGGAAGAGACTAAAACCATAAATCAAAAAGACCTGTCACTACAGAACTTAGCTATGATTTAAAGTCTGTAGTAACGAACAAGCAACAGATGGCACCACGAGGGGGAAACCCCCGAAACCCAAACCAGACACCCAACGTTAAACAAAACCGGAAAAATAATTCAACACCAAATTTCTTAAATTTCGCAACATACATAAACGAAATACAAAACTTGACTTCAAGTTCCCGGAAATTTTCAGGCACTGGAAGACATGTCAAAAAAAAAATGACATTGAAAAACTTAATATTTTCCTGGTCGCTGTTGCACGATCGTGTAACAGAGCCAACCTAAAATAAATTTCTTAAAAAATTCACAACGGACAGCTGCCGGCTCTTGAGTCGAGCAGTTCGATAAAAACTATTTTACGCCAGTTTATATTAACTGTCGTTCTTAATTTAAGCATGTTCCAATTTTTAACTTTTATTTCTCTCAAAGTAACATTTTAAAAATCCCTCATTACCATGAAACAAAAAGGGCAAATTATCAAAGTCATGTACACCACTATCAGATAGGAGATTAAAGCCCGAGAAGGGCTAGGTGCTCCATTCAACATACCCCAGCTAGACCTGTTCACACGGTGAAAGCAGTATTCTTATCGAAAGCATAAAAAAATATCTAACCATCTTTCGAAATAGCAAGTTTAAATACATGGAACAAATTTATTTTAAATGAAATTAAATATTTGTTCATTATTTTTTGAATAAAGTTTAATTATGTAATTGCAGTGGTAAGTAATACACAAGTGCGAGCAGAAAGCGCTTACATTATTGTTTTTTGAAACTCCGCGTTTTTAACGAAACGATACTGGATTAATTTAGATAATACGATTACTCATGGCACGGAAATTCAAAAAGAAGCAGCTCCTCTGTTGAACATTTTGTACATGTTACGAATAAGTATTTTAAATATAACCAATAAGTGATTTTATCGGATCTTTTACAAATGTTATTACTATAAATCGAAAGGGTAAGTTTTTTTGATACAGAATAAAAAGCGTTTACTAAAGTGATTTGAAAAGCTTATTTTCGTATTTAATTCTCTATTCTACAAAAAATATGTTTATTTATAATTTTAGATAGCTTGTGCACTGAATATTCATTGATAGATTTTTATTAAATCGGTTATTTGTTTCGCTCATTCTGTGGGTCATCAAATTACATTTTGATCGCTACGTAATCGTAAATACTTGTTTTATTAATAACAATTCAATATGTATATATATTCATAATGATACAAGTTGAATGACGGATTGACCGAAAGCTATGGTTTTCACTCTGACAATGAATCGAGTTTCTCTAATATTTTTGTTTAATATAAACGGAAAATTTTTAAAAGCTTAATATTTTATCACTTTATATCAAACTCTCTCTCTGTAAAAATAAAAAAGCAGACTTCCAAAATTAACTAGAAACAATTTTTTTCTCATACTTTCAAGCTAGATCAGATTTTAAATTAAACTCATTTTCAAACGGAAATTAGTATATATCCTTCCATAGTATAATCATATATCTACACACATAATGCATAAACTCGACTCAATTTGTTACTAAATTTATGCCAAATAGAATAATGAAAAAGTGGATTTCAATTATATGTTACCGCTAAAGTAATTATTCATATATAAATACATATTTGTGAAAGCAATTCTTTTTTTGTACCTAATGAAATTCGAGTTCGAACAAGACAAAAATTGAATTACATACTGCCTGTGTTATAGTTTTTAATTAAATGGTATGAAAAGCCTAAATTCTCTCTACACGCTATGCTTAATGTACACGCAATAAGTTTTCTTATAAAGAGAAAGTTAAAAATTCACAAATTTAAAATGCAAGAATTCTTGTTCCGTAAGAAACCATAGGATACTCTCTTATGGTTTCCTCTTCTAAAATAACTATACTAAACGCCGAATTAAAAATAAATTCCCTTATTTAAATGCCTACAAAATGAACGAAAAGGTTTATTGAAATATTTTTTACCTTAGCAATAATAGAAACCACAATTGTTTCTTTACAGTAAATTATTTTAAATACAAGGGATGCATTTTCTACTATGTTAAAAATCATACGGCCAATTATTGACAAATTACTAAAAAAGAGCACTTCTAAATTTATATTAATTTAAGTATACAAAGCATGTTTTAATTTTTTTTATGAAAAGTGATTAGAATTTTTTACGAGATTTTCCGGCCGTAATTTTATACCCTTGCTAATTTTAAATAATTTAAATAGAGTTTTTCCATAGAAATGTATCTAATTATAAAAATAAAATTTTATTTCTAAGAATGTCCCTAAAATTTTAAGACACGTTTACCTATATAATGGACATCATACTTAAATTCCTGTTTAATTTAATTATTGAGTTCCAACCCTCCTCCCAAACTTTTTAGACAGTCATAAAAGCGTGATTCTTGCTGATTAGTGTCTGGGGGGGGTAAGGATGATAATCTTATTTTTTCTGCTTTTTAACTCTTCAAAACATGCATATACTCTGAAAATAGTTTATTTATTCAACCATATAATAGTATTACTTCTATTTGTTATTCTTCCGTGCTCTTTTTGATAAATACTGAAGTGGGAAAAAATTACTTTTGAGTCAAAGATAATATTCACAGTCCTCTAGTGTAAATCAATTGCTTTTCATGTAATGTTAAATACAGTAAATTATGCCAATCCTAGATCATAATGACGTATAAAAATTTAATCACGCAAAGTGATAAAGAATATGGTGAAGCATTGAATATCGCAAAATGGGTGATGACACAGATAATTTTTATCAAATTGCAACTGTAGCATTTTTTTCTGAAATAAAAGGCCATTTAATTTCATAAATAATTGCATTATATATATATATATATATATATATATATATACAGTGGCGCACACAAGGGGGGGTCCGCCCCCCAAAGCCCTTGATTTTTTTCCTATTGATTATAATTCTAAGTATATAGTACGTAAAATTTAATTAAGTATTTGTTATTAATGATTAATTTTATTAATTAATGCTAATTATTTATTCAATAATTAGTTTTTTACTGTGTTTTGCTCGCAAAAATCGACAAAATCAAAAGGAGCCTGATACAAGAATGGTGAACTTTCGACCCCGGACCCCCCTTGAAAAATTCCTGTGTGCGCTACTGTATATATATATATATATATATATATATATATATATATATATATATATATATATATATATATAAACTTTTTAAAGAAGCGTGCAAATAACCAAATATCATACAAAAAGAGGATAAGCTACATGAAATTGGGACTTGTAAGACACATGACTTTTAACAAATTTGGTAAATTCAATGCAAAAACTACATTATTTTTTTTTAAAACACATTTAATACAACTGATCACATACGTGAGTACATTTGTTATTTTGATAAATAGTTTTGGAATATATATATATGATACAATCTAAAACATAGTTTAAAATTAGAATATAATACATTGTTGAGACTAATTGTGATATTGGTTGCTAAATAACACGGAAACATTAGATTTGTGGTGCCTCAATTTCAATAGTATGCGACTGCATTAAATTTGGTAAAACACCATTTTCAATAATTTTATCGAAAATGCCGAAGTTTACTTTGCTTTTATTTCAACTTTTGCATAGTATTCTGTTCTCTGTATTTTAATGTTGGATGATATCTGCAAGCCACTGTATTATTGGCTGAGATTTATTTTTGTGATAATTTAGTTAAGAAAGAAAAAAAATACAGCATTATGTAACAAAATTTGTTTCAAACGTATAGAGAATGTATTTGATATAGCATGACTACGATAAACCTGGGTCCCGATTTAATTAGTTATAATTGTAAGGGGTATATCACAGTGTAAGAAAAAAAAGTAAAAACAAATATTTCTTTATAGCCTGTGTGACGTATATTCAATGACACTACGAATAACCAAAGACCTCCCTCACTCTGTTGGCAGAAATTTAGGGGCCATAAAAGAGATAGACATCTGCTTCCCTTTGCTTCTTAACCCAGTTTCCCAAGGGGAAGGGACAAGAGACGGCCAACGCATTCTTGAGGAAGTTCCGACTCCACCCATTTCCTTTAGACCGGATATGCCAAAATTTTTATTTCCTAAGATCCGAAAAATATATAACTATAATGCTAATCAACCTTAAATGCAATTTAGTTTATCTTTATTTTCTTACGAATTGGTTAAGAAAAATTTACATTTCATTTTTTTAAACTTCATTGATATCAATCCTAATTAGTGATATTCTAAAGTAATATTGTTTTTAATTTTTCATGTCTGTAATACTTGTTTATGATTACATTTAAATCAGCTAATATACCTCCTTTTCATTTTTTAATCGATGTAATTTCTTTGCTCAAACGTGAATGGGATTTTTTAAGCGCTATTTTTTAAAAATTAGCTTATTTTTATATACATAAGGAACTGAGGAAAAATATTTGAAATTATAGTATGATCATGGAATGTACATTGAAAAACTATTTAAGTTTCCAATAAGTAACAAGTTTTATTATTAACTGTAGTAATAAATTTTTTTTGGAGGGGTGGGTGAGTTTGTACGGAATTAATGATTTCTAATATGCAATAACGCATGCTCTTTTGATTGGATTATTTCGAATGCGAAAGTTATTCCTTGGCATTAAGTCATCGTAATACAACCTAATTGGAAAACAAAAGAGATGCTGACATTGAGTTTCAGGATTTTAAAAATTAAAATTTGTTGGATTGAAGGAAATTTGTTTTAAGATGCAAAAATTTCTTTATATGGCAAAGAAAAAAATTATAACTGATAATATTCACTTAACTTATTCTTAAGATTTTAAAGACTGTGTAAACATTTACCACTTTGTAATAGAAAAAGGTAAAATTAAGAGAAATTTTTTTTTATATAAGTATTAACATTGATTCTCTGATGCTATAAAATGTAATAAAAACTTTATAAATTTTATAGATGGCATACAGATTTTGAACAAAACGTTAGTTTTCAAACTCGTTGAATCTCACTCAAAGTAAAACATTTTAAAGATTTTACAATGTTGATAAAAAGTATAAGCTGATCACACATATACACAGAAAATACTATATTATTTTAGGAATAATATTGAAGCTGAGTAGTCGTGCATCACGCTTCCACACCACATGTGCGAGTTTCAAACCCCGGGCTGGGCATGGTTGACTCAGCCTTTCATCCTTTCAGTGGGTCGATAAATGAGTGTCATGATTGCTTGGGAACTAAACACTGAGAGTTTCGCGTCATATTGACCACATGACCGAAGCATCTGCTCACGCAACTCAGCGCCCAGGATCACGTATACTGAGATGGGCACAGCAGGTCTTGGCTCTCATGGGCTGTTGCGCTACTGAGTTAAGGAATAATATTTGATTACAAAATATAAATGATCAAATTAGAAAAAGCAGTTGAAAGTACAGAATTTAATGTACAAAGAACACATATTAAGGAATAAACATTTTTTCCCCTTTAGTATGAGCAAATGATTATAATGCAAACAGATACCATTATTATATAATAAATTATTAGCTTTATACATAGAGATATTCTAAAATCGTTTATAGAATTGCAAATCGATGAAAATCTCAATAACTCGAGAGAGAGAGAGAGAGTGACAATTAATGTCGCTCTGTTCAGCTACACGAGGACTTTTGGCGACGAACCTCGTAATTTTGAACCATGATCAAGTGACGAGGACGACACCTGAGCTGGCACCCCTGTCTTAACTTCCTCACCACACAAATGAGAAGACGTTTGAGCCTCAATAGATTTAACGTGTATCAATACTTCTACATGACGGCTAATAACTAGATGATAAATATCGAATATTCTTTTTTATTTTTGGAATCTATTTCCAACTATAATCACATTTAGTTTCTATACCGGTTGAGAAAACTCTCTATCGAATTTTCAATAAATATAGTTCCATCTTTACAATTAGATTCAGCAATTAATTTTTAATTTTTTCATAATTACACGATAAATCATTTTTTTTAAAATATTTTTTGACACAAATACAAAATTATTCATTAATTAAGAAAAAAAAAGTTTTTCAAAAATGTAATAGTCTTTGAGTATTTTGTTCTATATATTTCTTTAACCAGCCTATCCATTTAAATTCTAAAAAAATTGGTGTAATTGGGTAAAAAAAAATTCTGATATAAAATCTGAATCTCCCCACGTAACAACTCAACATTAGAATCATTGTTAAATTGAAAATCACAAACTATATCCCTGATATTGCGTCATTAAGTATAACTTTACAAGGGCAAAATTCTCATTAAAATCTTAATTTTTTTATTTAACTATATTAAAGGAATGCCTATATTTTATGTTGTTTATTTCTTATTAATTCCTACCACTAGTTCACTCTTTTTCAATCGTTAATAAAATACTTTCTATTCATCCATTGAAGTTCAAATACATCTTTTAAACTAGCAGTGGATGACACTTGATGTTAATACCATTGTTTCTTTTTTCACATATTAATTCATTCATTATATTTAAAAAATGAATAAAAAGTAAAAAAAAATAATAGTCCAACAGCATATATAGAAAGGAAAATCGTTCGTTGTGCCCCTGTTGAGCAATAAATAGCACGTTGGACTTTTAATCCAAATGTCGTAGGTTCGAATCCCTCCTGGGATGGCCTAATTTCTGAGAATGTGATTTCTTTTTACATTACTATTTTATAGGAATAATTAAATTCGATAAATGAATAAATAGTAACAAACAAACAAAAAATAGTCTAACACCATATATAAAAAGGAAAATGAAAAATTGCAAGGAAAATCGCTTTCTAGTTTGTCACTTAATATTGTAAGTCTGTCATATGTATATACATATTTATATTAATTGTAACTATTTAATAAAAAGTAACTAAAATAAAAGATTTTCTTTGTTGACCTAAGAAGGAATTAAATATCCTAAATATTATCCAAAGTATAATTTTTGAACACATATCCTCACTGGAAAACATTTTTCTTTTAATTAATATGTAAGAAATGAGCATTTTTTTATTGATGAGTTAGTACACTAAATAATAAGTTATGAAATAATGTTGCTCTCTCTCTGTTGTTACTAATGCCACCTATCTGACGATGTCAGATCGAGGCCCAAGAAATTCATCGCTGCAAAGGGCTACAAGTACGCTTGTCGTTAGCCGTAGCTTTGAGTACCATTCAGGTAACAGTACGTTTTGGCTGGGTTCCACCCCAATTTTGAGGGAGAACATCTTAGGGGTGATCAGGGGCCTCCCAGCTCTTGGCAGCTCTCTCTTAAAATAATTAATTAAATGGGGGAAATAAGCAATGCATATTAGAAATATTTATGATATTGATCCCGTTTCTACATCACCATGAGGTAGGAATCTCGATGCGTTTTTTTATAGAGGTATCGCCATCTTTTACTTTATAGAATAATCTGGACAAAGCCAATTTTTAATTTTTGACCCATTCTTAAAATTGACGCATTTCCAATGTTACCAGTAACTGCAATCATCACACTGAACCATATTTTTTTAAGTCGTTGCGCTTTCACAATGATTGCAACGCCAAAAGTTTTGTTTCAATGTAAATATTTTTCTACTTCTTCCCAAGCTTGTGTAGTAAATAATTCTTGTACAGATATGTCAAATCATGATTTATAACAGAATCCGCAATTTAATTATCAGGTTTTAAATCCTGTACACTAAAAAGAAAAGTTTTAAATTTTCACTCCAATAAATGTTTTTTTGTTTCCAAATTTGATATAAAGGTACATATTTTTATGTGTGGCCCGCGAGATTATAATATTTTTCCGAAGTGGCCTGCAATTTCTTTTGCGTTGGACCCCCTGGACTAAGGGTTTAACCAAAGCGCTCTTTTGCGGTTAATGAACTTGGAAATTCCAGTTCTGGAACAAGCCTCTCAAATAACCATCATAAACCATATCATTATTCCCCTCCACCACTAAAGAGAGCAAAAATAAAAGCTCCTTTTTTCCCGGACATCGTAAGAGAAATCCGATGACAGAACACCCCGAACCAACTCCTTTTCCTTCACTGTGAATTGCATAGAAGTCGCAAATGTTTATACTGCAACAAAGGTCATGAACTCGAGGCCTGCCATTTCTTAAGCGCTAACGAAAAGAGAGAAATTTTAAGAAAAAAGGGGATGTTATTTGAGCCTCATGCCCGGTCATAGATCAATGGAATGTGCGAAAAGAGAGTCATGTCCTATTTGTAATGGCTCCCACCATTTCACAATATGTTTTCGAAATCGGCACGGTGACGATTTCTCTCCAAAAAAGTGAAACAAATAATATAGTTTCAGCAGTATTTAAAACAGAAGTAAATAGTGTATTATTACAAATATGTGCTGAGTTAATAGATGACACAAAAATGAACAAGAAGTTGTTAGATTATTCTTATTCTTAGATAATGGTTCACAAAGAAGGTTCGTTTTAAAGAGTACTTCTGAGAAATTTAACTTTCTAATTCTTAGAAAAGAAAACCTTTCCATTTGCACATTTGGTGCTAAAGAAACTGAAATAAAAACCTTAAATATAGTTAAAATAAAATTGAAAAACAGGAATGATCCAAATTTGTACATTGCAATGGAAGCGGTCGAGACAGAACATATTTCGATTACACATTTACCAACCCCTGATAAAAAAAATTTAGATATTTAAGAAATGTACAATTAGCTGATTCTTATGAATTTAACGATAAAGAAATATCAATTCTTATTGGCGTGGACTATTATTATCAAGTAGTTATAGGTAGAATTACACGTCTAAACAAAAATCTTATAGAAATAGATACATTATTTGGGTCAGATCGGGAGGAACTTTTAACAATGAGTGTTATTGTTAATGAATCCAATACTTCGAAAAAGCTTAGCGAATTTTGGGATTTAGAGAATTTAGGAATAGAAGCAGAGCTGACATTTTGAAGCAATATTTGTTTATTGCATATCTTAGTAAAATATTTATTTACTTTAAAAATTATAGTGATAAATTTTTGTATTTAACAATACTTGTCCGCACTCTAAAATTTTGCCACCCTGCCTAAATGCGACACTGTGTGGGTGTACATATAATGGATATAAATATTCTCTCTTAAAAATTATAGATGGAAAATTTATATGGACTAGCAATTTTTTATTAAGGAATATAAATTTTTTAGTATGTAATTTTATGTCCAAATTTGTATAAAATTATAAAAGTGCAGAAAACTTTAAAAAAAACAATTAAAAACTTTAAAAATATTTTTCCTTTATTGATTTCGTTAAAATATAAAAGTTTTATGGCTTTAAAATAATAGATTTTTTTTTCTGAATGATCTTTTGGATTAGTTAGTTCGAATAGGAAAAATGGACTGTTAAGGTTCACTGTGAAACCGTAAATTTCTCGAAATTGGAAAATGCTAAATTCTTTTCTTTGTATATTTATGTTCATCATCATGTCTAATGGTGATATTTAAAATTATTTTGTTAAATTTTCAAAGGGAATATGTAGTGAACTTTAACCGCTTGCCTGATTATCTCGGGTTAGTATATATTACAGCTAATTATTATCCCGAGCGGAATTTGTCTGTACGATTTGTTTTATCACGGTTTTACTCGGCCTGAAAGAAATGAAAGGAAACGCTCAGCTTTGGTTGGCAGTTAGGACAATTTTTATCCCGCCCGGTTTGGCTGATACGTTGGTTAAAAGGAAGATTGATGTGAATGGAACATTTGGATTGAATAGAAGAGATTTATCTCGAGATCTAAAGACAAAGAAATTTTTTTTAAAAAAGGAGAAATTATTGGGTATTAGAGAGGGAAGTAACTGTAATTACATGGAAAGATAAGAAGGATGTTAGTTTAATTTCCACAATACATACAATCGAAATGCAGAATGTAACAAATGAACGGGGAGAGACAAAGTCCAAGCCTAAATGTGTAGTTGACTACAATGACCAAATGGGTGGTGCAGATAAAGTTGACCAGCATTTAGCTCCTTACTTTACATCCAGAAAAAGAGAGGAAAATACTAATATTTTCTTCCATTTATTGGATTTGGCCTTGTGAAATTCCTTCATTTTGTACTGTAAATCAGGAGGTTCATGATCACCTAAACAATTTAGAATGAAACTGACTGAAAAACTAATTTCAGAAAATCATCGTGACGAGTTTTCTGCCACATCAGGAAAACCCAGCATTAGTCCTTCACCACTCAGGTTAACCTCAATGCATTTTCAGATGTTATTCCTGCATCTGAAAAAAAAAATCAAATCCAACGAGACAGTGTTCCCGTGACTGTGCTCCTGTAATAGAGATTCCAGAAATAAGCCAGTAAGAAACGAGACTAGATACCAGTTTACAGAATGTCAGGTATCTCATTTTGTGTTGTCCCTTGTTTCAAAATCAATCATATTAAGACTAATATTTAACTTTTTTTCCATTTGCCAGATATAACTCGGGATAGTAAACTAATATTAAAACTAAATGTTTTTACGCCTGTAAAAAATTTTAAAAACTCAACTTAAAACCTACATATTTTGTTTTGTTTCGTTTCATTGTATTTAATAATAAAATTAAAAAATGTGATGATTTTTTGCAATTTTTCAAAAAAATGTGTAAAGGAAGCGGTTAAAGGGTTCAGGAGAAGGAGAGATTTATGGTTCTAAGTAATGAGACAGGGGAAAAGTTTCTACTGTTTATCAAAAAAATATATATACAGTCGAACCTCCATATAACGAACCTCTATATAGCGAATTTTTCTACGCGCATTTCAGGATTTTCTTCATAAAATAAACTTCCTATAGTGAAGTGCATTTTCTACGCAACAAACTTTTTTTTCTTGTGATTGGATTTTTTTTCTCCTTATTTTTAAAGTAGTTCCGGACATTTTAAGTTATTCTCTCTTAACACATTTTATGGTTCTCATAAATCTTGAACTGCTTTTTTTTTTTTGTTTAGCGCGCTGAGAGCAATAGATTTCTGGGAGTTTCATCCCAGAAGTACTACTTTTCACTAGAAACATCTTCGATATCCTCTTTCACCCTCAGTGGAATTGCATCGTGTCTCCGTGTCCTTGAACTAATTTCCGTTCATTTGTAGTGTTGATCAGTTGTACTGGTAACTTCGTTTCTGATAGTTCGTAAGTGCTTGAGCATGAAATTTTTTTAATTTTTCAGGAAGTAGATAAAGGCGTCAAAAAGAGGACATGGCTTTATCATTTGGTTTTCCTCCAAACAGCTTATCAACTATTATAAGAAATCGAGATAAGCTTCGAAATTAGATTCATTGAATTCTTGTTCAAAACGTTGAAGAACATGTGTCCATGAAGATTTCGACGAGGCAGTTATGAAGTGGATACATACAATGCAAGATAAAAATGTTCTGATCTCTGAGCCTTTCGTAATAGAGAAAGCTTTTCCATTTGTTAAGGTATTGGGATAAGACCAATTTCTACGTAGCAATGGATGACTAGAAACATTTAAGAAAAGACACGGAAAATTGCACCTGAAGGGATTTTTGGTGCATTTCAAAGATATGAAACGTATTATGAAACAAAGTATTTTTCAAATAAAAAAACTCAAACAAAATTAACATGTTTTATGCATAATTAAATTTAAGTCCGCATGTGGTGATGTAAGTTTAAAAAGTCTTGTTATAAAATAATGTATGCTTAAAATTACTTGTATGCTTTAAATTAGAAAATGTCCTTAAAGCTCATTAATTTTAAAATAAAATTATTTTCTTTTTGTAAATACAGTGTATATTCCTCAACATTCTTTTTTTTTTTCGATGGGTAAGATATGCTGCAACGTAAGTTAATAACAAACAAGTATATTATCTAAAAAAAATTTTTAATGTACCATCTATATATAAAAAGGAGAAAAGCGACTCACTCACTGACTGACTGACTAATCCACGATATCTCCGGAACTATTAAACTTACATATTTGAAATTTGGTAGGTAGGTTCCCTTCATGGAGTAGACATCAGCTAAGAACGGATTTTGCAAAGATCTAATCCCAAGGGGCGTTACGGGGGCTTAAGGGGCGTTATAGATAATTATTTCCATTATTAATCTATTAGATGTACAGTCTTGAAACTTGGTACACAGATTTCTTTCATAAAATAGAGGTACCTTACATAATGATTTTTACGAAAATTGACCTCCAAGGGGCGTTATGCATAATTATTTCCATTTTTAAACTATTAGAAGTACAGTTTTGAAATTTGATAAGCGGACTCCTTTCATAGAGTACAGATCCGCTACAAAATGGGTTTTGTGAAAATCGACCCCAAGTTTGCGGAGAATTAAGCAGCGTTATAGGCAATTAACTCCTTTTTTAAACTATTAGACGTAAAATCTTGAAATTGAGTAAGCAGATTCCATTCATTAAGTAGAGATCTGCTATAAGATGGGTTTTGTGAAAATAGCTTCCTAAGTGGCGTTGCGGGGGCTTAAGGGGCTTTATTGATAAATATTTCCATTTCTAAACTATTAGACGTACAGTCTTAAAATTTGGTAAGCGGATTCCTTTCGTGGTGCATCTACGTGTTCCTAAAAATAAATTCTTTAAATACACAAAAGAAATTTAAGATTATATTTTTTTTCAACAGTATTAAATTGTTTTCATTTGTAAAAAAAGAGGAAATGCTCTTGAATTTTAGAATACTTGATAGTAAAGTACAAACAATAAGCTGGTATCAAAGACAAAATATTATGACTACAAACATTTTTAATTTGCCGAGGAGCTTCATGTATCTCGGTAAACTTGTTTACATAAAAGGATTATATTCTTCTTTGTACTGAATTGTTTATTTTGCGAGTAATGACAAAATACTGGGCTTCTTAATTTTTTTTTTCGACTTTTGTACAAAAAGAGTTATATTCTTAGCCTTTGGATAATCCTTACTTTTCATTTAAAATTTCAAAAGAATTGCATAATGCCTAAATTCTAAGATTACTGCTCTGATTTTTGTGCGATGATGAACTGATTTTGTGCGTAAGGTAGAGCCAAAAACATTCCTACGAAGACAACTGCTTCGATCAACATTCAAAACAATTACAAAAACATTTCCTTCTCAACGCACTGACTCCGCAATCGAGTTGCAGAAAACTGTGACAACAATTTTTCTTTACTTTTTTCAAAACGAAGAGAAAGACTTTAGCTTCAAATAACACTCCCCCTCCTCTTCGTTTGAACAGTCCCCTAAAGTGACCGGGAAAGTAGAAGAGGGCTTTGTCGGCATAGTTTCTATTTATCCTATGTCCGACAATTTAACAGAAAAGGAAATGCCCTTTCCAAAGATTTATTACGGCAATAAGAGGAAGAATAGTTTTCCGGCTACTTGAAAGAAACCTTAGAAGATTTACAAGAAGGCAGAAATGCATTTCTAGGTTTTCTTACACCAAATAGGCATATGATAATCAACAATGACCAAAAACTGAAGGATCAACAATAATCAACGGGGAGAAGCATTTTTTTGTTGATATTTTTATATCAACGACTTGTTGATATTTTTATTTTACTACTAGCTTTCCATATTCATTTACATGAACCATCTTATTCTGTATTCAGAGTTTCAAATGTTCAACAGCCTTAGAGCGCCCCCGAACACTCCTTTCTTTGTACATAAAATGCGTGACTCACGAATAAATAGGCGGAAAAAAAAAAAGAGAACGAACATATTATTTTAATTTAAATGTAACTATCTGTTCGACTACGTTCAGATTATATTTATTTTTTCAGATATTTTTGGATTGGATAATTTTTTTTTAAATTATCCAATACTCTGTAGAACTTTCTAAGTTTAAAAGTCCCCATTTTCCTTTTCTTAGAGAAACTTGTGTTTGGAAATCGCCTGTGATAATTTCTACTGATTTCAGTTCAAAAGATTTCTTTTCCTTTTAAAGGAGACATTTCCTACGAATTTAAACCACATTCCACCAAGATTTCTTTTTCAGTATTATTAAAAGGCATTGAATGAAATAGTATAAAACATTGATTATATTATATAAAACACTAATCACAATGATAACTATTGCACAAAAAAGGAAACGCTTATTTCATTTCAGTCAAAGGTATAATAACCTAAAAAGCAAATTTAAATTAATTTATCAAGGTAAAATTTATTTATATTTTGATTTTCAGTAAATGTTGAAAATGTTATAGATTTATTTTTATTCTGTGTTAAACGCAGTAATTTCGTACATACAAACTCAAATTATCGTGTTAACTCTTAAATTAATTAATTTTGAAAAACAAATAATAATATAATTATTTGAACATTTAGATACATACAATGAATTTAAAAATGGAAAGAAAAAGCAAAATATTTGCCTGTCTCTCTATGTCATAATGTAAAGTCTCAAATCGATAATGGGCTATTTTATAATCATATAGTACTCTGAAGCTCTCTATCTTTTATAATGGAAAATATTTGCTTTAAGACACATATATAATTCTTTAACAAATAACAAAATTACATTAACTATATGTGAGTTAAAAAATCTTATAACTATTGAACATCTGTATACCAATAGACATGTTAATATTCAACTAAGCTATATTGTGGTTAATCAATTTATAATTGCTTCTCTGAGAATTAATTAGTTATTTATACAACACTCTGTTAAGAATTTTTGTATACTTACTTTCTTAAAAGAATAAAAACATTGATAAATGTCATTTTTTTATTGCCTCGATAATTCATTCTGTTTTGATGCATTAGATTTCATAATAATTATTGAATCTTAAGATTAAGTTTAGATTTTTACACCAAGCATTTTTCAAGGATTAAAATTATATGATAATGTTCATCTTTGATCTAATTGTTCCTATGTATGCTGAAAATTATGATAATCGATTAACAATGACAGGTAAATGTGATAAATGGCAGGAATGTGGCGTTAACTTAATACTTTATCTCAAAATCATAAATAAATGTTACTTGTTAAACAGTATCACATTGTAGATTCCACATGTTTTTACAGCTGTGGTAGCCGAGTGATCACAATTGAGGATTCCATCATCTAGCAGGGCTCTAATACACGTTAACTTTCTAAATGCTTAAAGTACTTTCATTGCCGTCATAACATAATCGACTGGGTTCCAGGTCGGATATCATCCTCGTTACTTGATTGTTATTCAAATAATGAGGTCCGTCTCATTGCGATATCCCTCATGTTTCCTCTGAATGAGACATTAATAAACTATCGATTTATTTGCATGTTCTTAAAAATAAATCCTTTAAATACACAAGTGAATAAATGTAAAATTAAAATTTTTCCAACTGTAATGTACTGCTTTCGTTAGCATAAAATATCAAATCCTTTGAATTTTTAGAAAATTCTTGATTAGTAAAACGCAAACAATTAGTTGACATAAGACAAAATTATGACTACACATATCTTTAAGTCAGCAAGGAGCAAATCATTCATGTATCTTGGTAAACTTATTTATATAAGGAAAAACTATTCTTATTCGTGTTTAATTGTGCTTTTATGACTAATTACAACACATTTATTTCTTACTTTTCATCTTTCATATAAAAAGGTTATTTTATTAGTTTTATGGATAGAAGTTAAATTTGTTAGCTTCTTATTTTTAAGTTACAATAAATTATAATTCTTTTGATGTATCAGTTAGTATAACATTGCTGAAATTCTAAGATAAATGCTCTGATCTCTGTGTGATGAAAATAAATAAACTTCAAAAAATATTTTAAGAAATATAATGCACGCGTCATTCTAATTCTAAACACAATCTTCCCTTTTAGGACGTATGGTAATACAATAGTTTCCAAATGTGCAGCTCAGAAAAAAATTAGCCCCAGTCCAAAATAAATCGAAAAATTCACAATAATCGAATTTTCTTTATTAACATAGCAATAAAAACCATTACATTTGAAAATCAATGTAAGATCAATCCCCTCTTCCAATAATTTACACTCAAAACGTGAAAAGGCCTCCACAGGTATCTGCCGTTTTTTAAGTGATTGATTAGCTTGAACTTATTCACTACTGTGCAATTTTAACTGAGTTGGCCTGATTACAGTTATGTTGTAACCTTTTATATTTATATATTAAATGTGGGAGAAATTATCGCAAGTTCGACTTGCTTGCTGGTCAGGTGCGAGGGCCCCGCTTGAGGTTGAAGGCTCTGGTGCATGGCATCGCTTAGCCCATTGGTAGGTACGCCACTGTGTTCACTAGTACTTTCTGATTCAGTTCTTGATGCACCTACTTGTAGAAATCAAATTTAATTCAGTTGAATAAACTTGCTGATGACTTTTTAAGAAAAAATAAAAAGTCTTCCAAATTTTGATAGAATTTAATTTTTGTTTACGATAGAATTATATTTGTAGTACAAATAAGAATATACGTAAAGTAAAAAATTATTCATTCAGATCTGAACCGAAAACCATTATTTTTGGCAGAACGGAAACCGGAAGAGAAACGATATTTTTTTATAGTTGAACTGGAACAAAAAAATTACGGTTCGAAGTCCTGGCTCTATATGTTTAGAAATCACTTATTCAAAGTATTATTCCAAGAAAAAAAATTAGAAAAAAAAAAAAATAGTGTACTCTTCCAGATCTACATTTGATAAAGAATTTGATTTCTTTTAACTGAACAATATTTCGATATATGTAGAAGTCTAATTTTTTTTTCCAGGAGCTTTTTTCTTATTTTTAAAGTTAACATTTTTTCCCCAGAGTATAATGCGCACTCATGAATTTCGATCTTATTTTCTGTGTTCAAATAGTGCGTTATACGCCGGCTTTTACGGTAATTAATTGTTTCTATAACTGTTACGGTTATTTTATTTCAGACATATATGTTTAGTTTGTTGGGTTATAACTGACAAATAATAATTTTTTAAAAAAAATTCTTACATTTTCGTATAATATTAGTGGTGTTTCGAAAATTTACTGAGTGCGTACTTTATACTTCCAACGCCATTGTGCTCATAAATAACGAAATAAAATGGAAAGAAAGTACAAATACATTTTAAAACGATACCAGAACACACGTGAATATAAAGATATATATTTCTCGAAAATTAAGCCCATTTCTGGATATTTTAAAATAAACTTTAAATTACTACTACAATATGTATATATATATGTGGGAGACAACAAGGGGTCCAAGACGTTTGTCTTTCTTCTATTTTATTTTAAAACTTAAACAAAAATTAATTAAAAGGTAGCTAATTTTTACAGATAAGTTTGACGATGATATGCAGAAGGTAAATAATTTCTGCTCGCGCACCTCTCTCGTTCTCTCTTTCTCTCTAAAAAGTTTTTTCTCAAGAGTCACTAGTTCAAAAGTTTCCACAGTTTCAGTTCTACTTTAGCTGCGCCTGCGCGCGAAGACTGTGTTTTGCTTTTGGCTGCATGCCACAACGGCCAGCCTGACTGTACGCTGTCCGCAGCGGTATTTCCATGGAGACCAGAGGAGAATCTGAAACATACAAAAAAAAAAAAAAAAGACGGAACAGACAAGGACTATACGACAAATATATAGAGATTAAACATATCATAATTTTTCTGAACTAGACAGTTTCTCCATCATGTGAAGGCTTTTTCTTCGACATCCGGAAGGTTCCACAGGAAAAAATTGTGTTTCACAGGCATGAGAACGTCTTTTTAACAAGTTGATCTTTGGTTGAACGCATCGATATTTTCCTCTCTAGAGTTCTGGACGTCTGTTCAAAACGATTTCTCTTTTTCCTTCGTTTCCACTGCCAGGGCTCAAAGATTTTCGGAGCAACACAAACAATACGATGTTCACTCTTCATAAATTAGTGAATTGGGAGATAAATTCCACGGAACTCGTTTTCATGGCACCATTGGCTTTCTTACACAATACTATATCAGAACATTTTTCTCTTACAATACTCAATTTTAACTTAGTAATTTTAATTTTATTACATTTATAATCCTTAATTAGAGAACTCGAATCATTTCTAGTATTAAAGTTTTTAATGTGATAAATCATAACTAGAGTTTTCTATCACATTTGAAACAGAAACATTTGGAAAAAGAAACACCACAATCTGCACTCAAAGAGGATCCACTTTCACTCAATAAAACATCGCTCTTTGCGTGGCCTAGTTTCTCTATTTCAGAATATATACTGGGATGTATAATAAATTCTTCGGTCAAGGTCGGTGATATTGCCGTTCTCACACTTAAGCTAGGAGAATGTTGATCAAGAGAAATATTTATGGGTTTAACTTCTACCATACGCTGTTCGCCAAAACATGAACTTAATGTTATGATCTCTTCGGAAGGTGTTTGTGCTCTAATTAGTGAGGAATTTAAAACTGGGATCTGGCAATATTTTGAATCGATCAAGGCTGTTACGGGCTGATTTTCCACAAAAATGTTTACGTATTGAAGATTTGCGCATTCATCGCTATTTTGTTTTTCGCTCTCGACTTTCAAAGTATTCACGTTTATTTTATTATGGATGTGGTCGTTAGATTCTTTAGGTTTAAAACGCTTCTCACAGTCTCTTGCGCAATGAGATGAATCACCGCATATAAAAGCAATTTTATTTTCTCTTTCATGATATTGGGGATAGTTCTCTTTAATCTTTGTTTTAAAGTTTTAAAATCTATTTTTAAAGGGGTCTTGGGTATATCCATAAGTAATAGGAATTTCTTTATGTGATCCGCTTCTAGATGAAATATAAATATCACACTCTTTAGCTAAATCAATAGGCCTAAACCAATCTTCTGCTTCTCGAATGCCAATATGAGTTGCAGTTTCAAATTATTTAAAGTTTCAAATAATTTATCAGAAATTATAAGATCACATAGAGATTCAAAGGAATTAACTTTTCTTAACGAACAATAATATTGGAAGTTTGCCGTCAATCTTGCAGCAAATTGATGTATGTCTCGCCTGATGATTTTACAGCATTTTTAAATGAGTTTAAACACTCGCGAGGGGTTAATTGGAATTCTCTGAGTACTATAGATTTTAGTTTTTCATAGTCATTTAATTCCTCTTCGATTTTTTTTAATATACAATAAGACGTTATGAGCTCTTTCGCCCAGAAGATTTATTAAAATTTCAGATTTATATTCGTCATTTATTTTCTTGGTTAAAAATGCACGTTCTAATGATTGGAAGAACGGATTAAAATTTTCAGATCTGGTGGGAACAGGAAGAGATAAAGTTTTAATACTTTTTATCATATTTTCTATGTTAGTTTCGAACTGTTTTTCTTCGGCTTTTAGCTGCAGGATTTAAACATAATGTTTATTTTTAGCCGTTTGAAGTTCGATTTCTTTTTCTAATTGCGCTAGCTGTAGTTTCGCGAGCTCAATTTTTTGTTTTTCTAAAGCAAGCCTCGATCTTTCGTTTACCTGATACCCTCATCTATACAGTTTTGAATTAAAGTTTTAACGAAATCTGGATCACTTTCAAATGTACTACTGTTCTCAATTTTAGTCTTTAGTTTACTATGGTGTCCGTACTCTCCACAGTACCGTCTAGATCCTCAACAACTCTTATGAGATCCTCTTTAAGAGCGTTTTTATACATTTTTAAAAATATGGAAACATTATTTTTTCTAGCTCCCTTGTTGCTCGCACGTACGATGTATCCAATAATTGAAGAAAAACTTGATTCCACTGATTTCATTCTTCGCAAATATGTTGAAATTGTTTTTTTGACACCTCTTCGCAGGTTATAATAACTGTTTGAAATTGTAGTTTTAAACCTCACACAGGCGGATTATTCATTGAGTTAGTTCCAAAATCTATGACACAGACGGAATATTTTGAGGGTTCGTTGAAAAATACACTTCTACACAGGTTATTTTATTCAACAGTTCCAAAATGTTCTACACAGGCGGAATATTTATCTGAGTTCAAACCTTACACAGGTAAGTTTACAAACCGGCCTCAACATTTGTTTAGAATTATTTTAGTTCAAACCTCTACACAGGTTGAACGAATATTTTCGAAAAAATGGCGGCGCGTCCTCCACGGACGGCATTTTTTTTTTCGCTGTCTTTAATCAAAACTATTCAATTTTTTGATCCCGGATCTAGAAAAGGCGGAGTATTCATGCTAAAAGTTCAAAAAGTACAAGGTTGAACCGTAAAAATGGCGGAGCGTCTCCTTCACGGACGCTTTTGTTCATTGTCCAGACTTTGGTTCAAAATCGAAATTTTATCGATCCCGGCCGAACCAATTATAATTTGTGGGAGACAACAAGGGGTCCAAAACGTTGGTCTTTCTTCTATTTTATTTTAAAACTTAAACAAAAAATTAATTAAAAAGGTAGCTATTTTAACAGATAAGTTTGATGATGATGGCAGAAGGTAACGCCTGCTCGCGCACCTCTCTCGTTCTCTTTTTTCTCAACTAAAAAGTTTTGGTTTACTTTCACTAGTTCAACAGTTTCCATTGTTTCAGTTCTTCATTAGCTGCGCCTGCGCGGAAGACTGTTTTTGCTTTTGGCTGCATGCCACATATATATATATTCTAAGAATGAAAATGTTGGAAAAGAAATTTTCTAAATGAGAAAGAGAGATTTCGTTAAATAATTTCTGCTACGTTTTATACTTTCTTGATTATCTCTAATTGTAACTATAAGAAAGTCAATAATTAGTGTGTGAAAATTCTTTTAAAATAATATGCAAAATCTAAATAAGTTTTTGGAAATTATAATTTAATGGCTAATTTTTATTTTTGCTCGAAAACGTATTATTTTATGTCATATTTTCGTATTAATTCTCGAGCAGTAGCTTTATAGGAGGAAACATACTTTAGGAAAGGAGAAAATTGATGTGTTTCGAGTGACACAACATCGATCAGTAAATACTTCTTAAGATGAATCCAAATTCCATTAATGACTATATCTTCATTATACTTGCCTGTTATAAAAACAAACTATTCTCTATAACAAACCCCTGATGAAGGGATTCAAGTGATACTCTATTTCAGGACTTTTGATTTAAACCCTGAATGAAGATTTGTATGTGTGATCATGTTAGAAGAGGAAACCTCTAAATGAATTGCAAAAATTGAGAATTATGTGTTGATGATAACTTGAACGAATAATATGGATGTGATGTGGAAGTTAGAACAGTGAGGTGTTTCTTATACAATAGCCACGAATCACTTTATTTATAGTATTTTACTAAAGATAGAAAATAAAAATTTATGTATAAGTTTATTTATATAGTTAAGTTTATAATAGCTAAAATTTTTGCAGTATATTTAATTCTAAAATTTAAAAGGAAACAGAGTATTAGACGAATTTTTTTAGAAATGTGAATAAATGAGTCTTTCACACATACACAAAAAACAAATCACTAATTACAAAAATGAAATTAAGCTAATAATTTAAAATATCACTTGCCTGTACAAATTCATTCTGATATAAGAACGAATTCATTTACCTTTAAAATGTACATTAATATTACCAATAAATATATATTATAAAAAAACATAAATTTTCTTTATTTATAAGTGACTTCTTTTTTCTTACATAAGGATAAAACTCGAAACATGTAATTCATTTTCAAAGTATTATTAATCACAGTAAATGGATTATTAAAAATTATATAACAATTTTTTTATTTGTAATTGAGTTCCTCATTTACTAAGCTCAAATATATATTTCTTCTACAAAATTGAATCCATTCAAAATATTTTGATTTACGTGAATGAAAAAAAGAACCGATTGTTATTTTTACAGTGAAAATTTCATACGCAAGGGAATTTAGCTATTATACTCAAGACACGGAAGAAAAAACTGCCTGAAAAACAATCTCCCAAATTGGGACAAAACTTTTATGTTTCAATGAACCACAACGGCATAGAAAAATGCTATAACGCCAAACCAGGCAACTCAGAATAATGACGTCATTGCACATCTACCAATGACAAGCAACCTCTTTTCCTTTGACCGTGCCGAAGAGGAATGCCTGAGGGTGTGAGGAACTCAAAAAGTGCTCTTTATTTAACGCTACGCGTTGTTTGGCGCAGTTATTGAATAACAAAGGTACGTTTGTTGAAATTACTTTCTAACTACTATTGCGAAAAGTAATTTTTTCCCCGATTGTATTTTTCGCTAAAAATTAAGCTTTTATAAAATGTCGAATTCCGGAAGCTCTGATGTCATTGACTCGCAAGAAAATTCTTTTCAATGCACAGAAGGTGTTTCTGATAATTTACAGAAAAGTTTTACACGAGAAAAGCGGTATCGTTGTGATATCTGCGGAAAAAATTTTGCAAGAAAAACTAATTTAAGAAATCACCTTTATATGCATGCAAAGATAAAACGTCATGTTTGTAGGTTCTGCAATAAATCATTTGCTAGCACCACAGATCGGAAAGCGCATTATCGAACTCACACTAGAGAAAAGCCTTTCTCCTGTGATATTTGTTTTAAATCATTTTCTGATAGATCGAATTGCACTAGACATGTTAAAAGTCATTCAAAAGACAAACCTTTTGTCTGCGAGTTATGTCAAAATTCATTCGTTAGCAAAAATGTTTTGAGAAAACATTACCTCACTCATACTAAAGAAAAACCTTATGTGTGTATTACATGTAATGCAGCATTTGCTGACAGTTATACTTTAAAGGTTCATCAACGCGCTCATACCAAAGAAAAGCCTTATGTTTGTGATGTATGTAATACAGCCTTCTCCCAAAAGTCAAATTTAAAGAAACATCATCTCATTCATGAAGGAAAAAGACCATATGTGTGTACTATGTGTAATGCAGCATTTTTCCAAAAAAATAATCTTAATGATCATTACCGTACTCATACAAAAGAAAAACCTTATTCATGTGACATATGCAGTCAAGCGTATACAAGGAAATCGAGTTTAAAGAGGCACAATCTTATACATTTAGGAAAAAAAGATCATGTATGTCATGTATGCAACAAAGCATTTACTCAGAAATCATCATTAAAAATACATTATTCGCTTCATACAGAGAAAAGATAATTTCTCTATGATGTATGCAATGTAGAATTTTCTAAAAAACCAGATTTAACAGAGCATATGTTAGACTAGCTGTATGGCCCGGCGTTGCACGAGCTTTCTGTACTTATATAAGTAAAAGCTTCAGTAAAATATACTTTTTCGAAATTTCTTTGTGTTACAGTTTTAAGAAATATTGTGTATTTTTCAAAATAAAAAAACGCTAACACTCATATGCATTGATAAAAGTGTCTATTTTATTTTTCTTAACATTTTAAACAGCCTTTTTTTAAAAAAAAAAATTAAAGATAATCAGTTTTATTATATTTTTCAAAAATAATATATGGTTAATTATGTTATGTTCATTATTTTACATATGTATGTAAAATGAGTTTCATATTCAAGTAATATTTTTATAAGTGGTATGTAAATGAAAATATGTAATATAAAATTATATTATGTTCAGTAAAACAATAGCAAAATACTTTGAAATTAAAATTACTTTTATAACTTTAGAGAATGCTTGAAGAATCATAAAAGGTATAGAAAATAAGGATGGCAATTAATAATGAAGCATAATATATAGACATTGCTTTTATTTTTTAAACTTGTAGTGGGTGACATTTGATGTTAATATACAGTTTTTTAAATATAAATTCATTTATTAAATTAAAAAAATATGTTCACAAAAATAATAGTCCAACAGCATATATAGAAAGGAAAATCGTTCATTGTGTCCCTGTAGCGCAATGGACTTCAAATCCACAGATCATGGGTTCGAATCCTACCTGGGATGGCCTATTTTCTAATAATGTAATTTTTGTTTTACTATACTTTTTACTGTAATAATTAAAAATTTAGTTAGTGAATAAACAGTAATGAGCAAACAAAAAAAATAGAAATAAAACATACATATTACATAAAAGGAAAATTGCAAAAAAATAACTATATTTTGGCACTAAACATTGTGAATTTGTCATATGTATAAACATATTTGTATTAATTGTAACTCTAATAAAAAATAACAAAAGTACAAATTTTCTTTGTTGAGCTAAGTAGGAATTGATTTAATTTTTTTCATATTGTTTCTATGGAAGTAATGTAATAGGTGCATTGATAAAATAAAAGTATCAATTTTTTTTTAAAAGGTAGTTATAAATGTTGAAATATAAATATATAAAGATTATCTTTTTTATTATATTTTTCAAAGATAATTTAACATTTTGTGTGTAAAATATTTTTCATATTAAAGACATTTGTATAAAATGTATGTAAATGAAGAAATGTATTACAAAATTCTGTTATGTTCAGTAAAACAAAGGAAAAAATATTTTTAAATGCATTAGGAGGAAGGGTACATCTATCAAATTCCTGTACTGAAAAATTTTGAAGAATAAAAAAATGCTAACACTCATGTGCTTTGATAAAATAAACATAAAACATGACAAATGAAATTGATAAAAGTGTTCATTTATTTTATTATTTTTAACATTTAAAACTACCTTTTTTTAAAAAAAAAATTGTGTGGAACCATTAGCCTGTGCATTAAATATTGTATTTAAAACACAGTTTCCAGAGTGAGGGGGCGAGGACTCTGTTCCACAAGTCACTCCACGGTATGCATAATAACTGTTTACATAAAAAACTGTTTGAATAGTTGATTATGTATGCACTTACAGTGCATTATTTTAATGCCTAAATTTATAATGTGTTTATAATTTTAATGACTACATTTTAATGTATTAAATTTGTTTTTTCTACATTTAAAACTACCATTCTAAAAAATATTAAAGATTTTCAGTTTTTTTTATATTTTTTGAAGATAATAAGTAGCTGTTTCATTAAAAATCTGCTAAATTATGTGTTTCTATTTACCTAATTTTTTGTAACAATTAAAACATCCTTTTTTTTAAAAAAATTAAAGATAGTCATTTTTTATATTTTTTAAAGATAATATGCAGTATTTCATTAAATAAAGTGTTAATTATGTTTTGTTCATTATTTCACATATGTGTGTAAAATATTTTTCATATTTAAGAAATGTTGCTTTAAGAAGTGTTATGTAAATAAAAAAATGTATTATAAAGTTATACTATTTCAAATTATATTATTCCATTAACGATACATAGAAAATTGGGATAAAACACACCACAAAACCGATGAACCATTGTAGATTTGACAATTCAATGCAACTATTAATGATTTATAATTTTGTAATTAAAATAACATTGATAAAGAAAAATGGCATTTTTTGTAAATATATATAAATGTGTATTATAAGAAAATAAATGCAAAATAATGTACCACATTATCAACAAACAGTCATATTATTTCAAATTATATTATACCTTGTCATCCCTCAATGATGCATAGAAAGTCTGGGTAAAACACCAGTAAACCGTTGTAGATTTTACAATTTCATAAAACTATTTGTTTATAATTTTGGAAATTAAAATAACATTGTTAAAAAAAGTGGCATTTTTTGTAAATAGTATATAAATGTGTATTATAAGAAAAGAAAGGCAAAAAAGTAAGTACCCACATCCATCAACAATACAGTCATATTATTTCAAATTATATTATACCTTGTCATCCCTCAACGATACATAGAAAGTTGGGGTACAACACCACAAATCCAATGAACCATTGTAGATTTGACAATTTCATAAAACAATTAATTTATAATTTTGGAAATAAAATAACATTGTTAAAGAAAGTGGCATTTCTGTAAATAGTATATACCGTAAAATCTGGCATATAACGTGCACTTTGAACACAAAAAATGAGAACGAAATATCAGGGTGCGCGTTATACACCGAGTATAAAAACCATAGCTTTAAAAATAACAAAAGAGATGAGGATAAAAATAAATCACTTCTATACACATGGAAATACGGTTTATTTAAAAGAAATGGCATACCTTATGAATTAAAATAGTTCTAGTTTTAGAAATATACTATAATTTCAAATGTCTGGAATAACATTTCAAAAAAATGACTTCAAAACATAAAACATTGTATTCTATCATTTCAGATTTCTTCGTAAAAAACGGGGTGCTTATACAGCGAACATACTTAAAAATTAAAAAATGCAGCTTGAACGTATAGGTGCACGTTATACGCCGGATTTTACGGTAAATATATATTATAAGAAAAAAAGCAAGTACCATCAATCCAACTGAAGAATACTCGTCACATCCAAATTGCTTTCCAATGAATACCATGAAACTATTTTATGCACCATGTCTACCATCAACAATACACTGAAACTTGGGGTAAAGCGTACCACAATGTCCATGAACTATTGTATATTTGACAGTTTAATGCAATCGAAGATCCAGCATCTTAATCTCTAACCTAGCACGAAAGCTCAAAGTATAAACCTCACGGAAAACCACATTTTTCGTAAAAACTATTCGAATGATTTAATTAACACCAAAAATCTATTTTATACACCATGCCATCCATCAACAATACACAAAAATTTGGTGTAAAACACACCACAAGGTCCATGAACTGTAGTATATTTAACAATTTAATGCAATCGAGGATCCAGCGTCTTACACCCTAACCTATCACGATAGACCGAAGTAAAACCTCACGGAGAACAACATTTTTCGTAAAAACTCATTTGAACTGTCAAAGTCCTACCATTAGCCTGATGCGGAAGATTGGAGTGGTGAATGCCAGCTCAGGTATCGTCCTCATCAAATGATCATGGTTCAAAATTACGAGATCTAGTGCCACTAGCCCTAATGTTGCTTTATAGTGTGATGTTTATAAACAATCACTCATTCGAAAAACAAATGCGTCAATAGGGCAATTAATCAAAGCTATCTCACCTAAAGTGGTGGTCAGCTCCTCCTTTCTTGCCGCCAGTCCATCTTTGATCATTTGGATTTCCTGGTCCATGGGTCTCGGTCCAGTGAGTTGGATCTTTACTTCCTCCTCGAGGTATCCGATGCTATACCGTAAAGCTCTCGCCAAAGCCCACTTGAGTGATAAGTATTTGCAGATTTGCTCATCCGATTCGACAAATTCCATTTTCATAAGCTTTTCTTTGATATTGTTTGGTAGCCTCGAAGAGAATATTAGCGCCTCAGGCTGCATCATAAATTCTTGCGACAAAGACATGTCTCTATCGATGAAGATCTGCATGTAAGTACACTGGGGATTTCTCTGGCAGACGGAGCAACGGTACCCCTTCAGGATAAAGATGATCGTTGACGAAACTGGTTGGAGTGCCTAGGCCTGTCGGCCTCAAACCTCCTATCAGGTAATTTGAGATGCCTTTAATGAATTTTACCAATTGCCCAGACCTTCAGGATAGAAGCATCACAGATAGCTGCCACCTCATTGGTCAGGCAGTATCTCTCCCATTGGCCAAGGAGAAAGTCACAACACAATCACTAACACTCTGATCGTAACTTATAATTCTTTATCAGCTTTAAAAAGCCGATTTTTCTTTATTTCCAAGATAATTTCTTTTAAGAAATCAACAATACATTCAAGTAAATCTTTTAAACACCAAGCTTTTAAATTTATCTTCCTATAATACTATTAAAAAGGGCAATTAATCAGTTCCAAGGTATCTAAAAAAGTCGGATAGAAGATAAAAGCCCCGACGGGCTATGTGCTCTAAAACCAAACAACCCAGCTACATAAATGTCAAGATATATTTCTCTTCTTTTAAATAGAGAATTTGTATGAGCATGAAAAATTTATATTTTATAATAATTTTACCTAAAATTATTGAATTTGCACATTTATGCTTCTTATATAATAAAAGCTAAGAATTTTAATAAGTTATAGCAAGTAATATGGGCTATTTTATGTATATATTACTTTTTCAGATATATTGTTAAGTAAGTACACTATGTATACTTTAATGACAAGTAATTTTAATTAAGGTGACCAGTTTTTTTTTTACAATGAAAAGGAGGACGAGTGCATGCGAAAAATTTAAGAAAAAGTTATAATGTAAATATATGAAACATTTTATTAATTCAAATAATAACACCCTAATTACGCTTGCATTCCTATTAATTATTTACTTAAATGAGCATTTTCGCATGGAATAATTTTGTCAAAATATCGTTTCCTAATACATTGGAAATTTTGAAGAAAAATATATCGTTCATACTGAATTTTAAGGTAAGTACTGCAGCTATAAAGTATCAACATTCAAACTTGATTTCTCACTTATCCAAAAATCATTACCAACTGCTGCATTAATTCCAGGGCAGCACAATGTAAATTCAACAAGAATATAACTAAATTATCATATGGAAAGTGTTCATTTTTTAAATGGTTAAGTATTTCTACCCAGCTTTCATCAATCTCAGCATGTTGATTTTGCAATTTATTAGAATTTAAATATACATTCAGTCTTCTAATTTCTTTAAACAAACAATTGTCATCGATTTTAATATCAAGCATTTCTTTCTATAAAAACTCAACACAATTTTTTATATTTGCCCAATTTACTTGCGATGAAGCCAAAAAGCAACATTGAAAACTGTTATCTCCTGTGATATCTGTTTCAGACCATACTTTGATATATTGGACACACATTTGGAAAATCTGTGAAAAGAGATTAACAAACCAGTTTTAAAATATTTCCAGGAAGGACAGAGCCTGTAAAAGGAGGATGGTTGGTCCCCTTATTTTAATGGTCAATTTCACTCAAGGTTTTTTTATACACGTTAACTAATTAACGTTCATTCCAAGATTAGTTTTTCAAAGTTTATACAGAAGCTTTTTAAAGTTTAAAAGCAACCATGAAAGCATTTACATTTATGATTACAAGACAAATAAAAATGCCTACATTTTTATATTTTTGTTTATTAAGGAAATATTTAATTTTCTTCAATTAAATTGAAATAATCTCCAAAATTAACTAAAATAAGTTCCAACTATTCCATTTTAATAATTTATTATATTCTCTTTGCAATTTATACCTAAAGATTACAAACACACTTATGTAATTTATATCTTGAATAATTTACAGCTAATGTTATATGAAGTAGAATAAGAAAAACATTCTATTCTTAAAAACAAAGTTTGTTGAGAAGTTCAAATCTGTATGGTTATAAAAAAAAAGTGTTTAGAGTTACCTTTAAGTCAACCTTCAGATTTTACAGGATGCATTCTGTTTTTTTAAAGCTAAAAGACCTCTTTAAATTTCTCTTGGATATACAAAACTATGTTGCATTTAATTTACATTGTACACATATTGCCTTTGTAATTAATTTTATATTAATATTAGAAGATTTTTTGATTTTGCCAAAATTGTGACATTTATGTAAATAATTCCCACACCAAATTATAAAACCTAGTTTTATTTAAGTAAGGAAAAGCGCTATATTATATGAAAGTTATACTAAATTTTTCAGTTTAGAAAACCTTCATACACATAATTTGTTTCTTTCAACAGATAATGGGTATAACAAATTAATTTATACACAAAATATTAAAGTGTACTTAATCTAAAAATTGCATTAAATGCAACTATTTAAGATTTATATTCTAAGGTTGAAAAGACAATTTATTAAGACTTAATAGATAGATGCATTTCTTTTCTGGAAATTAAGAGAAAGATGAAGTAAATTGCATATAACCCAATTTACAAATTAACATTCTTAGTCAATTTTTGAGTCATAACTTTAATAGTTTGTATATTATCTTGATATGTCATGTGCTCAGGTTACCAAATAAAATTGCTAACATAATACATGTAGATTTGTATATCAAGGAAATCTACTTAAAAAAAAATAAATAATAATGTATGTCATGTCTCAATTTATAATTTGGTCCATGTCTTTTTTTATGTATTAGTATTTAAACTTATAAGTGAAAGTATTAGCAATACGATTGTGTTATAGTTCATTATGACCAATAAAATTTGACAAACTGTTAAGTCCATTTAATTATTTTTTTAAGAGTGAACAGGAAAAGGAGTACCTAGGCATAATTTAAAAATAGAAATATTAAACACTTACAGCAGTCAATAGGTTGACTACTATTTTCTCTATTTTTAAAAACAATACCATATCAATATACATAAATTTTCAAGACACACAAAGATCAGAAGTCATTCTCTTGTAAGATAATAAAGATGTTATATTAATATATCAGAAAATCAGATCAACTTATACAAATAAAGATTTCAGAGTGTACTTTAAATACCCAGAAGTCAATGTTCTTGTGTTATTATAGAATTAGTAATGAAAAATAAATAACCAAAATAAAGAGACAATTAGCACAATACTTACAACATTTATTTTCAAAGATATGCTCACATTAAGTGAATTTAGTGAATGTCATTAAATAACATATACAGATGAACAGCAAGAATACTCTTTTCCGAAAATTCACAAACACACACACATTGATGACTGGTATATAATCTATACAATAAACTAGGAATGATACATAACAGTTCTAACTGAGCAAGTTCATAAATGTTCAGTTACCAACTGCAGGTTTCTCCAAAGTAATTGGCACAACTCTCTCATTGCTTGGTGGAGGCTCAATAGCTTTCTTTGGAGCTTCGACGGTCAGAATTCCATCCTGGCTCAGTGACGACTTGACAGTTTCTGGTTCGGTACCTTCTGGCAGCATATACCGTCGGGTGAACTCTCTTGATACAAAACCATGCTCGTCAGTCCTTTCTTCATGCTGTCCGTGGATAACAATGCAGTTATCGACAGTTCTTACATCGATCTCGTTGGGCTTGAATTGACTGACATTGAGCATCACTTTGAACTTGTCAGATTCATTTTTAACTTCCGATTGACCGGATGAGTCGATATTTCCCTGGGTTCTAGGACGGAGCAAAAATCCATGATAGATAGATGGTGGGAGGAGGTCATTGTCCAACAGCCCCGATCCGAAATGTTGATCATGGATGCGAGATGGATAGTCCCAGGAATCCCACCAACCACGGGTCATCAGAGGAAGTAGTCCAGACAGAGACATCTTAAACGACGATGAGTAATTTCAATCAGAGAAATTATGGTACTCTAAGAATTCCAAGTAAAAGCGCTGTGATTGTATTCTATTCTGTCACTCACTCTTTCCGCCGATGTTTATATAGTTTCATCGAAAATGCTAGAAATTTCTCCTCTCTTCCGGAAGTTTCCATGACAACGGCGTAGTTGGAAGATATTCCGCGCTGCTAGATTTGGCTGTCTAGCGCCGTTTCTCGTCGGAAGTGCTCGAAGTTTCTCCATACTTCTCGAAGTTACCATGACAACGGTAAAGCTGGTGGCGAGCACATTGGTTCCGCGCTAACATATTTGGCTGGTTATCATCTTTCTTTTGAATATGCTAAAAAGGAACTTGCCAATTTTCTTACATCAAGATAATGTTAGTTGGATCAGAAAATGCTTATACCATTTTAGCTATTTAGCACCGATGTTGTAATTTTTAGTTTGGTAATATGATGAATAAATAGAACTTGAAAATTAATGTATTTAAATATTTGCATATTACTGAAATTAACTATGTGTTAATTTTTATTTATTTATTAAACAAATCTTATTTTGATTTATTTTTAAATATTTTTATTTTCATTTCATCGTGACCTTTTTCAAACCATTCGATTTCACATTTCCTAAAAATTAATTTTTTTTTTTTGGTTTAACTAATTTTTTAAGTATAATTTCTGAAAATGATTCCTCAAATTTAACTTTTGAAATACCTTTTGAATTTACAAAACATTAATCTGATTAATAACAGTTAATACTTTAAAAAAGAAATTTTTTTCGAGAATTAAATTGAAGATAACTTTCATCATTTCCACAAGTTATTAAGTTGATAAAAATTAAAGAGTTTGGAGCATTCTGCAATTGCAGTAGTAAACATGAATTCAAATCATTTGAAAAGTGCTACTAGTATTCGGTGAAGATAGAGTGATTCTCTTTAGTAATAGAATCTAATGATAGATTTCTGTAAAAAAAAAAAAAAAATTGTTAAAGTTAGTTTCAAAAAATTTTAATTGAAGTAAAAATTTGTCAGAAGTAAACTAAGTTTTATGTAATTAAGAAACAAGTTTTTAAAATGAATACTTGAAGATGTGCCTGATTCTTATTTTTACAACACCGTAATTAAACGAAATTATTACAACCGAAATGAATATTTGAAATGATTGATTGCGGTAAGTAAATCAATATAGTTAAACATCATTAATTGGAATGAATTTTCAGCATATCCCGATTAAGAATCTTTTTTTTTTACATCAAAATTGCCAAAAAAAAATAAATGTTTGTTACAATTTATCCCTCTCCCCGAAAAAAGAACTATATGTAACAGTTTGTGAATATTATCATAACATTTTTTTTAAATCGAAATATAATATGTATCGTTTCGTGCAATCATCTGAAAAATGTTTAGAAAAAAAAAATTTCAAACTCTCCTTTAAGTGAGAAATTTTCGAAATTTGAATTGCATTCGTTATGAGAAATGAGTTATACTTGGAATTTCGTTATTATAAAATCGTTTTGAAAAATTCACGCACGTCAAATAATTAATCTTTTGAACCACAATTCGTTTTTATGCTATATTTTTCCAATACCATTTTTTATCTTCTATGAAAAATATTGTATCTTAAAGTATTGTGTGTGTTTTTCGTTTTGTTTTAACAAATGTGTAAATAAGCTTTTATTATTCCGCAAGAGTCACGACTGACCTTGAATCGTGCAACTCATGTAGAGACTGAGTGGAGGATTGCGAATAACAAGCACATTTCATTGTTATGACTAGGCCAAAGCTTCCGGGAAACGAATTCATTAATAGGTAGTTTTGATGGGATAATATTTGGAAGGCATAACAGATAATTTTCTGAAAAAGATAATTTTAATCGAAATCTTTTACCTCCGGTATCAAGACTTGAAAAATTAAATTATAATAGGTATTCTTAGAAATATCATTATTTTGGGGGTAAACTCAGAATAGAACCATTCGAACTTTTTTTATTGTTTGGCATTGTATAATTTATTTTCGAAAACTTGCCGTTAAAATGCAATTTGATTAATGCAATTAACTGTATATTTAAATAAATCCTTGCATCTTCGACATATATTTTGGTTTGATTTTTCGGTAGCTTGTTTTTGATCTCAAGCTGTTGAATTTCATAACACATAAAGGAAGCTCAAAAATTGCTATTGGATAGAAACGTTTTGTCGAAAGAGATTCCATTGAAAATTAAAACTTTTAGAAAGTAAGACAAAAGGTTACGCCTAATTCTATTTTTCACTAAATTGACGATTTTTCCTAGAATTGTTTTCTTTGTTTATATAGAAAATATGGTGAACTTCACAGCTACATTAACGTAAAAATCAACTGTACAAGAATGTATAAATTCTGTTCTTTAATTTGTGTAGTCATTTAAAAACCTCATATGGAATTTTATAAATAGATGTTTATTATACGTGATTTATATAGAAACTAATGTAGAGGGCACAGAGAAATATCTGCATAATTCAAGAAGTAAACAAATATTAAAATTCTGCGCGATTCGAAAATTTGTAAATTAGTAAAAAAGAATTTACGAAAATCTTTTTACAGATATGAGTATAATTATCAAAGAACATACACAAGCAATGCTAGTACATTATCTTTGTTATATCATGGACATTGTTAATTTGTACGATTTACGAATCATGGTTTGTGTGTAAAAGAAATACATAATTATCAAGACTTTTTGTCATTAAAGTTTTTTTATTATTATTATTACTTCTTTTAAGAATTAATAGACTTTATTACTGTTATGTTTGAAACAGTTTGCTTTTATTCTGTAATATTTTCTACTACTGCAAAAAAAGGAAAAATCATTCTTTTAAATAAAAATGTAGGATATCGTGTGTTTATTTATCAACAACTCTTGGAAACAAATGATTTAATTACTTATGAGTATTTTAGATATTTTTTCAAATTATTTGAGGCATTTTGTGTTTTAGTTTATTATACTGAAAACGTTATTTAATAGAATGGCCGTATATTTACTTTTATGGGCAGTGCTATTTTTTTGGGGGAGGCGTCTAGGGGTTCGTGGCTGGTCTTACCGGATCCCTCCTTGGATCAGCCAGTGAAAAGGAGGCCCGTAGATCTTCTGCACCCAGGGGCCGAAATTAGCTTAAACCAGTTTATGAGAGAGAGATTATAGTTTTTATAAAAACGTAGATAATAATGTTCATGCTAAAAATTAGAAATCTGTGGTCTATGTGAGGGATTTGAATCCCCGAATCCCACCCTGGTTTGTGTGTATGCCACTGATTTAATAACTTCTGAAAATACTCTAATACCTGTCAAAATTACACAATTTTAAAATTTTCGGAGCATCTGGATTTTTTTTAAGGTTATATGATACAAATTAAAATATTATCAGGCATGCTTCAAATTTTATTCAGATTGTGTTTTGCGGAAGATTACAAGAAATAAACTTAAAATTAAACCGTACTAAAACCTAAATAGATCAATTAGTTTTCATTGGAGATATGCCTAATGTTGTTTCTCTCTAAACCCCTTGAATCAATTAAAATATCTAAAACATATTCAAATCTAAATAGCTAATCTATAACAACTAACATCTATAACATAATTTATGTCGATCAAAATTGTCTCTATATTTGTTCAGAAATGTGTACAAAAAAACATTCTGATTATTATTTTTGTGTTTAAACACTTTTTTGCAACTATTAATCCCTGTTACCAGATGTTTCATCACCTAGTATGGAAAATAATGCAACAGTTTACCGCCAAGATATTGATTTTATTTGGCGAAAACATTTCGTCGCCAAGGATGATCGGAGAGCTGTTGCTTTTTAATCTCATCCCCCCCTCTAGGCACGTGTATGACCTGGAAATCCAAAAGGGGGAAGTTTCTACATGATCTAGAATAGGCGTGTCTGTCTTCATGAACGACACTGGCTATAGTGACACTTCTAAATTGGAGAAATTTTTAAAATACTTGACCATTATTTAATTTTTCAATGAAAATTAATATAGCATTTTCTGAAATCTACCAATAAATTGGTCAGTTAATCCTTTTTCAATTTTGTTTATTTTGCAATTTATGCCTGCTTTCAGGAATAATTATCTTAAAATTAAAAAATATAAATATTACATCAATTTAGAGAGCATGGTATGATTTATAAAATATCTTTCATAAAAAGGTTTTCATAAATTTTTTGCTTGCCTGTGTATACGTATCATGTCAAACAGCTTTTGTGCTCTAATTACCACAACAAGCAAAGAGTATTTAATGTTATTTGGTAAAATTTAAAAATCAATGAGAGGATATTAAAATGCTACTGCTCGTACAATAATAAACGTCCACACATGAAATTTTTTTACAAGTACGTCGAACTATGCATAATAAAAGTTGGTATGGGTTTTGTGATGGCTTAAAAAAAATACTTTTTCTTATGAATGCTTCTTCAAAATTTCTTGAAGGGAAAAATTGTAAATTCAATTACGTATTTAAGAAATAAATATTGCTTTGATGAAAAAATGCCATAAATAAGGCTCTTTATTTATATGGGACATAACGTATATCTTTAAAAATTTCCACCAGAGCTTAGATTGTTTTCATGCTTTTAATAAAGTTATTTTAATCATCCTGTAGAAATACAAAAGGAATTTTTTAGTTAAGAAAAAAAATTTTTTTTTCTATTTAATAACTTGGACATAGTTTTTGAGATATCATAATACATGTTTATGCTTATAGGTACCATTTTTTTTTTTAAAATAACTCTTAAATATCTAAAATATTTGTAGCGCATATATAAAGCAATACACAATATATAATGAAATTAAGTTAATTATTAAGATATTTTCTTTAAAAAAATTATAAAACTTTTTAATTTTGAAAATTTTTATTTTTTCTCCCTTTTTTGCACACAAAACTATTTTTTTAAAAACTATGTACTACTTCGACTAAAAAAAATAGGTTCACAATATGCACAGGTATCCTGTATAGAAGTATAAATACTTTGGATCCCCCCCCCCATATAGTGTAATAGCTTTTTTAAAAAGTGTACCTTAAAGCAAGAAAATAGGCTTTGGAGAAAAAGTGAAAAAACCAAACATTTGGAAACGTTTGTTTACATTTTTGTCAGTTACTTTTTTCATATTTTAAGGTTATTTTATCAACGAAAATATAAGTGTTATATAAATGTTTAGATTTAGAAAAAAATGTGCACATTCTCTCTTCTTCAATACTAAAATTGAAAAATCTATTTTTTGAATGTGTATGATGTCTTCTTCTCTTAATAGCAATAATGAGAAAAATATCAAAGCATTTGGTACAGTAAAAAAAGAAAAGGTTTTTATAAATTATTTGTTTTGCATTTTAAAAACTTAATCATGCTAGGAATTGTGTGTTCATTGCTATTTTCACGTTGCATTGTTTGATCTAATAAAGTGTTGTCAAATTTTCCAAAAAATATATCAAGGAATTTTTAAACTTAGTCAAAACAGAGTATAACAGGAATGAACCAGTGGCACGCGTGCCATCAATGGTACGTGATACAATATTTTCGGCACGCTAGCGGTCAAATTTCTTTTGCATTTTGTTTCAAAATAACAAAGTTCACTATGGAGCATTACGAACAAACGCGAGGGATCGGTTGCGGCACGGATTGGTGCACACTCATTTGTTATTGTCTTGCCTTAGTTACTTCGTGGACTACAGTTGCTTGAGATACAAAATTTGTCTACGCATAGCATAGTCAATTTCACCAACACAACTGTAATTTAAAGCTTATTTGTGTTATATTTATTATTTTTAACTGTTATTTAACATGGCTAGTTCAGCAAAGGAACAAAAAATCGGGTGGGGCTGTGCTGGGGCACACAGCCGTTGGTTTTCACGTGAAACGTCTATGTTAGCGAATCGCTTTTAAAGTAAAAGATTGAAATAAATAAAAACAGGATTAACCGTGTTTTAAGTATTTTAATAAAAAAGAACAGATACATAATAGAAACATAAATTAGGTTATTATTACAATTAATATTCGACAACGATTTTATTTAACATAGGTCTGTGATATGTGAAATAAGAAACATACGGCATAATGTCAACATTAATATTTCTGGTGAATGTGCAGTCTATAGTGGCATTGCCTAATGTTGTCGGTGGTGTTTGTACGTAGTTAAGGCCTAATTCATTCCTCATGAACTCAACAAGATAGCTGTTCTGTTGTGGATCGCAATTGAAATCGCCGCATAGAACGATTGGAGTCTCCAAGTCTGGCTGAGAGTTCGGTATTAATTTTGTTAAGTTTGCTGAATATGGCAGGAGTGATTGATAAAGACATAGCTTAACAGCTTCAGTCAACGCCTTAGGATGTATATATACGGCACCGAGGATAAACAGCGTAAGATCTTCGACTTTAACGTCCACCAAGCATATGTCGCCGACATTATGTTTTCTCAAGACTGAATTTCCGCATGACTTGTTGGCATTTACTATGATTTCGCTACAGTTCGTGGAGCTTTGTAGGTTTCTGTAGATTGCAGAACCTCCGGCTGCAGAAACTCGCACCGGTAATTCAGATGAGGTAGATGGACAATGTGTACGATGTTCAAGTGCGGTGTTATTACTTGCTCTTAGTTCGAAGCCATTGATCATCACAGTGTTCGCGCAATTCATCCAAGTCTCGCTAATTACCATATAATCGGAGTTCATCAATATATTATCGCTTTCAATATCTCCTGCATGGGCAACCAAACTTTGTGCATTGAAGGCAGATACGATCAAAATTAATTGCCGTCGTCGATGTAGGTAGCCACCCTGGTCTTCATTGCGTTCGGCTAGGACGTCTCGCTTACAGAAGGCTCTTGCTTGCATTGACAACGTGGGAAGGCGATGATTGGCCATCCGATCGTACTCGTCGCGAATATCTTTCACCGTTGGCGCCGTGCTGCCTCGCCCGTGATAAAATTTAAAATCGTCTTTATCATTGGTGAGATACAGACCGTCAATCGATGTTACTCTACTCAGCGCAACGTACACAAGCTGTATCTGTTGTGACTTATCGTAGTTGAAAACGACTTCGTCGAATGTGCCACCTTGCGACTTATGAATGGTGATCGCGCTTGCGGACACAACCGGAAATTGGTTACGTCTACACTTGATATTCCCACCGAGCGGTATGTTGGCGGCTCTGGTTACAATAGGTGTCCACTTTAAATCTAACACATCGCGTTTGCACATTACTCTACGTAGTTGACCCATGCTTGGATTTGGAAACTCCAGCCAAAGGCGCACTCTCTTCCGAATTCTTGTTGAGGTTGACGGCTGAGGTTCAACATCTACTTCTGTCGTTCCATAGATTGTCACCTGTTCGTCTTCAGTGAGATATTCTATATACTTAAGCGTACCGATTGCGCCATTCACTAGTCCATCTTCAACATCTAAGTTCATAGTAATCATATATGGATAACCAACAGCTAGTTTTAAACTGTACGGCAAGCCGCCCGACTCTACGACGCTCATTTTGTGCAAGTTGCGGCGAGCAGTCGCAACCTCCGTTAGCGTATTGTAGCCAATCATCTTGTCGTCTGCCATACTTTCGAACTCAGGTATGAAAGCGTTGTTGTTATATGCGTGAACGTCGTGGTTGCGATGAAAGAGGTGAACAGTCGCGGGTACGTTTACTTTACACCAAGCTCTACTTCTGAAGCGTGATTCGATCAGAGCAATTTGCTCGGTACCGAGTCTCTCACCGTTACCGATTTTCATGAGTATTTCCGAGAAGGTGTCCTTTGTCTCATTACCTGTTCGAGTGGATAGTAGTCGAGCGATTGCCACAGATCGAGTTTCGCGGCCCTTTGTAGACGGGTGAAGCATTTACGGGCGGTAACTGATGAAGATCTCCGCAGAAGATGATGTTAAGATTGCCAAACGGTTGGTCGTGTACACCAGTGATCTCTTGCAAGCGCAGGTTTATTTTATGTAGCACATCGCATCCAATCATGCTCACTTCGTCGATTATGATGCATTTCACACCAATGAATGTACTTCTGTAATTTTGAAGCACCTCTCTTGCCATAGTGCCGATACGTCTTGACTAAGTCGCGGCGTCGGCTTTGCGACGTTCCCGAAACCGTCTCGCTTGCTCGGCGCCGGACATTGGGGTACCTGTGTGTGGCCCATAGCCCCCTCTTTCCAACGATAGCCGTGATTTATATTTCTGGCTGGCTCTTGCACGAGCTGAGGCCGACATAGCAAATGTTTATATATTTTTTTTATCACTTTCTGGTTATTTTTAAAATAAATACTGTCCAAATTACACTTATTTTTGTATGAATCAATCGGTTTCAATAATCTTGATAAACACACGAAAGAATCACCGCGCTATCAAGTCGGAGTCACGAGTTACACTGAATAGAGAACGCCGGTTTCGCACAGTTAACGCAGTACCCCTCCCCCGCCGCCCCGCTCGACTCAGACCCGGACTCAAGCTCATAACAGCGAGCTGACTATATAAGTGAAATATTCACACCACATTTTTGTTTCTAGGACTAATAGTTTTGTAATTTTTAAGGTACGATGATATAGACCTTTTCGTTACGGTCCACTTTTTGAACCTGGTACCCGTATGTTTCGGCGCGATTTTAAAGACATTTCACGTCAAAAAGTGCAAGATAGTAAGTATAACAGAGAATTTCAAACTTGGTCAATCTAGAAATATATCATTATTAGTAAAGACGAGAAAACCGCGTGTGATTTATGTCCTGGAACAGCAGAACATCGTCTGTCAAATAGCATTTGACCAAATAAAACAAATCATAAATCCTCTTGTCAAAAAAGTGAACCACGGCAAAAATAATTAATTGCTGAGAAACCATTTGGCAGATGAACCCAATTCAGCATGTAATCTATGTACTAAAAGATACATCTTACAATCCTGGTGGTGGTGGTGGGACTAATCCCCATCTAGTCTAGTGAAACTAGACCAGATCCATGAGTCCATAAATCTGTACATAGTCTAAGAACAGCAGCGGAGATGCAACAGCCTCCTTACTGGAGAACCCCAGACATTGCAGAATGTGCCGAGGAGAAAAAGGACTGATGTTACATTTGGGGCCAATTGGGAAGCTTCTTTTGCCACCCTCAAAATTCATGCACCTCAGGTGACCAGTCGAAAATCGTGAGAATGCCGTTTGATATGATCTGGAACCCTTGTATGATACGGCGGATCCAGGGTGTCTTTGAAAGTACCATGGGTGTACAGGAGGGACTACCCAGGTTCTACATATTAAACAATCCTAATATAAGTTAATTGTTATCCAATCTGCAACAGCAGAAGTCACACTAATGTTACTTTAATCTTAATGCACGCATAGAGCTAAAACATTTACAACAATACAGTCCAACGGGAATTTTTTTCGTCGTAAATAAATAGTCTTGAGTTGTTAGTATTTAGTTTTATTATTTTCCCATTTATCACAAGTCAAAATTATTTGACGGCACGTCTATATCTCATTAAACACTTCTTCCGAAATAAATGGCACGTTGATCCATAAAAGTTTGCCACCCCTAGAGTATAAGAATCGGAAGATTTTAGGAAACCTCAAGACTCTATTTCAGGAGAAATATCATTTTTTCGAACACATTTGAGGAATTGAAACATCTACTAATCCCTCATAAAAAAAAAAAATTCTATTTTAACAAATTGCTTAATAGGTATACTTTTTCTAAATTTGTATACATTTACAATGACCGGGTGAATTCATTAAAAATTTTGCGCTATGGCACTATTCAATTGACCATTTAAGAAGTGAATGGCTGCGTTCGAAATCGGGATTTTGCAGAAGCGTACAAATGAATAATTTTTTTTTTTTTGATATTTACTGTCACTTGAATCAGAATAAAAATATAAAATGGTTCTAAAAATATTATTACGATAAAGAATTATTCAAATGCAATTTCTTGTCAAAAAAGGGAGAAAAAAAAAGAATGTCATATTTCCAACATTTTCCTTGTATGAAAAATGCTTTCATAATAAAAATATTTTGGTTATCTATAGCTAAGACTTCTGTCCAGTAGCGCACACAGGAATTTTTCAAGGGGAGGGGTCCGGGGTTGAAAGTTCACCATTCTTGTATCATGCTCGTTTTGAATTTGTCGATTTTCGGGAACAAAACACAGTAAAACACTAATTACTGAATAAATGGTTAGTATTAATTAATAAAATTAATCATTAATAACAAATACTTAATTAAATTTTATGTATTATATACTTATAATTTAATCAATCGAAAAAAAGTCAAGGGCTTTTGGGGGTCCGGACCCCCAGGAACCCCCCCCCCCTTGTGTGCGCTGCTTCTTACCCACTGCTTCTGTCTATTATAGCCTGAGATAGGATTTTAGAAACATACAATTTAGAAATGGGTTTATTTATATTTTCATACACATCCGAGTAGAGAAATGCTGCTCACTGCCGTATTTATTCAAATCTAAGCCATACACCAAATTCTCAACAAATTTTGTGAAAAATTAAAAATTGCGTAAAATGGTTCATCGGTATCTAATTTTACAAAATTAAAATAAATTTAACATGTGAACTAAAAAGAAATGGATAATTAGTTAGGATACCAGTATTTTAAGCTTATAAATACATACATGAATCTGTAATTGCTCTAATTGCCTCTTTCTACATTTTTTTTTCCGTTTTTATTCTAAGCCGCACTCGATTTTCAGTTGCATTAGCATTGGAAAAAAAAAGTGAGGCTTCTTAGATTCGAGTTTTAATACGGTATTTCAATTGATAGTTATTCTAAAATTGATGTGGTCTTCTCAAAAATCCCATTTCAGGTTCTATAGAGTTGTTGAAGACTTAATGATTTGCGAAATAAAATCCAATTGTTTGTTGAGTCAGAAACAAAATTTAAGCTAGAAATGGCACTCGAGTTTTGTAGTTTTAGTAAATTTGACTATTCACTTAAATCTTTTAAACTGAATGTAGCAGCGTCTCTAAACGAAATTGAAATTATGGTCATTTCGAATTAAAAACAAAATCAATTTTATGCATTTTTGTATGAACATTAAAACGGAATATTAATAAATCGACATTAAGAAAAAGAAAGGGCAAATAATGTATATGTGAGTTTTATCCCTTCTAACTCTACCTCTTATAAAAACCTAAAAATTTTCTTTTGTTTTGAAACTATTTTTCAATTCCTACTATTAGCTCACACTCTCTATATATTTATTTATTTATCTTGGTGGAATTTTCAATCTTTAATAAAATATATTTTAAAGCGCTCCATTGAGATGATATTTTATATACACGATTGTTTTGGATGACAATACAGTAATTTAATTATAATTAATAAAAATTGACTAAAACTAATTATTCGAAGAATTAAAGATACGGCCACGTTGGTTTCATTTTTAGCAATTTGGGTCAAAACTAAAAGATTTTTTTTCTCACGTTTTAAAGCATTGAGTTGAACTGATATTTTACATACACGATTGTTTTGGATGACAATACGATACTTTAATGATAATGAATAAAAATGAATGACCATTTAATGTTGTGATTCTGTCCTATGTATATACATATTTATATTAACTGTAACTATTTAATAAGAAGTAGCTAAAATAAAAGATTTCTTTGCTCAAAATTTTATCGGAGCATAAGGCGTTAGCTCCAAAACTGAACTGAAAACTGATTTCTTTGTTGATCTAAGTAGGAATTGACTTAATTTTTTTTTTAAATATATATTATATATATATATATATATATATATATATATATATATATATATATATATATATATATATATATATATACTTGTTTTTCACCGAATTCTAATTCACCCAATCGTTTATTTCAAAACGCTAACAATTCAGCGAACATTTAAATCATCAAAGCAATATTAGAGATAAATGTGTTTTATTCCGCGAAAAGCAACTTATCTCATGTTAGCTGAAGAAATTCAGGATATAGTTATTCTACATTATTCTTAGAGCGAAAGATAGGTTTTTTCCGGTTAATAAGAGATCGAAATAGAACGATGTATAATTTTATCTTGATCAACCCAGAGAATTCACTAGAAAATGTGTTCTATTTGAAAATTCACGCATGGAAATTTTTTTCAAATGTTAAATTCTAGCATTTTTTTTTTTTTCTGAAAAGTTAACAAAATTTGTCATTAAAAAGTTATTTGCTAAAATAAAATATAGAATAACACAGCTTTAAACTTGCTTTAAACAATTTTTGTTTCGAAGAATGCAATGAAATTAATAATGTGCATTAAGAAACATAAAAATCTAATATTTAATCAACATAATATAGGAACCAAAAAAAATTCCAGGTAAAATCTAAAATGAAATTTTTTAAGTAAGAAACTAAAAGATGTCTATAATTAGGTAATGAACCTTTCATAAAATTTTAAATCATTTAGTTTTCTAATTATCAATTATTAAATTATTTGTATGTTTTAAACAGAAAATTGTGAAATATTTGTATTTTATGATCAACACACTTATTGGACTTTACTTATTATATTAATGCACTATTTATTTATTTAATTATTGCACTGTTTATTTATTAAATTATTTCTCTCTTTATTTCTTTAATTAATTATTGCACTTTTCTTTTGTGTACCTTTTCTTGTTTCTATGTATTTATTTAATTTTATTGCGCTGCTAGTTTATTTACTTTTTCTAATTTCTATTCGATAACAGAATAATCGGAATGCTCTGTGTTTAATTTTGGCAGTATGTTTTCAATATAAATATTATGAAGCCTGATATTTAATTTTAAAACAGTAAATTTAACCAAATTTTACGACATTTATTTATAATAATGGATCTGGTTTAATTCCTATGAACGTTTTAATATTTTTCATTCCGTATTCTTTGGATTAAAAAATAATTAAATATTCGCAAAAAAGCTTTTTCAAATTATGGTCTTAGGAGATATTTATATTTTAAGTAATTTCCAGCATAAAGAATGAACTGAACTCAGTGGCACAACAGCCCATGAGGGTCAAGGCCTACTGTGCCTATCTCTGTTTACATGACCTTAGGTGCTGTTGCGCATGTGCAGATGTTTCAGTCAATAGGTCAGTCTGACGCGAAACCATCCAGTGTTCAGTTCCAAAGCAAGCTTGGTACTCATTTATCGACCCACTGAAGCAGTAGCGCCCACAGGAATTTTTCAAGATGGAGGGGCGTCCGGGGTCGAAAGTTCACCATTCTTGTATCATGCTCCTTTTGATTTTGTCGGTTTTCGGGAACAAAACACAGTAAAAAACTAATTATTGAACAAATAATTAGCATTAATTAATAAAATTAATCATTAATAACAAATACTTAATTAAATTTTACGTACTATATACTTAGAATTATAATCAATCGGAAAAAAATCAAGGGCTTTCAATCAAGCACCCCCTTGTGGGCGCCACTGCACTGAAGGGATGAAAGACTGAGTAGACCTTTCCCAGCCTGGGATCCAACATAAAATAATAGCTGAAAAAAAATATGTATAAAGCATGAAGCAAATATATATAAGTAACTTTTCTTTATATTGTGCCAGAAAAAATAAGAATACACTTTTAAAAGCGAAAAAATTTCTTTTTAATACTTTATTCGATTTCATTAATTTTTTTTTATGAAAATTACTGACAATTTGTAAAAAATTATTCTTTTGTAAATCTTATTCTGAAAATAAACTAAATCACACTTTCGGTACTTTATTATACTATAAAAATTTCATAAAAAGGGTAAACATTTATTGAATTTTCGACAAAGTTGCATATTTACCTGTCAATAGTCTTTTTTTTAAAAAAAAAAAATATTCTAGAATGCACAAACCAGGAATTTTCTTTTATGGAGATATAATCTTTTTAAATAATAAATAATTACAAATTATTCATTTAAGATAAACAGCAATCATATACTTTCACAAATATTCACAGTCATTTTGATAATTTATTATTAATCAGGTATTTTTTTTTTAAACTGTTAGAATTTAAGAAAGAGACTTTTCCTTCTATTGGTTTTTAATATTATTTTTAGCTTAACAACTTTTCATCAATATTTTAATTTTCTTTCTTTAGTTCTAAATCGAGGTTCAAAATTACACAGTCCGTCATCCACAGCCCTAGTGTAGCACCTCTAACTGCGACGTAAATACACACTTACTCGACATTTGACGTTGATTTGCAACATTAGTCAGTCCTATTTGCAACCCTGTGTCTATTCATGAAATTTTCTTCAGTAGGCGAAAATTAACTAGTTAACAATGACAAATATTTTTTTCTTTGAAATTTTAGCGCCTACACACACAGCGCCTAACAAGCAATTTATACATTATGATCTTTCTCTAGTTGCCAAAGATTGGTTTTTTTATGTAACATTAATAACTGCTAGTAAATAAAAAGAAAGATGAATGTCATTTCTTCATTATGAACCTTACTAGCACCAAGATCATGTTGATTCATAAAAGACAGGAAATATCTATTCTAAATACATGTCATTTTCATTTTACGGAATCGAAGACTTTTTTTCTTTTAAGCCTTGTTTCATTATGTCTCATTTTATTTTTTTGGCTCGTGCACTCACCTTTCTTGCCAATATTATTCATCAGTTCTTTGAGTATGCGTGACTTGTTTAAGCTCTTTCAACAACTAAATGTATCCCAGTCAGAAAAATTACGGCTTGTATCTGCAATTCAACCAGAAAAGGGACTTGACTGTACATAAGATTTTTGAGGGAAATTTTACTTCGTGATCTATTTAATACAGTAGCGCACACAGGAATTTTTCAAGATGGAGGGGCGTCCGGGGTCAAAAGTTCACCATTCTTGTATCATGCTCCTTTTGATTTTGTCGATTTTCGGGAACAAAACACAGTAAAAAACTAATTATTGAATAAATAATTAACATTAATTAATAAAATTAATCATTAATAACAAGTAATTAATTAAATTTTACGTACTATGTACTTAGAATTATGATCAATCGGAAAAAAATCAAGGGCTTTGGGGGGGTCCGAATTCCCAGGACACCCCCCCTCGTGTGCGCCACTTATTTAATATCATGCGCTAATCCATGCAAAATAAAATCATAATCCTAAAACGTTCCGGAAGGGGGGGATCATAGACATACATTCAATTTTTTAAAAAAAATATTTACTTTATTAACTTTTGCCGACACATTTACTCGTGTTTATTAAAAATTTAAAATTTCGACTATATTTTTCATTTCGATTGTTTTAAATCTTCAGTAGAGAAATATTATTGGGTCTTTATATTCTAACAATGTTTTTAAACTGATTAGATTCTTTGAATGAATAAACAAAGATTTTTTTGTATAATTTTCATAATTATTAACAATTTAATTTTAAGCAATGAAATGAAATTTTTGTAGTTTCAATCTGTGCCATTTTCAAAAACAGTTTAAGCAGACACATTACCCTAAAAATGATCTAAACATCGAATCTTTTTTTTATTTCCTCATTTTAATTGTGTGTCATATTTCTAAATATACGCATAAAATTCGTAACTCGAGTTACATTATTTAGCCAGAAATTTATCTTTTTTTTTAACAGTATATCGAAGCGAAAACCGAAACTAGAGCTTGTAACATCTGCATTATATAAGCTCCTACATTAACTTAACTGACCTTTAAAACTTTAAATGGCTTTTTCTCGGGTTTTTTTTTTTTTTCACGTCAATCGTGTGCTTAAATGCTATTTTTTTTTTTTTTTTTTTTTTTTTGTAATTAGTATAAAGTTTTGAAACTTTTTCTGGTTGTTTTGTGTAATATGTTCGAAGGATTTGTGTAAATCATTTTTTTAAAAAAAATCATTACATTTACATATAAACTGTTTATTTACTGTTTTTTATACTGTCCTACACGAAAAAAAATGGTGGAAATCAAAGTATATCTCGTAATATTAATTTCATGCACAGAATTGCGAGGAAAACTTCTAAGAATATTAGAAAAAAAAATTCAAAAATATTAAAATGCGTATAAGTAGTAGAAATTTTTAAAAATATTAAAAATTTTAAGTAATTGTTTGTTAAAGATATACAGTTTTTTTTTTTAATGAAATGTACATTTCACGTGTTTTTAAAAGGGTACATATAACCACTTTTATATAAATTTTTAAAAAAATGTGCACACAGCGTACTGTGTTCCTGTAAGAGTAAATTTTTTATGTAAAAACTCGGATCTCTTCTGAAAATAATGTTACACATCTGGTCGCAAAATCGTACTCTCCCTTCTCTAAACCTCTATCATCTTCTTTGTTCCTTTTTGGTCAATGACCTCACACTTCCTGTGGGTCCATTGAAGCCCCGATCTGAAATGGAGTGAGCGTTAGAAGAGAAAATGTACATCTAGTAGTTGTGTTCAATTTATTTATATTGTTTTACCTTTACCGAAACATTATCCTATAAATGGTGAAGATCGGAAAGGGAAAGGGGGTGGAGTGTGCTAGCTCAGGTGTCGTCCTCGTCAGTTAAACGAGGTTCATAATTACGAGGTTCGTCGTCAGTAATCCTGTATTGCTTTATACTGCGAGGTGAATAAACACTCACTTATGCCCCTGATAATACATCATATTGGAATTAAATAAAAATAATTCTTTTTTTTAATGTTTGAAACAAGCCAAAATATGAGCAGCATTTTTTATATAAGAATGAAACATTTTAAAAATCACGAGTCACTTGCAGGTATTTGTTGTTCTTTTAGCAAAATTATTTTCAAGCAGTTTAGGAAATTAACACCTATTTTTTAATATCATTTGCCTTAATTTTTAAAAAAAATGTTTAAATGATAGCTTAATGCAGCAGAATTCTGGATTCCTTACCATTTTTTGCAAGAAAAGAATTCTCTCTCAAAAAAAAAAAACAGTGTTTTTTTTAAAAAAAAGTGTTTAAAATTTAAAAAAATTTTAATTACTTTATATTTAGAATATTATAAATTTTTCTGGATGATTGCAATATTGAATTAACTAATATATTCCATTAAAGAAGCATGAAAAAAAATTACTTAAGATAAATAATAAATTCAGGTACAATTCAATTATTAGAACTTATGCCATTTTATTCAAATTTTGCACTTATAAAAATATCAGTTATTCAAATTTAAAAAAGCAATGGAATACATGAGTGTAATAGATATTCTGCAGATATAAATGAAAGAGTTTCAAAACCATTTTGAAAGTTTCATTCAAGGAAAAATTGTATTTATTTAGAAAAATAATTTTTGAACAATCACATAACACTTTAAATTGAAATCGATTCTTGAATTTAGGAAGGAAAAAAAATTTTAAGAGTTTTAAAATGTAATAAATTATTCTTGAATTATATGTATATAAGTACTAGTTTAAAAGCTGAGGAATTTTGTGCATTTTTTTTTTACAAAATTAATATGTTATGCGATTGAAAATTTAAGTTGAAAATAATATTATATGCAATTGATTTGCTTTATTTTAATTCTAGTGGTGTTTATATTGGTCATTCATTCACTTTTCATTTATTGTTTACAATTAGAAAATTCCCCTGAAATTAAAATTTTTCTTAACAAGGAGTAAGTTGTTTTTTACACTTAAAACTTTTTAAGAAGGATTAAATAGTTTAAATGTTTAGAGAATAATTTTAAAAAAAGAGACACTATTGGATAAATTCAGCACTGTAAAAAAATAAATTGTTTATTTTACTAATTAAGATTTCCATTTTGGAATATTCCAATACATATTTTGGAGAGAATATTCCAATATATTTTGGAAGAATTCCAAATTGGATATAGATAAGGAATCGACTTTTAGAAATTGTCATTTAATATACACTTCGGATTTGATTGATATTTTTAAATAAAGTTTTCCCTTCTTTTTCCTAAAAATATGTTGAATAAAATTAATATACGATCCCCGTAAGTGTTGCCCATTTAGTCATTTTTTCTCTCTTCCCCCATCTTCATTGACGGCACTGAATGCAACATCCAAGCGTACGAACGGCAACCCTTCATTTTTGGCGCAAGGCTTTGGCGATGTTTCTCCTCCTTAGTAGCAACCCTTCTGTCCAATCAGCTTCAACCTAAAACTGAAACTCGCGCGCATCGCCGGGAATAATCTAGAAATTTCGCTTTCTTGTTTATAAGCTTTGGAATTAAAAGCGCGTCAGACAAATTGAGAATATCGACTGAGCGTTAGCTGAGTTTTGGTTGCTGCTACTGCGATCTAATACATTGCATCTTTTGCTGAACTTTTTGACATTTTGGGAAAATGTTTGCCAGATTATTGCGTGATATGTACGATCCTTACGATTACCAGTATAACATGGCTCCACTCTCATCGCTGGGTGATTACATCAGTAATCCTCATGTTCATCTGAGAATTGCTCCACCCCGCCGGCAAACCAGCCAAACGTCACTCGGTAAATCTCAAGCCCGTGATGATGTCAATAAATTCCAGGTGATGCTAAATGTCAAGCATTTCCGACCTGATGAGATTGATGTAAAGACTGTTGACAATTACGTTGTTATCCGCGGCAAACATGAAGAACAAGCAGACGAACACGGGTTTGTGTCTAGAGAATTTACTAGGCGTTACCAGATTCCAGATGACGTTGAACCACAAACTATCACTTCATCTCTAAGCCAAGACGGTGTGTTGACGATTCAAGCTCCAAGGAAGATGCTGGAACCCCCACCGAAAAACGAACGCATTGTGCCAATCACAATTCAACAACCTGCTGCCGTCGAGGAAGCCCAGAAGCACCAACAACAGCTGCAAGAACAGCAGGCAGCGACCCAGCTGAGTTCCGAAGAACAAAAACAGTAACTGTTTCTAATTTCTTAACTCTTTTCACGTTCCTGGACTGTCATTAGAGACTTTTTTTTTTTTTTTTAATATTGTGAGCAATTTGTAACTTGGTGTAAACTGATTGTATTGGTGTAAATGCACATTTGTTTCGTCTAGTCCATATGGATGTTTTTGTCTCCTAATAAATATTCTTTAAAAGTAAGTTTTGTCTCGTTTTCTGTTTGGTTTGTAATCTAATGTTATTTCTATTTTCTCGTAAACTACTCATTTTAAATTAGGGTATTATTAAAGATACTTGTAGATTATCTTAAAAATTTTTTTAATCCAGTCTGTAATTAAATTCTAAAACAGGAGTAATGTTTAATAATATTAAACTTGATAGGTGCATTAAAAATGGAAGTTTTATATGTAAAGGATTTTATAAATGAATTTCATGAACTGTGAAAATTAAATATTCTTAACCAAGTTGATATTTGAAAGGTCCATGAAATCTTGAAAGAAGTTTTTATTTAAAGTCTTATTGGTTGTTTTTAAAGAGATATGTGTGTAAGAAGTTATTCACTTATGGTAAGAATTTATTCAAGCAGGTAAAAATTGTAATAATATTGAGTGTCTTGGATTTTTTTTTTTCCAAAGCTGAATGTTCTTTTGGGGAAAATAACTAGGGCCAAGGGGAACAAATAATTCTTTGAATGTAAATGAAGAATATTCTGATGTTATTTTAAATAAAGAAAATATTGATGTCAGAAGAGAGGTGTTTACTTTAAATTATAATCTTTATTTTTTTCTTAAGTAAGACTGAATTATCATTAAATATGATTGATATTTTTCAAAAGGAGAATGAAGTGGAAGCTATTGAACTTCTTAAAATTCTAATAACAGAACTGATTTGTTTCTATGGTTCATATATAAAATGAAAGAGAATATGTGTGTGAACTTGTAACATATTTTGAAATTTTATAAAAGAAATTTTCTGCAAAATAAACAAAAAAATATTTAAACTGATATTGTATGAATAGTGAAAAAATAAATTTAATTTAACTTCGTCTGACAAAATAGTTTTATAACTTTTCTAAAATTAAAACTTGTGCAATGCAAATAGTAATAGAGTTACTGTTGTATTTTAATTTGAAAAGAAAATCGGTAATTAATAGTTAAAACTTAATGAGGGTACATATGGTTTTATTAAGGAGATGATATAACATATATTTCATTTTAGCTCGGTAATTAATGGCTTTATATAATAAAGGTATCATTAAATTTATATAGAAAAATAGGTCTTACTTTTAGAGTAAAATCTATGTGATATTAGTTTGTTACACAGGAAAAAGTTAGTATCAAAACTTGGTCCTTAAAGTATGAATAAATTCCTTACTAGCCACACATAGCAATTGGAACAAATTTTATGATTTTTATGATGAATATTCCATAAATAAACTTCAAATTTGTTAATTAAATATGATTAATTTTTTTTAAATATAGAGAAATGAAACTAGAAAGAGAATTGTAATGGTGTGAAAGAATATTTATTGATTAGAAAATGGTATAAAAAAAAGTATGTATGTGTATGCAGTTGTTGAGTTTCTGTTTTTAGAGACTCGCACAATTTTCAATTGTTTATTAGTGTTAATTATTTAAATAATGATCTGTTTAGTCAAAAAAGCTATAAAAATTAGCGTATCATATACTTGTAAGTTTTTTAAATGTTGGATTCTGGGGAATTTCATAAATAATAAAATATACTCTTGAGTGATAAAATGTATTGGAATTCTCTTATTAACATAGAACCAAATAAAAAAAAACTACTTGCTGGTTATGAGGATCATGTAGCCAAATAAATAGGAAATGTCAAATTCTACTCAGTCATTGTGTTTGTAGTTAATGTATTACTACAAACTAATGTCAACAACTTGGTAATGCAATCACCAACCTGTGGTCTTTGTAATAGATTAGAATCAAATTAATCAATATATTTTTCAGCATAATTTAAGAGAAAGGTATTTAAATCACAAATATACATAGTCGAAGGCCTTTTTTTGAAAACAGAATATTGTGGCCTTCGTAGCCTAGTGGTTATAGTAATGTATTCGTTGGGTAGATTGTCATGGGTTCAGGTTCTAGTACCACGAAGACTTATGTAGAGAAGGCTAAAGGACATTAAATCTGTCATGGCTCAATGTTCTCCCAATGGTGTGATGGCTAAGAAAGGGGGATGCCAGCTCAGCTGCCGTCCTCATCACTTGACTCAGGTTCATAATGATGAGCTCCATTGCCATCAGCCCTTGTGTTTTCTTTTGTAGTGTGGGATTGATAAATCTCTTTCTTGAAAATAGAATTCTTATGAAGAATTTTTAATTAATTTATTAACGGTTGTGAAGCAGTGATAGTTTATGAAATTCTATAACTGAACATACATAATTCAAGAATATGTTAGATGTAGCTGTGAAAAAATAAGATTGGAAAACTCCATTGCACATTAATGAAAGATTCAGAAGGAATTTTCAAATATTTTACAAGTTATTTTTCTAGGTGGATATTTAACACTTAAAATGGGGAACCAAACGTTCTACAAATGAGGTTTTAGCACAGCTAATTGATACTAACAAATAGCTCCCACCAAACAAATCTTAAATATAAGGAAAGTTCTAATTTTTTAAAAAATATTTGAATTAAAAAACTTGCATTTGATTATTTATCTTCTGAAGCATCTATTTTACCATTGAATACATTACTAATTGAAAGGTTGCATGTATAAGTAAAATTTTTATTTTTTTAAAAAAATTCATTCTCAATATTTTTTTTCTGACTTTAAAAAACACTGTATTCTTTATTTTTGTACAGTTCTTATGAAGTATTCAAGTAACTCTGTAAATCTCATATGATATATATATATATTAATTAGACTGAATATAATAAAGAATATACATTACACACACACACATATATATATTATATCTTGAGTACACAGCCTTTATAATAGTGTGAAGTAAATTGATATTTTTAACAAATTTGAAAATACTTGAATAAGCTCATAAACAAATTTAATACTTTGTTAAAGCAATTTTTATGGTAAAATCAAAGTACATCACTGAAGAAAGAAAAATGGCACCAAATTGTTTTAACAGCTTGTTTTTCTGTAAATGTTTTTTATTCAATTGATAATAATTCTCCATGTTAGCAATAAATAAAAGTGCATACTAAAAGATAAACCAAATATTGCTGCTTTAGTTTTAAAGTTCACACACACACAAATCATACCTCCTTACAAAATAATTTTCTGCCTGCATCCTGTTAATAGTAGGTCGTAAGATTCGGACTGGAAACACAATAGGCAAATATGAAAAGTTTGGTTTAAAAAATTATGATTAAAACAGAGGTACACTAAAATTGTGTGTGTGATTGTAACTATTAGAATAGAATGAAGTTATACTTTTTCTGATATATAATTCTAGATAATTTTCTTTATATTATACAGGAAATATACAGATGCACACACATATATAACAATTTCAGTTTAAATTCCAGAATATATATTTTTTTCTTTAACTTTTTATTACGTAAACTATTTTTCTACACTCCAGTTTCATTTCATTTCTTTTAGTGAAGTATTAAACTCAGTGTTTTGACTGATTTTAGCATTACCTATCACTTAAAAATACTTCAGTTATAATCTTTTAAAAGGCTATATATATTATATATATATATATATATATATAAATAGAACATTTAAATTAAATATTTATAAAAGTTTATTAAAATGAAGCTTTCCTCTTAAATAACAAGACAAATAATTCTTTTAAAACTCAGTATAAAAGTACACGAGAAAGAACATTATTTATCTCTAAGAAAATGCATGTTACAAAGTAAAAATTAAGGAAGGTGGGGAAATAAAATCCTGTGTATATGTGTAATTTTTGGAGATGTAAAATTACTTTGCTTTGATTGAAATGAATATATTATTAAGAGAATTTTATGAAAATTTAATAACTAGTTTGATATCACGGGGCCAAGGGCTGCTTGGCACGAAAAAGGGATCACGCCAAGCGGCGCTTGTCGCTGGAATGGAATCAGAGATTGCGGACTAGCGTTATCAAATCGTCAGGAAGATAATTGTAAAGAATTGATTTGAAATATATTTCAAAAGAGGAATATAGGAAGAGAGTGAGAATAACCAAGATCAATCCATACATAATGAATAACAATATAATATAATTTAAAAAAAAAGGTGCGTGGAACGCCACGCGATAGAAGTGAAACTTCTTTGGCGACATTGGAACATTGATTATTTTACCTTAATATTTCAGATTGACCGCGTACTTGTCTTAATCATCTAATTTGCATAAAAGGTATTCGTAGCGAAATGAGTCTGATACTAAATCCAAAGTAGAAAGATGTGCTGGTATTTCTGGGTATACAAAATCATTATATTTTGATAAATTTGGTATGCTTTTCCTATTTAAACTTTGTCGGCACTTGTAGCATGCTTTAATGTGTCTTCTAAATTAATTTCCGGTAAAATATTTTTTTGTACTCAGCAACAGACGTTCTCAAATCATCTCTAAAACATAATCCATCATAAATTGAACGCCCGTATCAATTGAACGATTATCAATGAATCGCTTTTTTGAAATCTTTGTGAGCATTTTTATGGGAATCAATAGTCTTTGTAACGTAAGATAGAATTTATTATTGATTTACATGCAGCAGTGTGTTCCAGCACGCACTAGAATTGTTGAGGGTTCTGTAGTTAAAGAGGCACAGGGTGGTTCACAAAGTCCGTATTAATCTGTGCTGTCATTAGAAGAGTCTCAATAGCATTCCCATCCCTTAAACTGAGCATTAAGAGAATATTTTGCAGTGTTTTTTCTTTCCGTGCTCGATATTCTCTCATGTACTCTGATGTAGATTTGGCAGTAGCACTTGATGAATTTGCAATATTTTTCTGGTTTTTTATTGTCACTTTTTTGACTGGACTTGCAGCTAGTTTTTCTTTTTTCTTTCTTTCACGAAACTCTTTTACTCTTTGTGCATTTGATTTGGGCATTCTGACTAGAATTAATATAATTCAACGCAAATAAAAGTAAAAAAAAAAAAGCAAATTAGCCGCCGAAAATATCGCCATGTCGCAAACAATCTTAAGGAAATATTTCAAAAATGCACGTTTTTCCTGCGAGAGCTATTATGTCTACACCGTAATGTCACTGCATCTCATACAATCATTCATAGATGTTCCCGAGTCTGGGGGAAAAGGACCCCCAATAGGAAGGTGGGTAAGTTGACCAATCGGAGAAGTGGGCATTATCTAACTTTTTCACGGATATGACGCAAGTCACTTGGTGTCCGCGCCCCTCCCCCTTTTCCTCCCATCTCGCTATCCTGTCATCATGGTGACGATTCGGGGAGATGGGAGGGGGCCTACTTCCGTTCGGTTTTTCACTGTTACGCAAAACTGGGCAACTTTCTCATTCACTCGCGAACGCAAAGAAGTTTCACTTCAAAAAGTAACATCTACTAATAATATTATGCATTCTATAATAACCTCTTACAATATAATTTGATAGTAATTATATATAATATTCATATAATATGATTTGATAATAATGATTATATATAACAATAATCATATAATATAATTTGATAGTAATTATTTGTATTTGATAGTAATTCATATAATGTGATTTAATAATAATAATTATGTATAATAATTATTATATATAACAATAATCACATAATATAATTTAATAGTAATTATAAAAAAGAATAATCATCGTATTGAAAAATAAGAATTATACATAATAATCATATAACGTATTAATTATAAATAAGTAACAATTATAAATAAATAACTTAATAATATTTATAAAGAAACAATTATAAATAGCGAATATTATGATTACATATATTAATAATTTTATTTTTATGTTATATCATTAGTAAAATAATAACATAATATTTATTAAATTAATAATGAATGTCAATTAAAAAGTACTGAAAACTTGCAATATTCCAAACACTGTAAAAATACCAAGGAAATCATATTGTAATGTTATCGCCCATCTTGGCGAACGTAAACAACAACTTGGCGCGTGCCCCGTGATATCAAACTAGCAAAACCCAACAGATAAAAAGATTATTCTATTTTAAATACATTTTAGTCTTCTAAATTCGATTTCTTAGCAATCTTCTCGCATTCACTGCTGTCTGATTTTTCACTGATAGGAATAATGTAATATATTTCTTATTCAACTTACACAGAAATTATATTTGTGTAGAGAGATTGTAATTCAGTTGTGTTTTGTAAAGGAATATGTGTGTGATTTGTGCTACAACTTGCATACATTACATTTCAAGAATTTATGAATGTAGTAGTAATAATAATATCTGCAGGAAAAAATGTTTTATTTCAAACTTCACAAGTTAGATTGAAACTATGATTATCTAAATAACCTTCCTAGTAAACAGTTTGTTGTACACGTCACAAACATAAATCCTTTTCTTCTCTATGAATAATTTCATTAACCCGAAGTTTTGGTTCTGAATGGTTTTTGTAAAAATGTTGCCTCAAATACATATTCCGTGAAAAGTATTTTTTTATGTATATTACAGTCATAGCTTATTCTTAATGTGTGTGTGATTTTAAAAAATAATAAAATGAGTGTGCGCTTATATGACCACACAGTGATAACTTCAAATTTTGTAATGTTATTCCAGGGATTAGTTAGGTGAATAAAAAACAAGGGGATATTAGTATTGTCCGATAAAATTATTTATTCATATGTCTGTACTCATAAGGTAATAGTTTTTGCGTAATATACAATCATATTTGTGAATTAATTGTATTCTGAGAAGGACACAATAGGTTATGATAGCTGAAATAGGGTATAAATAATTTGGTTCAAATTATTTAAATGTCTAAAAAAAAAAAACTCCGCCAAGCGTTGTTCCGTACTTTGTCGTGCTTTCATTTGGATCATTTGACATAATTAAATTGAATTTTGATTTTTAAAAATCAACTTAAGACTTTGATGTGTCTTTTGAAAAATCTACTTTAAAATTCTCATTTAAAATAATATGCAATTTGTTCTGAAGAGTTCATCCAGCTTCAATGTAGGCAACTAAATTTTTATGAATGAATTCGTTAATTTTCTCTATACTTTGATGATTTGATGAAATATAAATAGTAATCATTAGAATTATTTATCCATTTTCTGCTTTACATTTCACTGCACAAATTTTTCCGATACATGACTCATTAAACCCAAATGATTCAGTAGTTACCTGTAAGTAGTATTGTTACCATTGTTACGAGCGTTACACACCCGAGCGTAACAATGCTTGGCTTTTTCAAAACGCATCATTCAAGTTCACTCTCAAAACGCGCCTGAAGAAGTTATCCCTTCAATAATAGCTATTTAAAATTATTTATTATATATATCACAATGGTTTTACTCGAGCTAAGTGCATTAATGACTTTTCAGAGAGGTGTAGCTTGTAAAAAGTAAATTTTTAAAATGTACGTTATTTAGAATATTTGAATAAGATATGGGAAAAAACTGTTTTTTTTTATTATTATTATTTTTACACCTCAAAGTGTTTCATGTATGTATGATACATGCAACAAAATATTTTCTTCTGAGATATTTAAAAGTATTTCTATCATTTACGAATGCGACAAACTGCCTAAATATTATGTTGATTGCGTGTTATTTTTTATTGCACTCTTCTAAAAATAATTTTTTTAATTTACACATACAATAAGAATATGTTTATGTAAAATCCTCCTTTTCTTAGACGATGTGTGTAAACTTTCGTCTAGTGCAGTGGTCTTCAAACTTTTTCAACCCGTGGAACCCCTAGAACTTAAAGGTGCTTTCGTGGAATCCCTAGAACTAGGAAGTGATTTCATGGAATCCCATTCCGTACACATACTTCGAAGAGTTTATCTGAAAATAATATTTAAAGTAAATCAATATGTTGCAGGCACTTTATGTAAAGGCAATTAAAAAAAGTATTACATTTTTTATTAAAAAGTTCTAATCTAATTTTTTAATGTAATTTACTTATTAATAATATTAATTTGTGATTCAAGTGTCAGCTACCCAAGCATTACATTTAGTAATTAGGATATGCTAGTATTTTTTACACACACAAACTGTCGAAGTCTAGGTCTATTGAGATTAAATGCAATCGCATTACATATTCTGAGTTTAACTTATTTTTATTCTTTGTTTTTGTAGCCACTTATATAGAGAAATATATTTCCCTTAAACACAATGTTCTGAATAGCATTAAAGTGTTTATAACTGTGTGAGAAATCCCGTGTAATTTGCATGAATTTGCAACCTAAAATTCAGAAACTGTTCTTGCTTAAATTTAACATCTGCTTTGTGAATATGTTGTTTCCCTTTAAATCATTATAGGGGTGTTGTTCTCCACAAATACAAAAAAGTACATTTTCCATTAAAAAACTATTTAGTTAGCGAGACATTGTGCTAACTAACGAATATTAAATTATCTCGTGGAGCCCGAGATAGTAAGCAGTAGAATATTTACAATCTAGAAGGAAGTCTATATATAAAGAAAAAAAAGAGTTTTAATATTCGCTTATAATATTATAATAAAAGTTTAAAAACTGTTGCAAAATAAAATTATGTATAAATAAAATTTTCAGTTTTAATGAATAGGGGAGATGAAGTTTAGATATTTGTAACTATATACAAACTTCATAGAGAACGTGAATCCATTTTGCATGCATATTTATTTCTTTTCGATTTTTTTATTGTGACTTGTGGAACCCCTGGGTATGCCTTGTGGAACCTCTTAATTCCATGGAACACAGTTTGTAAACCACTGGTCTAGTACAATTGATTTATTTTGTATACACAGGAATTATGCTTTATTTCTCTATCTTGTTCCTAGATGGCAGCACCACTTTTGTGTAGTAGCTGTTTCTTATTTCGTAGTTTGAATATAAGACTGTGCAATTTAAATCTCTTTATCTCTAATCATCCCTCGAATTTCTATTTTTTTTTTTTAAATATTTGTAAACTTTTTTTTACTTCATAACTGTTGAATCAGTTTGTTGGAAATATTTTCTAAACATAAACTAGTTCAAATTATTAATCTAATGATTTACGTCGATATTATGATAATGCATATTTTTCTTTTTATTTGGTGTTTACTTGTCACTTGGGGTTTTTACATGAAAATTATTATTTTTTGTTTTCTATAGTTTTTTATATAAAATGTTGAAAGGATAAGTTACTCACAAAATGGTAACTGAATTGGATATTTCTATATTATGAAAATTTTATTGTAGAAAAAAACATTTTTTTCTAGAATGAATTATTTATAAATGAAATAAAATAAATAATATGAATGCACAGAACTTGAATTTTTGTAAGTTATATTAAGTTCTTCGAAGGATTTATCATTGCTGAGTGCAAGTAATTTGTGAGTAGCAAAGTTTTATATAAATAAAATTAAGAAAAAGGTTTTATTTTCCTTCATAAGGAAAAATCTAGTATTGTTCTATTATCAGGGCACACATATATAAGCGATAAATTGCCTAATGATGTCATCGGTTGTTGACGAAATATTGCCAATAAACAAATAAATGAAAAGAGTAGTTATATGAATTATCGTATTGTGCTGGGGCGTAGCTACCACTGTATCAGTCGTATCAATGATACGGGGCCTCAAACATGTGTAACTATAGTCCTATTATCTAAAAAATTGCCCCGAAGGAATTTTGACACACGGCCCACTCAGAACTAGCTACGCCAGTGGTATTGTGACAAATTATTGGAGAAGGTTTTCAGTCAAATGAAGAGAAAATCTTAATTATAATTAATATTAAAACTGGATTTAATATATTGCCAATAATAGTTTTTTTTTTAAATACGTAAAATAAAATATTCTAAATTAAGATTTTTCTCAAATGTCGATATATATGGACTGCTTAAAAAGTTTTGAATTAATTTAAGATGAAAATAAGAAGGGTGATATTTTTATGTAAATATATTGATACATGGTCTGTTCGAATTGTTTATTTATTTATATATATATATCAGAAATTTTTTTTTGTTCGTATTGTATCAATATTTAATAAATTATAAAGTTTTAAATTTTAAAAGCCGTAATACTCTTTTATTTCAAGACAACATTCTATTTATTAGAAACAAAAAGTAATTCAGATATAAAATAATTATCACGAATTACTTTCTTATATTACTAAAAAGATTGTGGCCAGAGAAAAATTTTCCTGTTTCGTTTGTTTTCATATTTTCCCTGCAGATGACAGCATAAGTAGTCTTTCATAATTAGCTATGTTGCGCGGGAAAATGACAAAAATGTTCAAAATAATTTTTCCAACATAATTCTAAAATTGAAGTTAAATGGTTGGTAATATTTTATAAATATAAAATTTAAATAAAACAATGTGTTAACCTTATAACATAAAAGTTTTTGATGCTTCATAGAATTTTCTCTCTCTCTCTCTCTCTCTCTCTCAAATGTAAAAAATAATAAATTATCTAAAATTTTTAACCTGATGGAGAAAGACTTCTACATTGTAATCGACAAATAATATTTACGTGAATAAAATTATTTAAAAGCTTTTTCAAGAATTTTGTTTGTTTTTATTAATTTATTTATTATACTGTTGTTTAATTAATCCGCTCTTATTATATAAAAAAAAAACTTCACAAGAAAGGGAGAGAAGAGAAAAATTCTTCTTTTGCTTGTCTCATTTTCTTTCAACTTGATATCTCTAAATTTTTACATTTCATGCTTGTAAAATTTGCTTAAAAATAATGTAAATATTTAATGGTTATTCTATTTTATAAAAAGTAATTTTTCTCAATGGGGCATGTATGTAACTTTAAATCATTTTGCAAACAGTTTTTGAATATATGCGTAATACATTTGCAGGCATTATTTGTTTTTGTAGACTTGGTATTTACACTGCTGGCCACCGTAAATGCAACACCAAGAAAGACAAGAGATAGCACAAAAAAATTTATTTTGTAGATAACATGTTGACCAAGTATCAAATGATTAAATTTATAGACTTCTGTGAAGTGTGGTTCCTGCCAGAATCAGTAGCCAGAGTAGCCACAATTGTTGTAGATCACCGCTGCTACACGCCTCGGCATTGATTCAAAGAGACTTTGGATGTGTTCTTGGGGTACAGCAGACCAAGCAGCTTCCACACGTTGCCAAAGTTGATCTGGCGTGGCAGATAAACTTTGAGGGGGAATCTGGGAGTGTAATCTGGGTCAATCGTTGAGCAACCATGGACCACATGCATTCTACCGGTAAAAGATCCGGAGAGCGAGCCGGCCAGGGAAGCAATTCATGTGGCGGTGCATAACGCAGCTGTTCAGCATCCTCTCTCCACGGTGTCTCCAGACTCAAATCCGACCATCGTGGTGTGGCAGACAGATGCGTGACTCGTCAGTAAAGACAATTTCATTCCATTCCACCGCCCACATCCTTCTTTCATCGCACCATTGGCGACGGAGACGTCTGTGGTTCTGCGTCAAGGGTAGACCAAGCAATGGACGTCTTGCGGACAGACCACTCTGCTGTAAACGGCGTCGAATGGTACGCGCAGACACCGAATGATGCGTTATAGAATCAATGTGCTGTGCTACGGTTCGTGATGTGAATGAGCGACCCGTCACTGCCATGCGCACAATTTGCATGTCCTCACGTGAAGTGGTGCACTGAGGTGGATGCGATCGAACACGTCCATCCGTCGTACTCTCCTGCATCCAACGGTCACATATCCGCATTACAGTTGTTTGGTTTCGTTCAACACGACTACCGATTTCCCTGAAAGATAATCCACAATCTAGGTAGGCCACTATCCTTTCTCTGTCGAACTCGGACACTTGATCAAAAGCTGATCGCGGTTTTCTACGAGACATAACTGATAGTTTTTAGAAAAAAACCACAAGAAAAACACAATTGCCGAACTTGAAATCGTCGAAATCTCCAAGCCTTAAATAGCGCTTTGAGGTGGCGCCACAGGCGCGCGTGATGTATGTCTGCGCTGAAATTCTAATCACTTGCATATCTCACCTCCACTAATGCTTGTTGTAAATTTCATGTTATTTGCATGCTTCCTTCAGAGTGTTGCATTTACGGTGGCCAGCAGTGTATTTGTGCTTTTTTCTTTTTCAAAAAAAAAAAAAAAAATCTTACTATGTGCTTTTTAGTGCCTAAAAATCTAGACCGTTTTTTTTTTGTTTTTTTTAATGTTAACGATCGCATAATTATGTCAGACACAAAAAGGTAATCTTTCTAAAAATGCAGCTCCATTAATAATGCTTGCTAATTTTTATAGATCTGTATAAAGTTCTAAATTAATCCCACGTTCTCTTTTCCTTACTTTGTTGCGTTCTAAATTGTTAAATAGTGAGCTGTTTATGGATTTTCAATTTCGTCAGTGAATGTATTGATTTTTTTACAGCTTTGAAAATTGTGTGTGGTAGCAGTAGCATATATTATTTTTTTAAATGGGCAATCTTTTTAAAATATTTATTTATTGTGCAGAATGGATGTATTTTCAATTTGAACTTGGATTTAAGGTACTACTTCATTGGACAAAATTTACTTTCAGATTTATACATAATATATCATTTTATTTGTGTTCTCTTTACCTTACAATATTTGTTGCCTAAACTTAAGGGGACACAGTACGTTGTTCGCATTTTTTTTATTTATATAATTATATGAAAATGTTGACATGCGTTCCATTTCAACACTCATAAAACATACATTTCACAAGAAAATTCTATTTTTAAACTACTAATTATTTTAAAATGTTTAAAGATTTTAAAATTTTTACTACTTTTACAAATTTCAATATTTTTCAACAATTTTTTTTTCTAATATTCTCAGAAGGGTTTCTCACAATATTGTGCATTGGAGTGGTATTACGAGCAATATACTTCTATTTCTACAATTTTTTTCGTGTGGATTTTTTTTTAAAAAATTACTATATACCTAAAACCTAATTTCATGCACAGAAACATCAAACATCAAAACAACCAAACAAAAGTTTCCAAACTTCATATTAACAGCAAAAAAAAAAAAAAAAAAAATGTCTTAATGTTTTGAATCCATTATCAGGAAAAATTAAAGGTCGAGAAATTCAAACTCAAACTCAGTGGCGCAACAGCCCATGAAGGCTAGGGCCTACTATGTCCATCCCAGTATACGTGACCATTGGGCGCTGAGGTGCATGAGCAGATGTCCTGATAAGGTGGTCAATCTGAAGCGAGACCCCCAGTGTTTAAGTCCCCAAGAAAGCTTTTGGTACTCATTTATCGACCCACTGCAGTAGGGATGAAAGGTTGAGTCGACCTTGCCCAGCCCGGGAATAGAACCCGGATCTCTGGTGTGGAAGCGCGATACGCTACCACTCGACCATTGGACGGGAAGAACAGCGCTTAAAATTTTGTCTTGAATTTCAATCATGCCTGTAAAAAATGCAGACGTAACGTGTTCTAAAATTAAATTCGTTAAGACATACTGTTAAGAAAGGTTTAATAATTGGATAAACTAAATAGCTAAAGCTACGAAATATTGTACACACATACAATGAAAATCGTTTAACACGAAACTGAGGGCAGGCCGGGCTGTAGAAGTTTTGCCGCATTTCTCTCTCACTATAAGTATATTAGTCTAAGACTTAAAAAAAATCGAAATTAAGGACATAATTACTTGTTATTATTTCAAAAGAGTGAAGCGTAAGAGAAGGAATCGTCCATTTAAGCTGGCCAAATTCTTCGAAAAAGAGTCTACTCATGGTGGGGATCACAAGAGTTTGTTTTAACTTATAGTAACTACACTCAAAATTAAAATAAAACATCTCCTGTAGCTTTCTATCTACTAAAAACTCTTATTACCCCTGTCTCCTTTTGGATAGATGACACCGGACATCGTATGTGTGAAAGGAATGTCCGTTGTGACCTCACTCCGGTATGAGGAGAAAGTTACTAGTAAAAGATGTGTAAACGTATTAAATTTCATGCTTTAACATACATTTCCGCCTCGAACCTTTCAAGTTTCAACCTAAAATAAAACTGTCAGTAAATATGCAGAGTACTAACTAAGGAAATAAGATATGTTAAATGAAATTCCAAATTCCCACCCAGCAGTGGCGTAACGGAGAATATTAGGGCCCCTGCAAAGTCGGGGTTTTTTGCCCCGCCGGATCCTACAAAGCATTATAAAACCATAACATATCATAGGCTTTGGGCCCCCCGCGATGCGGGGGGTGTACGTTACACCACTATGCTACAAGATATTGCAAAAAAAGAATCATATATTCAACAAAATTTATTTTATTAAGAGTACATTTTATTTTCATTGATATGTATGTATGAATGTGTTTAATAAAAACCAATGAACAAAGCATTCACAATGAAACTTATAATGCAAAACTTTCAAGGTTTTTAAAAAACATAACATTTATTGAATTTTTGGAAAATATATTCTGATCTCTATATATAACAAAAAAAAAAAAAAAAAAAGTAATATAAAAAAAAATTTCAAGTCAATTCCTACTTAGATCAACAAAGAAAATTTTTTATTTTAACTACTTTTTATTAAATAGTTACAATTAATATAAATATGTATATACATGTGACAAAATCACAACTCTGAGTGATAATTAATTTTTATTCATTATCATTTAAGTATCGTATTGTCATCTAAAACAATCGTGTACATAAAATTTCTGTTCAACTGAATGCTTTAACACGTGAGAAAAAAAAATCTTTTAAGGTTTTGACACACAAGTCGCCAAAAGAGTCGCTAAATTGACAACGTTGCTGTATTTGTAATTCTTTAAATAATTAGTTTTAATTTAATTAATTTTTATTAATTATAATTAAATTATCGTATTTTCTTCCAAAATAATCATGTACATTAAATTTCAGTTTAATGGAGCGCTTTAAAATGTATTTCATTAACGATCGAAAATTCCACCAAGAAAAATAAATAAACAAACAAATAAATATATATATATAGAGAGAGAGAGTGAGTTACTAGAGTAGGAATTGAAAAATGAATGTTTGTTTATATGAAATCGCATCACTCCAACACTGTTCAACCGATCACTGTGAAAATTGGCTTGTATATGCATATGTTTGTGGAGAAGGTTTCTGTGCTATCCTTTTTGTTGCAGCTCCTCACCAGGTGACGCTACAGCATATCAACTTCTGCACCATTCAATCAATCGCCAAGTTTACCAACAGGGTCGCCAAAAATGATGTCAACTTTTCTCGATCGCCAACATTTTACTATGTTTCTATTGAATCGTCATTATAATGTAGGGAACGGCGTTGCTTGTGAGTATTACAATTTTAACATGAAATAAATGCAACAGAAAGTAATATTAACGTATTATACATCCAAATATAAATTATTTACACTATTTTAGGCGTTCATTACACAAAATGTGTTACTTTTGCTGAGCTTAGGAAGATGTTTTTAAAAATCGACCCACAAGAGAATGTCGGGGAGTTAAAAATAGAAAAAAAATTCTTTTTATCAGCTATTAGATCTACAGGTTTAAAATTTAACAAGCATGTTTTTTATTTGTTCAGCTGAGATATGCAAAAAGCTTTTTTTGTTGTTGTTTAATTTGCAATGCACTTAAAATTAACTTACTAAAAACTTTTTTATCGTTTCATCTGTATTCTTTTATTTTTTAATTCCCCCGTGCGAAGAACGGGTATACCAGCTAGTATATATATATATATATATTCTAAATTGTCTTTTTAGCATCAAATTGTTCGATGACGCGCATTTTGTTATACATTTCACCATTGGAATGTGAGTCTAAATAACTGCGCATACTTTTCATGATATTCTTCATTTCGGATGACGTGAGAACGGGAGATATATTATTCTTAAATGATGTAGGTTTTAAAGAGTATAATACATTTTATAATTCTATAAAGTTTTATACATTTTTTTTATACATACCTGTTTGAAAATTGTTTATATTTTCAGCCCTTTAGAGAAATTTAACACCCCTGAGATCCCTTAGCTATTTTCGCATTTCGTGTAAAGAGAAAAACATGACATGATGATACACAGTAGTTTGTGGGGTACGTTGTATTATTTCGTGTTAACCGATATTTCGTCTTGAGCGTTTTCGCTTTTACCGTATTCCTCACTGTATTTAAAAAAAGTCACGCAATTAAAATAATAAAAAAAAATCGATATCTTGGTCATTTTTAGGGTATTGTGTCTCCTTAAATAATTTTTTTCAATCCTGAGGAGGACTTTTTAAAAGTAATTGCTTCAATTCCTTATTAAGCAGAAATGTACCGTATATTTTTAGAATTGGATTGTTGTTGTTGCCAATGCCACCTGATCGGCAAAGGCCACGAAATTCATCATGGCAAAGAGCTATGTGGCGCCTGTCGTTAGCCATAGCTTTGAGCACCATACAGGTGACAGTACGATTTGGCTCGATTCCGCCCCAAGTTAGAGGGATAGCACTTTGGAAATGGTCAGAGAGCTCCCACCTCTCTTCCACTTCCACCAACCTCACGAGAGGAATTGCGGCTCGAGGGCTATTTAGAGTACCCCCATGCCACGCAGGTGCTATACATTTACAAACATCCATGTTTTATCCGGGATTCGAACCCAGTCCCTACGACACAGCAGTCAGCTTCGCTAACCATTATACCGGATGGGCAAATTGGATTAAATTCAACAATAGGTTTGTTTACACATTGGACCCGTGGCGTAATGTATACCCCCGCAGCCCCCACATCTCGAGGTGCCCAAAGCCTGACTGCCTCCAAGTACCTACTTTTGGTTAAAATCCAACACGGGGGCCCCAACCCTGACTTTGCAGAGTGGCCCAAATGTTCTCCGTTACGTCAATGCATTGGACGTTATTTTCGTAATTTTACGCTGTAGGATATGTAATACATACGCGTCAATAAAAGATTCAGAGCAAAACCCTATTATACACCTTTGTTACTATAGTTGATAATATGACACGCATAATTCAAATTGTAAATTTTATTTTCAGTACGAGAGTTGTCAAATTAGTGCTGTCACGGCTTTCCATACAGTCGTCATATCTTGTCATGATTACTACTCACAAGGTTCTTTCACCACACAGTGGCGCACACAAGGAAGGGGGGGGGGTTCCTGGGGTCCGGATGGGGTCCCAAAGCCCTAGATTTTTTTTCGATTGATTATAATTCTAGATATATAGTACGTAAAATTTAATTAATTACTTGTTATTAATGATTAATTTTATGAATTAATGCTAATTATTTATTCAAAAATTAGTTTTTTACTGTGTTTTGCTCCGGAAAATCGACAAAATCAAAAGGAGCATGATACAAAAATGGTGAATTTCGACCCCGGACCACCCACCCACCCCTGAAAAATTTCTATGTGCGCTACTGTCACCACCCTTTCTCTATTAATTGCCAGGATTACGGCCGCATGGCCTGTTATACAAAATGCCCAAAATTCCCCCGACCTAAAAAAGGTACACCCTTACCAGGCAACAAAATTTTTAATAGCAATGTTTGTAAGGAAGGAGTTTCCTTCGCTAACATCGTTAGCGGAGTTATCTCCCCCCCCCCCTTAAAAATAGCACTGAAAAATCACAAGAAACCAATAGTAACAAAAAAATCCAAGGAATCCGAATTAATGAAGATAATTCCTCTGACCTAGCTCAAGTAATTGAGCAAGTCAGTTTGATTTCCAAAATATTAGAAAGTTCCCCTGAAATACTGCAACTTCTACCCAAACTTAAAAATGCCGATAAGGATAAAGAAAAAAGTGATTTATTAATTGAAGCTATGCTAGATAAAAATTAATTTCTCCACTCTTACAAAAAAAACAAACCCTTTCCCTTTTTTTAAATTTGTATCTTATTTTTAATCTTATCGCTATAGACCAGGGATGGCGAACCAATGGCACGCGTGCCATTGATGGCACCCGACACAATATTTCGGACACGCCTCCGATCAAAACGGTTTGCATTTTAATTTAAAATAACAAAGTTTAATATGAATAATTAAGAATAAACGCGAGTGATCGATCGCAGTTTTCAGAGCGAGCCTTTCTTAGTTCCAAGAATTATTGTTAACGCTCGAGTTTTTTATGTACCCTGATGTGACTTCATTTAATAAAAGGAATTTGTCCCAATTCTATTAGTAGTAAATTGAAAATTTTAAAATGCAACTGATTGATTTTTAGCCTACTTTGATATGGATTCGAAAATTTGTTGAAAAAAGGAGAAAGTTAGAATTGATTAAAACAGAAAGATTAGCAAGCAATATAAGATGCTAGAAATGAAATTTTGGAAACATGGAATCGGATTCCAGATACATTTAGATGTTTGAAGAAACTTGCTCATGCTACATATTTTAACCATATTTTCATCTACCTATGCCTGCGAGTCATATTTTTCAGAGATTGATAACATTGAAGACTTACTTAGAAACCCCGTTTGGCAGATGACTCCAATTCATCTTGCATTCGGCTAAAAGTAACATCTTATAATCCTAATACAAGTTATTTGTCATCTCATCTGCAACAACATAATTCACACTAATATTAGTTTAATTTGAATTACACCTATAAAAGAAACATTTACTACTAAACAGTGCAAAATGTATTCTTTTCGTTTAATTAAAGAGTTTTGAGTTGTTAGTATTTAGTTTCGTTATTTTCTCAATAATCACAAGTCAAAATTTTTTGACGGCACGTTTCTACCTCATTAAGCATTTCTTAAAGAAAAAATGGCACGTTCATCCCAAAAAGTTCGCCATTTTTACCTTCATGTGTAATTATTGTTTCATGTTAAAACAGTGCAAATAGTTTATATCTGGATATTTAATACGATAATATTTGTGACGAATCTTAACGGAACCTTTCCACTAATATTCTTAGGCGTCTTTGGGGATTGTAAATTCGCGTATATTTCCAATCACCTCTAAAAGAAGAAGATGGGATACGTTAAGTAGATAGGGTATTTAAGGAGAGCGTTGTAAGTTAGCGGAGATAAAGGCTATTGAGCCAGCAGATGTAGTGACAAGGTTCATAGGATTACGATAGTGGAGCCTTACTCTTAGTACTCAGCGAAGGAACCTTAGGAGGTTAATATACCTGAAGAGATCATAAGTACTACCAGGTGATATATTCTAGTTTAATACCGCTTACCAAAATCGTTAGTTTAATAAAATTAGTTTAAGTCAATGAAAGCTAATAATCCAAGTTGCGTGTATTTCTCACACCTCCTATTCCGGTAAACCTTTTTGATATTGCGCGTAGTTATTGATTAATTCCATTTTTCGCAATTTAATTTAATATTAAAGGTAAATCCCTTTTTGACGTATACATATAGCTCACTATTTGTCATTAGAATTTTTGATATTTGAACCAAGTGAATAAATATAAGTTATTATTATACAAATGGCGTCTGGTCATTCTTTGCCTCAAATTAATCTTAGTGTCCAGGGTGGAACCCAGGGGGGTTCCCAGATATTACTTTCTGTTTGTGAAAGGCTCGCACCTCTCTCTCGGGCACATAGATGTGTGGGGGGAAGGGAAGAAACACTCTACATGATTCAATTAATCTATATATTTACCACACAAAGAACAGACACAAATTCAACTAATAATCGAAATAACAACTAACTCTCCTACTCTCGCTCAAGCTAGAAAACCTCAAATATATATAGTAAGTTAATTTAAATATCACGATTCTATTCTTCCGAAGGGTTGGTTGTAAATAACGCGAATTGGTAACCCAAAGATTTCCCAAGAGCATTAATTGAAGAAAAGCGTATAGATCCGTCACCTGTTGCATTTATTTTATGATAAAAATTGTAATATTCGCAAGCAATACCTTCCTTTACATTATAATGACGTTTCGATGGAATCTTGGCGAAATATTGTTGATACAGCCAAGTTAACATCATTTTTTTTTGCAACTACATAGATTCTTCTGGAAATTACTGGAGAAATCTATTAATATCACGAACTATAACATGAGTGGATTTTTCGAGAAAGAGCTGGAAAGTAGAGAGGACATTCTAGGACGCTCCTCTTTAGTTAAATTCAACTTTTTACAACCCATTTTTACTAACAATATCTTCTGCATAAATAAATTTACTACAACATCACGAAAAACCTTTTTCATAACGAGAGAGAAAGGATTAAAACATAATTCTAATTTCTTGTTGTATATTATATTCATTTTTAAACAGTCGTTATATTCCAAAACTAGTAGAGAAATGGAATATATTCCAAAAATAATAGAAAAATCGAAATCAGTAACCGCACTAAAGTCGGAACCTGTTAAGAATATCAGTTCTGCACATGCGCAGTCAGTAAAGGTTCCTATTACTTTAGGATTCAGAACAAAATTTTAAATACCTGGAATGTCTAATAGTAAGCTCTGGAGTCACGAGGTGCTTCATCGTTGTAATTGTTTCCTTCCACGGTTTGAAATAAAAGCGTTTATATAAATTTAAATTATTTTAAATTTCCTCCGATAAAATTATTTGAATTAACATCATTTTGGGATTTTTGATTTGTTCACCTTGTCTTTTTCATCAATGTATACGCGAGGGCTTTTGGTGACGAATGGTGCAGATGGTGGCACACACATGGGTGGATTTGGGAGCTCTAACTCCTCCCACGGACTAACAGATTTTTAAATTTTAGCTTAAATTTAGTTAAAGATTTGTCGCGACTTTGCAATCGCTGGCGAATTTGGATGCATAGAATTAAAAGACATTTTAATAAAATGAACATCTTTATTTGACTGTGAAATTATTATCCAACTTTACTTTGAGAGAGGGGAGTGGTCAACTTAATTACTTAAACATTTATAACAGTTAATTGAAACACTTATCTTTGACCATTAATTCCTCAACAATAATGTTCTTCCGTTTGCATATCGGAGCTCCGAGCAGAAACTCAGTAGTTTCAATTATTATAACTTATTATAACTGTCAATGGTCGCTCATCCGGTATAATGGTTAGCGTCGCTGACATCTGTGCCGTTGGGCCTGGGTTCGAATCCCGGGGGAGGCATGGATGTTTGTAAAAGTACAGTGCCTTCGCGGCATGGGGGGTGCTTTAAATAGCCGTCAAGCTGCAAGTCCTCTCGTGAGGTGGGTGGAAGGGGGATGAGAGGTGGGAGGCCCTTGGCCACCCCCAGGGTGTTCTCCCTCAAAATTGGGGTGGAAACGAGCGAAATCATTCTGTCACCTGTATGGTGCTCAAATCTACGGCTAACGACAGGCGTCACTTGGCCCTTTGCCATGATGAATTTCGTGGGCCTTGATCTGGCCTTTGCCGATTAGATGCATTCAGTATCAGCCTGACGACGATCGATTCCCCCTCTCTCTTCACTTGACTTCAAATAGCAATTCACACTAGCACAAATCATGGTTGTTCCACGAAAAGCGATTTTGTAATCACAAGAATTTTCCCAAGAGGACTTGTAAGAAAAGCAAATAGAACGCGTCATTGATTTTTACACCCTACACGTCGGGTCTTCAGTGGAACTGAGCTCGAACTTGTGACATTCCAGCCACGATCCGATACCTTTACCACTAGGCTACCGAGATTCCCAGTTTTTCGGAGATTGTGTCGGAATAACATTTGGCAATTGAAATTATTCGAAATATTATATTATTGAGGCCGATTCCTTCTCACTAGGAAAAGCACATACACAGTTAAAAACTTTCTCAAAATATTCCATAATTCTGGATAAATAACAGGTATATCTTTTTAAACTAAGAATTGCTGCCATCCATTTCTAAACATGGCGATAAGATCTTCGTTAGCTATTCTGATCAATTCCTCTCTTTCTGGTAATCTGACGTTTGTGGGTGGGTGGTTTCTTTTTTTCATTGTGACCATATCAATTCATTTCCTACTGTGAGAGTGTATTACTCTACCATAGTCAAATAATTCTGAAACCTAGTTTCAAAATCTGAATAAATGACATTTAATTGTTGAAAATATGTTAAAACGTCATTTTCCTTGAAAGTTGTCTGTGACAAATGGAGGAACTGGGAAAATTCGCGCCTTCCTATATTATACTCTATTAGCTTAGTACTGGCAGACCCCCATTTACACCTCATGAACCCCCAAATTATTTTCTCATTGATGTGGACCAGTGGCGCACACAAGGGGAGGGCCTGGGGGTCCTGACCCCCAAATCCTTTTGATTTTTTCTGATTGATTATAATTCTAAGTATATAGTACGTAAAATTTAATTAAGTATTTGTTATTAATGATTAATTTTATTAAATAATGCTAATTATTTATTCAAAAATTAGTTTTTTGCTGCGTTTTGTTCCCGAAAATCGACAAAATCAAAAGGAGCATGATACAAGCATGGTGAACTTTCGACCCCGGATCCCCCTTACTGAAAAATTCCTGTGTGCGGCACTGATGTGGACCCCTTGCTGCTCGTCATAGACCCTAGGGGTTGATATAGACCACTTTGGGAATCACTGACATAACCAAATGATAGGGGAATTGTTTTATTTTCCCCTGAACTTATATGTCCCCTTCCCTTCCACACCGCTTTTGGCCGCGGTAGCCGAGTGGTATAGGCATCGGATCGTGGCTGGCTTTGTCACGAGTTCGAGCCCAATACCACTAAAGACCCGCCGTGTAGGGCTGCGATGCACGCTAAATCTGTCGAGAGCTGAAACGTCCTCCCGTTGGTGTGGTAGTTAGGAGAGGGGGGTGCCAGCTCAGGTGTCGTCCACGTCACTTGACCATGGTTCAAAATTACGTGGTCCGTCGCCAAAAGCCCTCGTGCAGCTGAACAGTGCGACGTTAATCATCACTCACTCTCTCACTCACTCACTCACAGACTCCACGCCGCTTTTGCTTGACGTTGAGTTTCGAACACCCTGTATTTAAATGTTTCGATTACAAAACTACTTTTTTAGCGTCGATCCAGTGTCGTAGCATGGGCTTTCTCCGCTTGGGGCCGACCGGAATTCGCTGCCTCTCTATTTTAATTATTAGTCAAGAAAATTAGTAAAAAAAAGCAGCTTTAAATTTTTTTATTGATTAAAAATGCATTTTTCGTGTTTTTTCTTTGCAAAATCTTTTAAACAATAGTCAATATCAATATGTATGTCATGTTCAATTGCCAGAATAGTTAAATTTGTTAGCCTTAACGTGGACATAGTCGATCTGAGATAATTTTTGATTAATTTTGGCTTACAGAAGCTTCTCTCGCAACTGGCATTACTGAAGGCAGATGGTAAAAAAATTCTCAACATTATGGCAATGTTTGGTAAGCCATATTTAAGTTTGGACTCAATAATATATTTTAATAAACACAGAGAGCCGGACCTCATGAGTTCTTTTTTACAGCCTGTTCTGTTGCAGCTACGAAAGCTTGTAGACGTTCGCGCTCAAGTTGGAATTCTTCTTTATTAATGTTTTGAGGAGATTGATCTAAGTTCGTCCATGCTCAATATCACTTCAGGCCTTAAGGTATCCGACTACATTCGGAACCGTGATTTTAAAAAAGCGCATAAATGGATAATTTTCATGATATTTAGTGTCACTCAGATTAGAATACATGCATAAAATTGTTTTAAGGACATTTTGACAAAAATTTTTTATTTAAATATAATATTTTGGCAAAAAATTAACTTAGAATAATCTTTTTACCAAATGTTCTCCTTTTGTGAAAAATGGTTCTATTATAATAATATTTTGCCTGTATATACACTGGTGTGCAAAAATTAAGGACGGGACGGTTTTTTCAATATAACTTTGTACAAAAGCTCTCCAAATCAACACATTTATAATACCGTAAGATCCCCAACACGTAAGGACTTGTGTAATGTAAGCAACACTTACTAAAAGAGAAATCAGAGGGATAAAAAGAAGCTTGATTGAAAAAGTAGCATGGAGCGCAATGCGACTGAAGGCCGAAACATCCCTGTGATGGGTGTCCAGCAAGAAACATCCGGTCTTTAGTAGGGGATATGATCTCCCCTGACTGCTAGGCAGGTTTCACAGCGTCTGCCCATGCTGAGAATGAGGGTGTCAATGAGTTGTTGAGGCATTGCGGCCCATTCGTCTTGCAGCGCCAATCGAAGCTCCCGAAACGTTACTGGTGGTAAGTTACGAGCTGCAAAGCGTCTGACTAGAAATTCCCATACATGCTCGATGGGATTGAGATCCGGAGATCGTGCCGGCCAATCCATACGTTCAATATCCTCACTCTCTAAGAGCTGTTCGGCAGCTACTGTGCGATGACATGGTGTATTGTCGTCCATGAAAAGGAACTGCAGACCCATAGCGCCTCTAAAAAGACGCACATATGGAAGAAGAATCTCGTTACAATACCGGGTCCCGTTGACTGAACCTGCGTCGAAGATGTGAAGGTCTGTACGACTACCAAGCATGATGCCTCTCCAAACGAGAACACCGCGACCTCCATACCTGTCCCTTTCAATGATGTTCGAGGGTTGATTGCGGCTTCCCCGCTCTCTCCAGATGAGTATGCGATGAGAATCGCTACTCAAACTGAATCTGCTCTCATCTGTAAAGAGTACTCGTCCCCATTCATTGTCTCTCCAATTCCGGTGTTCCCGGCACCACAGGGAACGCCTTCTCCGATGGGCAGGCGCTAAAGGTACACACCGTACAGGGCGTTGTGCAAACAAACCACCACCGTGCAGTCTTCTGGCCACGGTAAAACGCGATATCGGTCGTCCAGTCGCCTGTGTCGTGTGTCTAGCGATTTCTCCCGCTATCTGCCGCCTGTTTCTTCTGGCCTGTAAGACAATGTACCGGTCATCTGCGGGTGTGGTTCCTCGTGGACGAGCACTAATGAATCCCCGGATAGCTGTTCCTGTAGTTTGAAATTGTCTCCAAAGTCATGAAACGATGCTGTGAGCAATTCCGAACTCTGCAGCCACACTTGTCACACTGCGGCCTTCCTCCAACTTCCCAATGATTCGACCTCGGGTAAAAGCATCCAGATGTCGTCTAACAGATTGATTATTCGCCATTTCTCGCTGAGGCAGCAACTCGGTGTGATTTTAACTGCTATACGGCGTGCAATCTCTTTGCCGGAAATACTGATCTTACACCGACAACATGCTTTATACTACTCAGACTCTCCCCCATTACGTCTAACTGCATATCTGCGCATGTGCTACCGTACATTACCTTACTTAATCTCCTGATTGGTCTTTCTGTCCGCTCTGCCTCTTCATTCAGCTGATATGCTAATTTTTCGACTTCGTCCTTAATTTTTGCACTCCAGTGTAGTTCAGATCTCTCTACAGAGGCTCAACTAGAATTTTTGAAAAATTCACATTATTTTCAGAGTTACTACCTATTGAAATAATTATCGGTGTTTTTTTCTTAAAATTTTCCACTCTGCTGTATTAAAATATGGATGAATCTACTTATAAGTTATATATTTCAAAAATCCTAGTTCAGAGATCTGTACAGAGATCTGAGCTATATATACAGGCAAAATATTATTATAATAGAAGCATTTTTCACAAAATGAGAACATTTGGAAAAAAGATTATTCTAAGTTAATTTTTTGCCAAAATATTGTATTTAAATAAATTTTTTTTGGTCAAAATGTCCTTAAAACAATTTTGTGCAAATGTTCTAATCCAAGTGACGCTAAATATCATGAAAATTATCCATTTATGCGCTTTTGAAAATCACGGTTCCGAACGTAGTCGGATACCTTAAAAAAGCATATTTTGCGCTAGTTTCTGCAACTGTTGGAATCTTTCTCGATTTTCAGCAGTTACTCTGTCTATTGAAGAAAACATTGTTCGCCTCAAGTTATCTTCGTACGATATAACTAAACATCTTTACTTCCGTCGCCAAATATATGCTTCCTCCTGATTCGTCTTGGGGGTTCAAAAAAATTTCAAGCTCTTTCCATAAACTTTTAGCATGTAATAAGCAATAATAAAGCATCATCCACGAATTCTTCTCGTTTTGCTTCTAATTCAGTCTGTAAAGCACGTATTATTTTAGCACATTGATGGATATTTAGTCCCTCTGTAAATAATTTTGAGCACCATTGACTTCACACAGTACTGATTGGCAGAAGCCTAAGTAACATAAAAACGAATGCGATTGCATAGCGATTAATAAACTTCCTACATCTGTGCGTGTATTAAAGCTTTTCCTCGTTTCCGTTAGGCGCGATTTGGAGTTTGAAATTTTTTTTTGAATTTAAATATTGCGGTGCTTGCTGCCGTCCCTTTTCGTATGCTGCCCGGGGTCTTGGCTCCTCGGCACCCCCCCACGCTGTGCCACTGCGCCGATCAACAGAAGGAAGGCAAACAATTCTAAAATCACTTGGTAAAATTCTCAATTATGACAAGGATTATGACACGAAAAAATTTTGATTTTGAATAAAAGAGGTGCCTTTAGAAGGAAGTTTGAGCACACCTGTTCAACGTCCTTTAAATATCTCACCGAGAAATGAATGCGCCGAAATTTCACTTCTCGGCCAAACCCGTTCTGTAAACCCATCCATACCTTTGTCATTTCGTTTTCAACGCTACAATAGTGACATCCCACTCCATTCATAAGATTTCAAGCTTCACAGGCATTTAACACTGGCGCCATCTGGCGAAACCAGTCCGTACTACATTCCCCTTGTATTCGCACTGACCATTCTCATTTTCATTCCGGATTCGAAAACGCGCAGTGAAACGTCGGCTGCCCTATTCTTCCTACCTGAACGCACGTGCGATGTTGGATACAATCATCATCAATTTCATCTAATAAACATCGGTTACGGGAACAGTTAGAGAAAGATGTCTGCCATAAATTCCATCTGTCATACTTTATTAACTGTGACTTTATTCCTGTTTGAATATGGTTTGTGTTTTAATTTAGAGACACGTTTGCCGGTTATTAAAATTGGACCTCAAGAATCTTATTTTGGATATTCTGTAGCTCAACATCAAATTATTGATGATTTAGGAAGGCGGACTAGTGTGTAAGTTTTCGAATTTCTTTGTATTATTTATATTTTAATTTGAAGATAATGATTATAGGGTATTTACTGCACCTGTTTGTACTTTTTGTTTTGATTTTTGACAGCTGCTAATATGACATATGATGTAGTTGCGATGATCAATAGCGGGGTTAATGTTTTAGGAATAATTATAAGTTTAGTGGAAGACAGAGAGTTGGGTCTGTATCTCATATGAAATTTTTAATTCCTTTTTCCATAATCTGTTGAATTATACACTTTTCATTTTGAATGGAATACGCTGATACAGACATGGATTTATTTAATGTTTGTTTGTAGTTGAACTATTCGTGATTAGTCGTTATATTCGAATGTTTTATAAACGAAAATATTGATACGTTTTTTTATGCATTTCACTTATATATGTAATTGCTAAAAGGCCATCTATTTCAAAAGCATTAAATTTCTTTAATTTACTATAAAAATTAACCAATTGTTAAATGTATCGATTTTCTCACAGAAAAATAAATGATTCGATAATTTTTCGAACATTAATTATAGTAGTATTTTGTAAGTGACAGAAAATTATATTCGAATATTTTTCTTTCTGTAGAATAATGCTTTTTATGTGGATTGGTTTATTTTAACATTTTACAGAAATTAAATCGTCAAGTTTTAGAATTGGTAGAATTTTTTCAAAAACATGTACGTATAACTATTGTGTTGTGATTCTATTGAAGAATTATTAATGACTTAAATGTACGTGTGCTTTCTGCGTGTGTCGTATAATATACTTGGGCACTGTCGTAGATGCATATAATTTTATTTTATAAGAAATAATTTAATGTTAAATATGTGTTTTGTGTGTGTTTTATTGCATATCTAATGTTTAGTTTTCAGCGCTTTATACAAAATGAAATTACATCCGAGAGAGAGAGAGAACTTGTAATTATATATTATAATCTTTTTTCCTATTATCTTATTCCGATTAAATGTGTCATTTTAAAAATGAAGTATCAACAGAAGGATCTGTGTTTTTTCACAACGTTTTATTACTTAAAAACAATTATGAATTTTAATCCACATGTAAATACTACTAGATGGAAAATTTTCGTGATTTAAATTCCATCAGCAATCTGAAATAAAATGTGGCTATAAGAAAAAAAAAATCAAACCGTTGAATGCTCTAATCTAAGTGTTTTGCACTAACAAAATGAAATTTAGTGTTTTTGTGGAATTTTGAATATACATTTATATGATGTGTAATAAAGGTAGAACAAAGTTCATCGTAAAAAGCCAACACGATTTCAACTTCAAATATTTTATCTGTTCTTTTTGTTGTCGTATTGCGAAGTGCAAACGGAGATATGATGTTCAAACTTTCTTCTCCTGATAAGACAGTGGTATGGAAATTTCTTACCTGAAAAGCAAGTGAAGAAAGCTAAACTATAGTTTGTAATTTTTTTATACATGAAGTTTATGAAGTGCACAATAAAGAAAATGTAAATGATTAATGATTAATGAATGTAATGTCAATGATTACAATGATAAAAAAATTCTTATGTGATTTTAAAGGCTAATTGATTCTGAAATTGATGATGCCATTAAAGTTTATCGAAATTCTAATGATAGTATACTATTGAATTTTTAAGTAATATTTTATTTAATGAGGCTTTAAAACTACATTTTTAAATATTTTTGAAGTAAATGCAGCAGTAAAATATGAAAATTATTTCCATCATATTCAGTTTGGTATAATTAGTGTGTTTTAATTACTATTTTCAAACAAATTTTTTTACAGGAGTTTTAAATGGATTTTAACGTACAAAATTGAACTAAGCGATTGATTATTCGTGTATTTTTTGGAATAATTTCATTTTTTTCCCTGATCTGTAAACTGAAATTTTTATATATAGTTGTATTGATTCTCAAGGAATATTTTTTTTCTCTACATGCGTACATTTTAATATTTTCGATTTCGAAGTCAAAAAATTGAATGCATGAAAAACTACTAATAATTTCATTTGTTAAAATAAAATATTTTATGGCAAATATATAATTCGCATTATTATTAAAAAAATTTTTTTATCGCAAAATAAGATAGAATTATAAATTAATTATAAAATGCTAATTTTGTTGAAAAAAATTCACAACTCGTTAGAATATTGTTATGAGGATTGGAAATATTAATAACGAAATATTCTAAATTCTAACAATATGTAAAAACTGTCGAATATTTTTAATTTCATTCAATACCAACTATATTTTTTTAAAAAAGAAAAGACTTATTTAAATTAATTATGATTATTTTGTAAGAGTTTGGGAAATCACACAGCAATATGGTTATTTATTAAGAAAAGTTATTTTCCTGATCTAGTTGTTTTAAGAATGCCGTTGTAGAATCGATTTTTTTCCTGATTTATTTGTATGGACTAAAAAAATCTGCCGTTAACAAATTTCAAGTATTACTACGTTATAATTTGTTTTATATTAAGCTTTTTATACTTTTTTTTCGTATACAGAAGCTAAATTTTGTGATCACTTTTGAATATATTTATATTATATTTATGCATTGAAAATGTCAGAGCCTATGAAAACATTATTTTTATTGTGAAAACCATCAATTAACTACTGTCCTGATCTGCCCACAACTTTTTTGCAACTCACCTCCGCATATTATGCTGCCTACGTATGTGGAGGCGACATAGATTCTTAAGAAAACCAAACATAGGAATGAAAGGTGTAAAAAAAAAACTACATATTTTCTCTTCCGTATACCCTTAAAGGTAACTTTCTTCTCCCTTTCCGAATAATGGATGCGTCCATAGTACACAAAGATTCAAAGGACACACACCTGAGTAAAAGTGTAATGAAGAAGCTTGTAAACACAGGTGGTATTGCGAATTAAAATGTTACTTTTTTTTTACTTAGGTATTTATTTTTACCTCATGGGTTATCGATGGGTTTTAGAGGGATTAATCGATATTTGATCGGATTATAGGAAGTTGAGATGACAGGTTTAGAATATGTAAATTAGGAGGAAGAGTAATATTTATTTTATTGGAACGTTTGTTAGCGGAGACTTCCATGGAATCTTTGAAAGGTTTCGTTCTGGTAAAAACCTTATGAATGTTGAGTAAAAATGTTGCGCAATACTCTTTTCAGTAGAATTTTCATCCTTTCTTCCGTCATATTTTGAAAAATATATATTTTTATTTTTATTTAATTTTTTTGTTTTCCTTTTTTTTATTTTCTGTATTTTCTTCTATTTTTACCGTTATTTATTAAATTTGTTTTTAGTTTAGCCAAGGAAGAAATCGAAGGTCATTTGTAAATCAAACTATCCAAACGATTTTTTCATTATTGATTTATTCATTTTTATAGATTAAATTAATCGATAAAACGTTAGAATTTTGCATTTTTGACATCAAAACGTTTAACTCAACTATCCAAACGATTATATATTCATATATAGTTATTCTTTTTCTATCTCGATTAAGTTTTTCCTTAAAATGTTAGAATTTTGCATTTTGGCATCTAAAACATTAAATTTATGTTGACCGTTATTATATAGTATGTAAGTGAATTGTTTATGTTAATACAAAAGCTGTAATACTTTAAAAGGTGTTTCTAAAGAAAAGCATTAAATTTATTTACACAAATAGTTTGCTTTTGTAATAAGTATTGTATTATGAAAATTGCGATTTTTTTTCCTAACACAGGTTAAAAGTATAGTAAAATAAACATATAAAATATCATAACACTATTTTTTTTCGATTAAAAATAAACTTCGGGTATTTTTCTTTTTACAACACTGACCTAGTAAAATATTTTGCTTCATTTCTTGTAAGCCAACTATCGAACATGTAAGACATAGTTTATTTATCAAAAGAAGGTGAAGTGTATCGATGTTTTTCTTATTTTTGTTATTTTCACTCATCAAATTTGAGTCATCCCATTGGTTAAATGAGTATCGTTCGATGATACAACATATACCAGTCGGCAGAATAAAAAATTATTGCCTAGTAATACTATTTTGAATTAACTATGGCATTTTGAGTTAGGATACAAAATATAAGCTCATCTTTCACATACATTTCTTTTATGAGCTTAATTGTGGATTTATGTAATTCCCATCAAACATTTTCTATACTCATAGATAAACATTTCGTAGCTGGTAGGGCATGTAAGTATTTTTAGATCCTTATTAAATAATCAGCATTTAAGAGTTACTATTAATCCCCTGTCAAGGAGAAAATTCATACCAGTTTTCCACGTTTGCTTTGTTAATTATATCTTTGAAGTTATACTAATTATATATAGAGAGAAAGAATATTATACTCTCGGTTGTTAAAAAAACATCGTAGATGCGTTTTGCTGAAACTCTTACAAATTTTTTTGTTTAAATCATCACTTGCTGGAAAAGTGTATAACTTAACAATAAATAAAACGCAACATTTTTCCTTGTTTGTCATTTATCTTATAAAGCACTGCTATAAAAACGGTTGTGAGAATACATGTAATAAATGTGTGTGTGTGAATCCAGTTTCTGTGTGTGTTTTCTTTTCTCTCTTTCAAAACTTTAAAAATTTACTAATTTTACAAATTGTGAAGCTATGTATTCATAATATAAAAAGTAAGGAAAATAAATATATATTGGATGTGATGAAGCCGTTTCCCAAATTTTTGTGCAGAATTTTGTTATCTTCCTAAGTTATCGGTAACATAAAAGATCCCATTTCTAATTTATAAAAATAGAATTGGATCACATGAAAGCAGTGGTGTAACGTACACCTCCGCATTGCGTAAGGGGGGGAAGGATTTTACGGGGCCCAAAGGTTGTATTTCTAAGCCAGCGATACTCGACCTGCGGCCCCCCGAGCCTTTTTAAGTGGCCCAGTCATGGCCCATTGCTCTGAGAAATTTACTTATTTAAGAACATTGTATTAAAAATTTGGTGAGAAATTCTTTGTCATGAAATCAAATATATACAGTGACATAAATAAAAAAAATATAAAAAATGATAATTAAAAAAAAGGCAAAACACACACACTCAGAAGTTATAATACTTTGATCAATTTTCCACATTTTAAGACTGTTTTCTCTTGATGTTAAAGAATAGGACCCGAATTAGGAACATTTTTTCAGATATAAAAGAAATCAAAAATTAATGATATTCTGGCTTCACTATCCTTTAGAGAGCAGCATTTTTTTTATCATACTTCCCATTTTTAACCGAGTTGATTCTTTTTTTCTGGTATAAAATGTGTTTCGCATTTTTTATCGTATACCGTAGTGTTAAATGGGCCTTGTCTTCACCTATTAAAAAAAAAAGTATTCACGGAATATTTTGAAATTTTTAAAAACACTATATTGTTAAAACAGAGGTACGAGTTATAATATTGCAACTTTCCATGGAAATTGGGTCATTTTTCTGTCTGAAAATGTGCTTCGCGTTTAGTTAGAGCTTACTTTTACCGAAGACAGCCTTAAATTACCAAAGTTATCTTGTTCTTAAAGCACATCCCCCCTCCACTATTTATCCTCATATTGCGGCCCGCTGGAAATATCGAACATAAATAGCTGACATATGTATGCGGCCCAGCAGAAAAAAAGGTTGAGTACTCCTGTTCTAAGCCCTAGTACATCCATTTTTAGGATCCATCTTGGGCCCCCCTGCAAAAAGTCAGGTTTGGGGCCCCGATGTTGAATTTTACAAAGGGTAGGCACTTGCGTCAGTCAGGCTTTGGGCCCCTTTAGAACCCTGGGTTGCGGGGGTGCACGTTACGCCACTGATCTTGGGGTCCAAAACCTGACTGTGCAGGGTCGCCTTAATATTCTCCTTTACGCCACTGCCTGAAAGTATCAAAATGTCGAACATAGTTCATGAAGACTGAATTGTTTAGAGAAACTGCAACATATTCTCTTCTGTACTTATTGAAGCATTTATTTCTATTTAACGAAAAATTCGTTTTTGGAAATGTTTTCTGTAATAAAAAAAAGCACTGTATTTTTAGGTAAAATTTTTAACTCTTGTACAGTTCAGTACCATTCTATGGGCGAAATTTGTGTGACGTCATGGTCACATGATAATTGCAATCACGTATGTCCAGACAATCAGTTCATAAATTAATGGGCCATCTTATAGTCACATGATAAATACAATCAAGTGTTTCTAGTCAAATCAGTTCATGCGCTTCACTGTTGTGAACTTTTACTTTTTGCAGAAATTCTACAATAAAGTTTATATTTGTCGATAATAATAACGCCTGTACCTGAGATTTAAAAGTATACTTATAATAATTTTTATCTTTGATTTGTTTTTCTTTTAAATTTGAAAACTTTTTTGTAAACACTTAGACCCAATTTTCAAATCTTTAAATTTTACTTACAAGTAGGACACAAGTCTAATATCAGTGTTGAATTTAATGGAGAACACGTGATTGCTTTTATCGTAGGACCGTCACGAATTTAGCCCACAAGCGCCATTTTCTTTTCGCCGCGCGCGAGTTTTCTTTTTTCAGAGTTTTTTCTTTTAAAAATTATGTATTTGTTAACAATAACTTACATAGATAAGCAAAATGCACTTGGTTCAATAAAGTACCAGTATTATGTAAGGGGGAAAAAACACTTTTTATTAAAAAAAAAAAAAGAGAAGAATCTTAATACATGGATCGCATAACTTAATCATCGAATTCGAAACTTGATTTTACTGGTATAACATTAAAAATAAGACTGATATCTGCTGTAAATTTAGTGGAAAACAGTTAATAACATTTGCCCTGTGACCGCAAAGGTTTAAGCTCTTTGTGTTATAAAGAGTGTTTTTTTTTCAGGTATAGAAGTTTAAGTTGGCATTACTTTCCAAGATGGCGACCGATTTAACAGCTGTCAAGTGATTTATTCTCAGTTTGGTTTGGCAATTCATCATGAATAGACTCACGCCTGAACAACACTTTTAGATTCGTCGAATGGGCCCAAAACGAGATTGCCGTTGTTCCCGATTTTCATAAGCGAATTTTGTTTAGCGATGAAGCGCACTTCTGGTTCAATGGCTACGTCAACAAACAAAACTGCCGCATTTGGAGTGAAGCTAATCCACAAGTGTATGTCGAAACACCGTTATATCCAGAAAAACTGACTGTTTGGTGCGCTTTATGGGCTGGTGGAATCCTTCTTCAAAAACGATGAAGGCCACAACGTTACAGTCAATGGTGATCGGTATAGAGCCATGATTATTAACTCTTTCATTCCTGAATTGAACAATCATGATGTCCAGGAGCTGTGGTTCCAACAAGACGGCGCAACATGTCCCACAGCTCGTGCCACAATCGATGTATTGAAAGACACGTTTGGTGACCGCCTAATTTCACGTTTTGGACCTGTGAATTGGCCTCCAAGATCTTGTGATTTAACACCGCTAGACTATTTTCTGTGGGGCTATGTAAAGTCATTGGTCTATGCGGATAAGCCACAAACGCTTGACCATTTGGAAGACAACATTCGTCGTGTTATTGCCGATATACGGCCACAAATGTTGGAAAAAGTTATCGAAAATTGGACGTCCAGATTGGACTACATCCGAGCCAGCCGGGGCAGTCCTATGCCAGAAATCATATTTAAAATGTAATTGCCACAAGATTATCTTTCGAATAAAAAAAAATTCATGTCAATCGAATAATACATCGTTGTTTTATTGCAATTTAAAGTTCTATACCTCTAAAAAAAACACCCTTTATAAACTGATTATCATTGCTGGAGGCATTAGACATTTATGTAAGCAACACTAGACACTTCGTTCATAAATGAACAAATAAATACTTATTGGATTTTTAAAAGGGAGCTAGACGATACTGCCAAAACGAATCCAGGGATTGACAATTTTTCTCTCATCTCATTCCCATCTATATAAACTTAAACATCATCTGCGCCACAGAATCCCGCCAACTTCCCACAACACAGATTCAGCTGCTTTGATAGTTTGGACGCTTGTATGAATAATATTTCTCAATAGGCACCACCGTTTACCACGTGTATTCGCATTTTGAAATTCTATACCTCGGCCAGCTGTCCTCCCCCCGAAATGTTCTCAAATTACCTCCTCCTTACCTGGTTTTATGTGGGGGTTGGGGATGTCTAAAACCTCTCCATTAGCTATTAAGATGTCTTTAGTGATTCCAATGCCCCAACGTCTGTTGAATAGGATGGATTTGGATGACAATGTACATATTTTGTGTGTTGTTTGATACTGTTTGAATTTTAAAGCTGTGGGATATCTTGTTTATTGCTTTATAAATGATTGACTATTTTGTAATTGAATAGCAAATATAGTGAGTATGAATAGTAAATAATGAAAATTATTTTTTAAACAGTCTTAAGAGAAAAAGTTGAAGTGAAAAATTAAAATTATCCTATCAATGATTAGTAACGTCCCAGGGACTATGCCGTAACATGCACCCCCCCCCCTCCTTAATATTCTCCGTTACGCCACTGCTTAAGCAGTGCTTCTCAAAGTTGCAATATTCACGACCCAATATATAGAGTGTTTTTTTTTCCAGGTATAGAAGTTTAAGTTGGCATTACTTTCCAAAATGGCGACCGATTTAACAGCTGTCAAGTGATTTATTCTCAGTTTGGTTTGGCAATTCATCAAAACGATCATCAAGCGATTCGTCGAATGGGCCCAAAACGAGATTGCCGTTGTTCCCGATTTTCATAAGCGAATTTTGTTTAGATAATAATCTTTGCAATCCGCTGAAAACGCAATATCTGCTACAAAACTATTCGGCTTCCCCGCTAAAATACTCATCATAGAACCCGTGCTGCCATATATCTTGGAAGAGTGGATTTCAAAGAATATTCCTGCTAAGTATTGGTAGAATATTCCTTCTAAGTTGGTGTGGTGTGGTAGTTAGGAGAAGGGGATGCCAGCTCAGGTGTCGTCCACGTCACTTGACCATGGTTCAAAATTACGTGATACGTTGACAAAAGCCCTCGTGTAGCTGAACAGTGCGACATTAATATTCACTCACTCTCACACTCCAAAAAATATACTACAGTAGTTATTGCGTTTTTAAGTATAAAAATAATTATATCTGCCTATTCAATTAAAATTATAGCGTTATAATTAACTACTAACCACTAACAAATTTTGAAAATTTGTCCAAATGATGCAGTGTGAAAGAGAAAGTTTATTTACTTTAAGTACCAGAACCGATAAAAGCATTTATTTTGAAAAAAGATCAATTTCTTACTACCAAATGTGCATGATAAAATCATAAAAAAAACATTAAAATTAAAAGAGATTTATAACAACCTCTCCCTTCAAAACTTAATTTTATTCTGAAATGAAAAAAAAAATAGGCATTATTCTGATCACAGGAATTAATTAGAAGCGAGTCCCTTGCGTAGCCAAAACAAAAAGAGTTTTTCAGAAACAAAAGATAGATATATGCTGTGGAGGGCTTTTTTGCAGCGCAAGCCAGATTTGCTTGCAGATGCCAGAATTTTTTCCTACTTACTTGACAAATATCGTTATATTTTGGACACTTTTTACAAATTTTTATAAATTATAGCCTATGCTATAAATTATAGCCTATGTGTTATTCTGATGTATAAGCTATATTACTGTAAAGTTTCATTAAAATCCATTCAGTTGTTTTTGCGTGAAAGAACCACAAACATCCTCACAAACTTTCACATTTATAATATATATATTAGATATATTAGTGTAAATGTGTATTTTATTTTTTGTTATGTCAGAATTTGTATTTTGTTTGTTTAGTTTCAGTAAATTAGTAATTTTTTTTAAATAATATTTTTGTCTCGACTTTTCAAGATGCTCGCGTTTCCCTTGTAGAGTTATCATGCCCCCCTCCAAGGGGGCGCGCCCCACAGTTTGAGAAACGCTGGTTTAAGGCTTGGGTCGCCTGGCCCTAAAGCGTCAACTCAGCCTTATTAAGTTTATGATTGGATTAATTGTAATTACCAAATATTATTCACGGACAGATTCTGCGAAAAACTGGGAATTTCAAACTGTATATGTCTACTGGTAACAATTGCAAGACTGCATTATTTTGTCTTGTCCGTCGTCCGGGTCTAGCCTGGGCTTAGTCCTATACAGGGGAGTCTTTAAGGCATGGACCAACTGGACTCGGGACTAGGGTCTCGGCCTCAATGAGGGCCTCGTCTCGTTCTCGACTCAGCTTCAATTAGATAATGATTCGAATAATTTCAACGGTCAAATGTTTTTTCCGGTTGTATTCTCCGAAAAACGAATGAGCGCTTTAAAATGTATTTTATTAATTATTGAAAATTCCACCAACATAAATAAAATATATAGAGGGGGTGAGCTAATAGTAGGAATTGAAAAATAGAATGCAATTTTTTCATTGAACGCTTAAAATTTTCTGTCTTAAGTATACATAGATTTTGAACATCGTGTTTAATACTGAAGAAAGAAGTATTTTACATGCATGAAATAATGCTTACAAACATGGTTTTATATTCTTTTGAACTTTCAAGTTGTTTCGTCAATCCTTTGAAGTATGAGTAATTAGTCATCGGTAAGTGGGTAGAACATAAAAATTTTTTTTGCACTTCCAAATTTAGGAGGTTAGTGGATTTTTGAAGACTCTTTTTCCCTAAGTAACGTTATGATTCTTCTCAATTAAACTAAACTATTTAATAAATAGAATTAAATAAGTGCTATATATTAGTTTTATTTTGTTTCAGTGTTCCAGTTTGTTCATTTAGGTGGATTGCAATTACAGTCGAACCTCTATATGATGAACCTCTATATTTCGAATTTTTCTATGTTGCGAGATTCTTCCCGGAACCTTGAACATTTCTTCATAAAATAACCTCTCTATAGCGAAGTGCATTTCCTAGATAACGAATTTTTTCTTTTGTGATTCAATTTTTGTTCTCCCATTTGTTAAAGTATTTCTGAAAAAAATTCAAGTTGTTCTAACTTTAACACTTTTTCTGGTGGTCATAAATCTTGAACTGGTTTTATTTGATCCTAACTTTCTGAGAGCAATCGAGTTCTGGACGTTTCATCCAAGAAGTGCAACCTTTAATCCCCATTGCCCAGTTCACTAGAAACATCTTCGATGTCCTCTTTCATCCTCAGTGGAGTTGTCTTATGTTCTAATTTAAAATAATGTGTGTTTAATATAACTTGTATGCTTTAAATTATAAAATGTCCTTTAAATTCATTAATTTTAGTATAAAATTATTTTCTTAATATTGAAAATACAGTAAATTCTTCAACATGCTTTTTTCTTGTTTTACTTGCAGTTTTTCTTTCTTTTTGATGGGTGTAAAATAAACATATATTAATTTTAAAAAAGGTGTGAATAATTACTTTTTTTAATACATAACTGTTTATGAATTTGAAATTGGTTTTATGTGGTTCATAAAATATATTAAACGATGAACCTCTATATAACGAATTTTCCACGTAACCAACTTTTTCCCGGGATTTAGCGACTTCGTTACATAGAGGTCCTACTGTATTTGGAAGAAAAAAAGTTATTTTTGATCGGAGTCTAGCTATGCGGAAAAGATGTAGGGAAATTAGAAGAAAAACATTTTAAAGAATAATTTCAAAATTCAATATGGCCACAAATGGGTTGCATTTTCGAAAAGAAAAATAGAAAAAAACTTAATCTGGATAGATCATTTTAGACTCAGAGTAATTATTTTTCTGCATTATATATAACCAAAAGCGATGATTACTGATAAGTGAGACTGCTGTGTGAATTGTACAATGTGTTTATTGAAACATTTCATATAATCCCAGCTCTCTCCTACAGCACAGTTGAGTCAGTGCGATCCAAACATTTCTCCCTCTTCCGCTTTATCGTGCACTCTCTCTCTCTGCAATTTTTTTTAAAAAAAAATTTATACTACAGAAGCTGTTAAATGTACTTGATGTTTTTTTGTTGTAACTATTCAGTAGATGTTCCTCCTTCGCAATAAATGTTAAAAAGCACTAAAATGCCTGTTTCACTTCAACCAAAATTATATACTTATGACTTTTTACCATAAAAAAAAAACCTAAGTTCCTACTGCATTCCCTTTGGCAGTAATTAACATGAAAATTATTTTTTTAGTGTTTTTTTTTTATTCCGAAAAAAAAATTCTCGATCCACGCATCCTATTATTCATATTAAAAAACATACGGTTTGCATAAACCAGTTTTTAAAATGTATTCACAAGTTTTCAAATGCTTACAATGAAGCTAGAGTCGAACCTCCACATTACGAACCTCTGTATTGCGAATTTTTCTATGTAGCGAACTTTTTTCTAGAACCAAGAACATTTCACGATTTTCTTCATAAAATAATCTCCCTGTACCGAAGTGCGTTTTCTATGTAACGAACTTTATTTTTCTTGTGTTTCAATTTTTCTCTCCCTATTTTTAAATCATTTCTGGACCTTCGTACGATGAAGTGATGAAATAACTTGAAATAATTTAACGTGGAAAGCAGTGTGAAGGAAATACGCCTGAAGGGATGTTAGGGGATATTGCAAAAGATGAGAGGCGTATTGTGAGAGAAAGCATTCTTTCAAACAGAAAACTCAAACGAAATTTTTTAATAGACTTTACCGGTAATTAAAGGATACATCTGCTAATATATGCTTCAAGTTATAAGCTATAAATAAATGTATGTTTAAAATTACTTGTAGTGTGATGTCCTTAAATGTCCTTTAAATCCATTAATTTAAATATAAAATTATTTTCTTAATGCTGAAAATGCATTGAATTCCTCGACGTTCTTTTTTCTTGTTTTCCTTTCTTTTTTTTTTGATAAGTAAGATGTATAAAATAGATATTAATTTACAAAAAGGTATGAATAATTACTTTTTATAATACTACGTAGTGTTTATGAATTTAAAATTTGTTTTGTGTGGTTCATAAAGTATATTGAAAGATGAGCCTCTATATAACGAATTTTCCATATAACAATTTTTTTTCGGGATTTAGCGACTTCATTATACTGAGGTCCGACTGTATTTATAAACCACTGCTCGATAAAAGTTTTAATTAAAATGATTTCATACGTGCTGTGTATAAATTTATTTGTAAATTTTTTCATCAGTGTTCGAATTCTTCGGAATGTTGCCATTCATGAGCTGCTTAAAAAACACGCCGTGTATCGCATTTAAAAAGAAAATTGACCGTTTTCGGACAGCAAGATATTTAAAATACGAAAATACTATCATTTGAAGTAATCCTGTTGCGCAGCTGGTTTAACCAATCACCCAAACCAAATACTTGGTCCATCTTTTCTATGTAGTTTTTATCCAGAACAAACAAACCATCCTCCAGTTGAGCCCTACTTAATATATCTCACACAATCCCTAAAACCAACAACCCGCATCAGTGTTCCCCTGAAGAATTCTAAAATCACCGAAACTCCCGCATTTGGAACAAAAACTGCTCGTGCCTTGCTTCGAGTGGACGGTTTTATCGTAACAATGCAATTATTCCACGACGCGACCTTTCCAAAGCGATGCAGTCATCCCCCAGTAACAAAAAAAGAACTTTTTCAAGTAGATGAGGGACACTTTTGAATGAGGAACGTGCCTCTGGGATGCGATATAGAGACACTCCAGGTCGCTTTTCTATCCACTTTTTTGCCTCCTTATCGAAGTCAGTGATCCCAAAGAACTGAAGCACGTTTGGTGCCACCCTCTCGTTTAATGTAACAAGCTAGGCTCGATAAGCGAAGGACCCTGACAACAATATCTGACACTAATGTTGCAATTACCTGTTCTTTGTTTAATGTCCACCTTGACTAAGGTCGTGTCAGAATTGCGGTTAAGATTACCTAAAGCTTTTAAAAAAGACTTCTGTGCAAGTTATATTTAGAGTAGGCGTGGTGGCATCAGGTTTGGAAGACTGGATGGACCTGAGGAACATAGTTTTCGTGACCCTGTAGGGAGGAATAGCATGTTTTGATAAAAGAAGCTTCGACAATTAGCAGTTTCATGGTGGTCCTTATCGAATCAGAATGGAAACTGAATCATTAAACACTAATTTGTTCTTTAGAAATTAACTTAACCATTCTTCTTAAGTTTAATTGGCTCGTTTTACAGAAAGACCCCACTTTATACAAAGAGAGAAAGTAAAAGATCATGACCAAACATTTCAAAAATTGCCAACAACCTTTATATTACCAGTGTTTCTTAAGGCTGTTTTCGGCTAATGTTAAAGAATAGGACCCAAATTCGGAATATTTTTTCAGATATAAAAGTGTCCAAACATTTTAATATTATATTTCGGCTTCACTATCCTGTAGAGAATCACTTACTTTATCATACTACTCATTTTTATCCTAGTTGACATATTTTTTCTTTTATAAAATGTGTTTCACCTTTTTTTCTCCTCTACCGTAATGCTAAAAGAGCTCTCCCTTTACACGTTAAAAGGAAAAACTTAATTATTTATGAAATATTTTAAAATCACTATATTATAAACAAATGCATGAGTTTATACGGCGAAAACAGCCTTGGTATAGGTATCGGACCGTGGGGACCTGGCCGCGGTAGCCTTGTCACGTGCCTTGTCACGCCCGAGCCCAGTACCACTAAAGACCCGCCGTGTAGGGCAGCGATGCACGTTAAATCTGTCGAGAGCTGAAATGTCCTCCCGTTGGTGTGGTGTGGTAGTTAGGAGAGGGGGGTTCCAGCTCAGGTGTCGTCCACGTCACTTGACCATGGTTCAAAATTACGTGGTCCGTCGCCAAAAGCCCTCGTGTAGCTGAACAGTACGACGTTAATATTAAATCAAATTAAAATCTGAGTGGGCCCTACATCAAAATTCCTTCGAGGCCCTTTTTCAGATATGGGAGCCCTGTTAGTGAGACTGTAGTTTCACATGTTTGGGCCCCTGTTGCTTGGGGGGCCCCGTATAATTGATACGGCGGTAGCTAGGCCTCTGATAATGGAATGATTTTTGACGCCAATGTCGCAATTGTTTCGGGTAGAGGAAGACAATGTTTACCTGGCTAAGTCTTGCCAGAATAGTATTTAGTTGAAGGTATGAACACTTTTGAAAGACTAATGGGCTAATTATATTTTAAACAAATTCAGTGCTTTCATCTGAGCTGAGCGTCGCTTGACTGAGGTTCAAAATTACGAAGTCCGTCTCTAAAAAGCACTCGTGTTGCTTTATAGTAACAAAAACTCGCTCACGTATTTTAATCCTTTCACGACAAAGAAACATTTCCCCACCCCCATTTTAAAATTGGTATATAATTGTCGTATTTATATATCACCTAATCTGTATTTTTTATACGGAATGTCAAGATAGAACGTATTCCGAACGCAATTACGAAAAAAGGAATGTTTAAAAATACAAAAATACACTTCCAAATCAATTGGCACATTCGCGGGCATTAATAATATATAACTGTGTTTTCTTGCGTGTTTCATGTTATTCGGTAAGTATAAACTTAACTCAGTGGCGCGACATCCCATGAGGGACAAGGCCTACTGTGTCCAACTCAGTATTCGCGACCTTGGGCCCTGAGGTGAATGAGCAGATGTTCCGGTCAGGTGGTCAGTCGGACGCGAAAACACCCAGTGTTACGTTCCCAAGCAAGCTTAGTACTCATTTTATCGACCCATTGAAGGAATGAAAGGCTGAGTCAACCTTGCTCAGCCCGGGGTTTGATCCTCGGACCTATTGTGTGGGAGTGCGATGCACAAACCACTCAGCCAATGGGCTATTCGGTAAGTATAATTTTGCCAAATAATAAAGCATATTTGAACAAATAAAAACAAATGCCTGATTATGAAAAATATCCAAGAGAATAATTCTCTCTATTCTATTCCCATAAAAGTTCTATAACTACTCATAGCTATTTATTTTTCTAATGGTTTTTATTTTACGTCTAAAAGAACCCAAAATAAATGGTTACGTACTCGTATTTATTTTTATCAATTTTATAGCTTTTTTTTTTGTAAGGATCAAAAGTATTTTTATGAAATCGGGAATCCAGAAAGAATATTTTGAAGGCGAGAATGTTCGGAACCGTGATTTTGAAAAAGCGTATAAACGGATACTAGTTTGATATTTAGTGTCAGTTTAATTAGAATATACAAACAAAATTGTTATACGAATATTATTACAATAAAAAACGATTTAAATGCAATTTTTTGGTATAAAACGAAGAAGAAACGACATTTTCGTAACGTTCTTCTTTCATAAAAATGCTTCGATAATAATATTTTGCCTACATATAGTTGGGACATCTCTACAGGGCCGAACTTGGATTTTTGAAATATATAATTAAGAAGTGGATTTATTCATATTTTGATATATCAGAGTAAATAAATTTTAGCAAAAAAAGACCGGTTATTATTTCAATGGTTGGTAAATTACCGGATATTAAAATGAATGGTCCGTATTCAGTCTCTGTGTACATACAAACAAGGTATTATTATAGAAACATTTTTTATGAAAGGAGAATGTTTTGATAATATGTCATTTTTTTTTTTTGCCAAAAGGTAACATTAAAATTGTTTTTTCTTGTAATAGTATTCTTAAAACAATTTTATCTGTTTATTCAAATTCAACTGACGCTAAATATACTAAACAATTATTCATATTATATATACTAAGGTGACCAGTTTTTTTACAATAAAAAGAAGGACGCGCGTGAAAAATTTAAGAAAAAGTTACAACCTCAATATATTTGAAACATTTTTTTAATTCAAATAAATATATGCTAATTGCGCTTTTGCATTCTTTTTAATTGTTTACACTTAAATGAGTATTTTCCCATTGAATATTTTTTTTGTCTATGTATCATTTTCTAATACATCGGAAATTTCGGAGCAAAAAAATATCCTTAAAATTGCTTTACAGTAAGTGCTACAGCTAAAGCATGAACATTCAATATCTGCATTAGTTCCAGGTCAGCACACACACACAACGTAAATTCAACAACGATAACTATATTATCATATGGAAAGTGTTCATGTTTGAAATAGTTAAGTTTTCCCACGAATTTGTACAAATTTCAGCATGCTAATTTGCCAATTGTTCCAATTTATTAGAATTTAAATATACATTCAGTCTTCTAATTTCTTCGAACAGACCATTGTCTCATCGATTTTAATATCAGGCATTTCTTTCTATAAAAACTCAACACAATTTTCTGTACCAGCTCAATTTACTTGCAATGAAGTCAAAAAACACCATTGAAAACTGTTATTTCCTGTGATGCTTGTTTCAGACCATTCTTCGACATTTTGGAAACATGTTTGGTTCATCTCTGAATAGAAAGTAACAGATGTTTTTTAAAATATTGAAAAGGAGGTCATTTTCGAGGAAGGGCAGAACCTATAAAAGGGGGACTGTCCTCCCTAAAGGAGGACGGTTGGTCACCTGATACATACGCCTTTTCAAAATCACAGTTTGGAACGTAGTCACGTGTAAACAGTTTTGTTTAATTTTACATATTACTTAAGTTGAAATATTTTATATCTTACGTTATAGATGCTTGAATCGCTGGAAAATTCGCATTGAAAATTGGGATCTTACTTAAAATTTTTCAAATCCTTTATTGAAAATGTACACATGTTAATAAAGGAATGACCAACCCTATATTTCTTAACATGCGTGACAAAAATTTAAGATTAATATACTGATTAATAACTTAATTACTTACTGTCTCTTAAGATTAATATTAAGAGACATGTAAGATCAAGGCCGGCTCTAGCAATTTTGACGCCCTGGACAAAATTGGAAAATGCCTCCTCTCTCTCTCTCTCTCTATATATATATATATTATTTTTAGTCTTAAAAAATTCAAAATAATCCGAAATTAAGGACATAACTACTTGTTATTATTCCAAACGAGTGAAATAAAAGAGAAGGAATCGTCTGTTTCGGCAGGCCAATTTCTTTCAAAAAATAGTCTACTAATGAGGGGGATCACAAACGTTTGTTTTAACTTATAGTAGCTACACTCAAGACTAAAATAAAACATCTCCTGTGAATCTCTGCCAAAACCTTTTATTACTCTTGTCCCCTTTTGGATAGCTGAAACCGCCCATCTTAAGGGTGAAAGGAATGTCCGTTGTGACCTCACTCCTTGATGGGGAGAAAGTTACTAGTAAAAGATGTGTAAACGTATTAAGTTTCATGCTTTAATATACACTTCCACCGCGAACCTTTCAAGTTTCAACATAAAAGAAAACTGTCATTGAATACACAAAGTACAAAATAAAAATAAAATAAGATACGCGCGCGTGTTAAGATACAAAATCACGGTCCCGACTACGTTCGGAACCGTGATTTTGCAAAAGCGTATAAATGGATAATATTTATGATATTTAGTGTCACTTATATTAGAAAACGTATATAAAATTGTTTTAAGAATAGTATTACAACAAAAAATTATTTAAGTACAATATTTTGACAAAAAATGAACATAGAATGACCCATTTTCAAAACATTCTCCTTTTATGAAAAATGCTTCTATTATAATAATATTTTGCCTGTGTATAGCTCAGACCTCTGTACAGAGGCTGAACTAGAATTTTTGAAATATATAACTTCGAAGTGGGTTTATCCAAGTTTTACGACAACGGAGGGGAGAAATTTTAAGAAAAAAAACGCCGATAATTATTTTAATGGGTGGTAACTCTGAAAATAATGCGAATTTTTCAAAAATCCTTTTTCAGACTCAGGAGAGAGAAGTCTTTACTTTATGTAAGCAAAATATTATTATTATAGAAGCATTTTTTATAAAAGGAGAACGTTTTGAAAAGAAGTTATTCTAAGTTAATTTTTTGCCAAAATATTGTATTTAAATAAAATTTTTTGTCGTAATGTCCTTAAAAAACAATTTTATTCATGTATTCTATTCTGTCTCTAAATATCATGAAAATTATCCATTTGTGTGCTTTTTAAAATCACGGTTCCGAACGTAGTCGGATACCTTAAATGAAATATTAAATTCACACCCAATAATATTTCAGAAAATATATAAAATTTTTCGTCACAAAAAAATATTTTTCAAATTTGATCCAAATACCGCCCTTAAAATTTGCCGCCCCTGGCAGGGGTCCGGTTTATCCGGCCCTAGAGTCGCGCCTGGTAAAATCTCCTTACATGTCTCTTAATTATTATTTTTCTTGAGTCCAAAATCTTATCGCTACAAACCTCAGTCAGTGCAATAACTTTTTATTTCCCCCATTAAAACATTTTTTTTTACAAACATTTAAATCTTTTCCACCTTCGCGGATTATTACATATCTAAAAACCATCTCTCATATGAGAAATAAACACGTCATTAACCACCGTCAACTGTCACCATATAGACACAGTTCATCACACACATCCACGATCTAACCACATACCTGCCCGCACACAAAAAGAAATAATAAAGAAAAAAAAAAAACGTTTATAACTCTCCTAAAAAAATCGTCGGTAGGTCTTTTAAAGATGACAGTTTCAAGATGCCAGTGGCTTCGAGATAAGATTTCATCTTCCTATTTCATTTATTTCCCGAGTTTTTCGAGAGGGAGAACTGATTAGAAAAGATGGCTTTTCGCTCGTGCAATACGGATGGCAGTGAATAAAGAGGATTAAAAACGATAAATGGAGAAAAGGGAAGGCGAGATTAAGAAGTTGTTGTTTGTGGCGGCGGTTTTTCTTATACCCCTTGGGTGTGGGTTTTTTTTTGGTAGATAAATAGTAGGGTGTAGTTTTTTAGAAAGCGGTGGTGTTTGTGCTGCTTGCGCCAAAACCGTTTATTTTGTTGGGGGTGAGGGGTGTGGTGCTAAAATTGATTTGACCGAAAATGAGTTATTCCCCTCCCCTTTCTTTTTTTTTTGGAGGAGGTGACGTCTTAGTCTGTATTATATGTATAATGTTTTTAATTCAGGTTTATCGAACTCAAGTAAAATGTTTGTAGTTTTATCTGATACTCAGGGATGTCTTAAGACTCTTTGAGGCCCTGGGCCCCTATGCAAAATTGTGCCCTATCTGAGATCTTTAAAAGTGTTGTTCTTTTTGTGAAATTATTTCCTCACGGCTTTCTGGACAGCACATTTATTGAAGAAACGATTACGAAAATAGCACGCAGCATTAAAGGTCTGACCACTGCACACAGCATCTGATCAGGATGTGTTCCCCTTTGAAGGAATTCTTGGGAAGAGAAGCGGGAAAAAACACGTGGGCGAATCACACAGTTGTCTTTCCGCCAGAAAAAAATAGTTCGCTCGCTTCAGCCCAACAAAAAGTATACAGCATATAGTATGCGTTGTCAAATATTCGTTCAAATGGTCATTTGAAACAAATATATGTGTACGACTCACAATTTCAAAAACCTAGGTACCAACCGGCTCGACCGATGGCCGCATTTCGACTGAATGAGTTGAAGGATTGTTTATGGTACTAGGCCTTGGTCTAGAAAAGGACAACGGTCATCACATAATAATAGTCTTGCTTCTTTTGTCAGTTGACACGCAGTTTGATATTCCATGTATTTCGAAGAATATGTACGGGAATAATATTTGGCCCTTAAAATTATCTGGATCATGATCTTACTAAGACAGAGTCGAGAATGAAACGAGATCCCCACCGAGGATGAATCCCAGTTGGCTCGTGCCTTAAGACGTCCCTACTGATACTAGAAAGAGTGAGGGGGGGGGATTTTCTTTCAATGAAAATTTTGATGAATGAGAAAATATGGTTACAAAATTGCTTTTTCATTATTTTATTAACTGACCAATAATCACGAACATATAGAACAACTAGAACAACAATATAAAGTCAGACGATAACACAACATGCATCAATCGATTAAAAAAAGAGTGAATCAGAACAAAAGTTATGGTTGCCATTGCCCCAAACGAAATATTTTATTACTTCGCCCTTAACTCTTTTAATCGAAACATTGAATTTTAATATTTTCGTTATGAATTTCCCGAAATCGGTTTTTTAAAACCGATTCCAATATTGCTCTGCTTTCGACCACACAAGTTCACTTTGAATCTGAATTCCCAAATCGAATAGGGAAGTTTTTCGTTTTAAATTCCATTTCGTAGGGATTATCAAGAATCCGTAACACGCTTAGCCGTAAGGTATTCACAGAACAATTAATAAAAAAAAAGCAAATTAATTTATTTAACTTTTCACTTATAATACCAACGTTTTTACATCTATTTGTGTAAAACTGATACTACCTTTCTGTGTGTTAAACATTCCCCCTGAGCTCTGTATTGATTACCTCTGTACGAAACGAAACGAAAATTAGATGAGGCGGGGTGCCAGCGAAATAAATCGCTTATACCCAGAATCGCGGAGAAAAGGATGAAAAGAAAGACCAATATCTGAAATCACTCCCCCGCAGGGGGAGGCCGGAGGAAGAGAACGGCCGAACGAGGACGAAACTAGAGTACGTCACGAGGGCGAGAATGGAAGAGCGCAGGAATGGGGGCTTATCAGACCCATTACCTCTGTACTGGGACGTTTTAAGACGCCTTGAGTTCCTGGGCCCTGTAGCGCACACAGGAATTTTTCAAGGGGGGGGGGTCCGGGGTCGAAAGTTCACCATTCTTGTATCATGCTTCTTTTGATTTTGTCGATTTTCGGGACCAAAAAACAGTAAAAAACTAATTTTTGAATAAATAATTAGCATTAATTAATAAAATTAATCATTAATAAGTAATTAAATTTTACGTACTATATACTTAGAATTATAATCAATTGGAAAAAAAATCAAGGGCTTTGGGGGGGGGATTCCGGACCCCCAGGACTCCCCCTTGTGTGCGCCACTGCCTGGGCCCATACGCAAAGGTAGGTCTCACCCTTGTGGCGTAACGGAGAACATTTGGGCCCCCCTGAAAAATCAGGTTTGGGGCCCCCAAGTTGGATTTTATAAAGGGTAGGTACTTGGTGGCAAGCAGTCTTTGGGCCCCTTAGAACCCTGCCTCCCTCCGCAATGCGGAGGTGTACGTTACGCCACTGCCTCACCCGTAACCTTAAAAGTATATAATATATGCGTATGCCAGTGGTAACCTGAACAAATAAATTTGTGTGCAGCACAATTTTCCAAATCTAGTCTAAAACCGGCTTGACCGACTGCCACCTTTCAAGTTAATGAATAATGATGGTGTATAGTGGTAGGCCCAGGCCTAGATACAGACGACGGTCATCACATAACAATGCAGTCTTGCCATTGTTGCCAGTTGGTGTATTGCTTGAAATTCCCAGTTTTTCGGATAATATGTTCTAGAACCGGGATGGCGAACCGTTGGCACGCGTGCCATTCATAGCACGCAACGCAATATTTTGGGCACGCCAGCGATTAAAATAATTTGCATTTTATTTCAAAATAACACTACATGATAAATTAAGTTCACTACAAAGTATTACGAACAAGCGCATGTAATCAGTCGAGGTGCGGCGAGGAGCACACTCGTTTGTCATTGTCTTGCCTTAGTTGCGTCGTAGACTACAATTGCTAAGTTTGTCTACGCATAGCATAGTCCATTTCATTGATACAACTGTATTTAAAAATTTGTGTTATGTTTACGATTTTTGAGCGTTATTTAACATGTCTAGTTTAGCAAAAGAATAAAAAGGACAAGATAGTAAATGTAACAGAGAGAATTTCGAATTTGGTCACAATCTAAAGTAATTATTAGTAAAGGTGACAAAGCGGTGTGTGTTATAAATTCTGAAATAGAGTTGTATGCAGAACATCGTCTGTAAAATGGCATATTGAAACCACAAATGTGATCAAAAAAGTGAACCACAGCAAAAATATCTAATTGCTTAAAAGCCGACTGGCACACAGATGATTCCAATTGAGTATGCATTCTACTAAAAGTAATAACTTACAATCCTGATATAAGTTTTATTTTCTATCCACACACACACAATCTGCAACAACAGAAATCCCACTAATGTTGCTTTAATTTGAATTACACGTAGAACTAAAATATTTACAATCATACAGTGCAAAAGGTATTTTTTCGTAATAAATAGAGTTTTGGGTTCTTAGTATTTAGTTTTGTTATTTTCCCAATAATGACATAAATATTACTTGACAGCACGTCTATACCTCATTCAACACTTCTATAGAAAAAAATGACACGTTGATTCAAAAAGGTTCGCCATCCCTGTCCTTGAATAACATTTGACTATTAAAATTATTCCGCACGATTTTATTGAGGTTCAGTCGAGAACGAGACATGGTAATTAGCGAGGCCCTGGGCCCGGGTTTAGTTTGCCCATGCCGTAAGTCATTCCCGCCTCTATGTATGTTCATGTCGACTATACTACTGTAATTTATGTGTCGCCAGCCTCTGTAAGTTTTGTGTTGATTATGTCTATAAGTAATATATATGTTGACCGTCTGGATTGTAATACATGATTTTAATTTTTCTTTAACTTGATGACATAAGTCAGTTTATTATTTATCAAAAGGTAGAGGATGTGAACTTGAGTAACTGCTGTATCAGTTTCATTAGGTATAACGCTGATAGTCATTTTTCATTCTTCTAGATATACTAATTAACGTACTTGGGTTTTTTTTTTATTTGTAGCGGAAAATATCTATTAAGAAGCGAAAAATATCTTTTCAATACTTCAAAAGATCTTTTTATAACCGAGTTTTTTTTTTTTTAACCCGGCTAATATTTTGTTTAATGTCGTTCTATTTTAACTGACGTTTTATATTGTCTCGAGTATGCTGTTAAATCTTTTCTTAGCTTTTTGAAGTGGCTTTTATGTGACGTCTGTGTCTTCGTACGTCATGTGTTCAGTCATTATTGACACAAGATTCTACTATAATAATGTTTCATTAAATACGGAATCAACTGCATCCCTCTCCAATAAAATGAGTATGATATAACTGTGTACTTTATATTTTCATTTTTAAATTTAATCACGGGTTCAACATTCATTTTAAATTTATCTCATCATTTTTAGATTACCATAAAATCCGGTGTATAACGCGCACTTATAAGATGGAAATTTACATGCAGGGTATCAAAATGATAGCTTCAAAAATAAAAAAAAAGTTGTGCATAAAAAAACTTAAGACTTCTACGAAGATCAGAATATATATGGTTCATTTAAAAGAAATGACATACTTTATGAACTTATAGGGCTGTTTTCCTAGAAATATACTATCTTTTTTTAAAATTCTGGATAATACCTCGAATAAATAAATGGTTTTAAAACATAAGAGCATTGCCAACGTACATGGCAGGTTCCTTTGTAAAAAAGGGGGTATGCGTTATACGGCAAATATACCTTAAAATTAAAAAATGCAGCTTGAAAACAGGTGCGTGTTGTACGCTGGATTTTTTACAGTTAGAGTAATCTTTTTGATAAATAATATTTAATCAAAACGTACTACTCTTTATACAGCAGTATTTAGTCATTTTATTCTTTTGACGTATTCTATGACTTACTACTCATTTCTAAGGCGAATGTTCTTCGATTTATATGAAAAGGTGTTTATTTTTTGTTTTGGTTAAATTTAATAAAATTCAACACTTCTCTTTAAAAAAATATCTCATTCGTATTTTTATCGTTTGCTATTTATTTCATAGGATTTCTGTCTTATTCTCAGTCAGAAATAAACTTCTGCAGGTAAAATAACTCTATTGCAAATCAGCAGACGATTACATGCCAACCAACTGAACTGAAATCAAAACATTTAAACGCGTTTTTAGGACACTTGTATTATCACAGCTTTGGAAAAATTTTTACTACATTCTCCAAAGTAAACCATGTGTGAATAAAATATATTCGACTGTGTAAATAAAGTCAATTGCAAGAGAAAAAAGTTTTTTTTTATCTTCTATAACTGAGCCTTTGAAGAAAATTCAGGTACAGTTTGTTTTCTGTGGAAAATAAAAGGTCAGGGATGTGTAAGGTATGTTGCTCGTGTTCTGTCTCGGTAATTTTTTTTTCTTCCTATTCTTCCCTTCCCCCTGCTCTTAACCTTTTGACCTTTCTTGAGGGGTCTGTTCCACGCCCACTCTGAATCTCCCGCCAGGAGATTCCTACCTGGAAAGGTTGCAATGTAGGAAAACATATCGCACTTTTTCTTTAAAACTAAAGTTATGTATATTTTTTCTCGTCGGAATTTTCAAATTGAAAAAATTTATAATTTTCTAGTTTTAAAATATTTATATAATTAATTATAAGTAAAATATTAATTTTCTTAAAAAATTTGTGTTTCATATGGGTTCCCCACCAAACGTGGTAGTTTTCGTATTTCACAACAGAATTACTGTTAAAAAATTTTTTCGGCTTGATAATTTTTTATAAAAATAACATTTTTGTTATTATTTTAAGCAAAAATTAAAAACAACAACAACATTAGCTTATTTTCATCAATTTTATGCACAGTTTTTTAAGCGAATTAAAGTCGTACAAAAATATTTCCTTTTTTGCGATCTGCTACATGCAATTCAATTCATTTTTACTATTTCTGGATAAAATAACTGTGTTATTTTATGTACTTTTTCCTTTTGTGTCGAAATATTTATCTTTATTTTTTTCAGTTTCCATTGCGTGTAAAAATACTAGTTACTTACGGTTTGGATCAAAAATAATATTAAAAGATTTAAACATGTTATTATTTATGATTGAAATAGTTTAATACCACAAGAACTTTTAAAATTAAAACAGATGGTCCAAAACACACAAATTTTGTATTCTTGAAGAATGTGAATTATTTTAATGTCTTTTACACTTTTTGTGAGGCAACTCTGATATTATAAAAAGCACAGGTACCTTTTTTTATCAGCTATTATTTCTCTTTTTGTTTTCCCACATAGCCGCATACGCTTTGTAATTTTGAATTGTGTGAGATGACGAAGTCAACAACTGAGAAGACATCACAAAAATCTGAAGATTGCTGTTATGACCTGTTATACGTTTGTCAATACTATTTTGTACGAAGTATTTAGTGGGAGGTTTTTAGATACGAACTAGCTACCCATCGTTTAAAAGTTCGTTCTTCTGCTAACCAAGTTACTGATTTTTCATGTTTTTTGAAATAAATTTTTAATATTGTTTGATAAAAAAAAGTACGTGTGCTTATGACCACACAATAGAAGTGATAACTTCAAATTTTGTAATGTTATTTCAGGGATTAGTTAGGTGAATTATATAAAAAGCAAGGGATATTAATTAGTATTGTCAAATAAAATTATTTATTCATATGACTGTACTCAAAAAGTAATATTTTTGTGCGAAATATACAATCATATTTGGGAATTAATTGTATTCTAAGAAGGAAACGATAGGTTTATGGTAGCTGAAATAGGTTATAAATCCTTTAGATTCAAAATTTTATTTAAATATCTATAAAAAAAACTCCGTCAAGAATTGTTCCGTACTTCCTCGTGCTTCATTTGGATCACTTGACATAATTAAATTGAATTTTGATTTTAAAAAAATCAAATAAAGGTTTTGATTTGTCTTTTGAAAAATCTACTTTAATATTCCCACTTAAAATCATAGGTAATTTGTTCAGAAGACGCAAACCGGCTTTGTGAATTTTGGTTGTAATTTAATAATATTCAATTCTATCCATGAATTTATTTAAGCAAAGGGATAGTAAGACAGGTAGTTGATTGGGAAGAGAGGAATCTAGGTCAAAACCTTTAAAAAGGGATTTAATCAGAAGGTTTATATCACATAATCTCTGGCTTATACTAGCTTTTTTGTCATTGTATGGCAGTTTTGTACAAATATATCCGGTGCTGCTGCAAGGAAAGTCTTCTTAATTATATTTTGTTTTCTTGTATTTCAATTATTTAATCTAATTTTTCTTAATACCTGTATACTTAATTTTATTTTAAATTTTTAATTGTTTTAATTTTCTTTTTAGACCCAAAGTATATTTAAGCAATGTGATTAATAGAACTATTTCTTCATTGCTATTCCGATTCGCTTACAAAAATAGATTTTTATTCTTAAAATCATTGCAATATTGCTAATGATAATTATACTATTTACTTAGTTCTATAAAAATTTGTCCTTTTTCTACATTTTATATTTAATTTCAGTGTAGGATTTCTCTCTCTCTCTCTCTAAGCCTATTTTTTAAAAATATTACGTTTCATTTTCATGCTTCAACTAGGATTAGAAGGAATCCCGCGTCCATTTTAGTAGAAAGAGGTGACTGAGGGGGCAATTTTAGATCGAAGCTAGGAAGTTTACTTTGGTGAGGGGACAAAATACCGCGTTTTAGAGTGATGGGGGAGACGTCCCTCCTTTCCTTTTTAGTATGTCCGACTGAAGGCGAAAAAAGCCGAAGGAGCTTTACATTCCCGAGCGTGACGTTCAGTTAAGTTCACTCTAGAGACAATAGAAGTTATAACTTAAAAACACACACACACTTTATGTTAGATATTAGTAACTTTCGGAGTTCATTAAATTTTGGATTAAATACTATAATTTAAGTATTTTTCAATGACTTGAAACATCTAGATAAATTCTTTATATAATTAATAGAATGCTTTATTACTTCCTGTAGCATTATAATTCAATGATAATGGATTTTTTAAATCTATTTAAAAAAAGGAGGGGGAATACCAGTAGAGGAATTTTTATTTTACACTTTTATGGAACTAATTACTCGTAGATGAATAAATAGAATTATCTGACATGTGAGTTACAGCAGATTAAATTTTTTTCCCTATTTCTCCGTTCTGTAAATCCTAGTAGATGGGGAGTGACAAATAAGTAAATCTACACCGTCTTCAACGCATTATCAACTATAATCAAATCGAACAAAACGTGTTTACTCACACTTTCATTCCCCTCAAGGGGAATTATTGACTCCCCTTAAAAAACAGGGGAAAAAATTATTCCCATTTTCTTTCTTTTTCTTTTCTACACTCAATTGGCAACCCCAAAAGGTGTAGAGGGTTTTAAATGGTGCATCGATTTCTAAATCCGTGGGGAATATTTTACGGCTGGGAAAAGGGGATGAAATACAGGGGGGGGCACAGAGTGGTCCAACATGCCTACACTCACGGACATCTAACACTTACAGGTAACGTAAAATATTCGGAATCAGGAGGAGGTGGGGAAGAACCAGTGCTTCTGGAATATTCATTCCAAAAAGGTGTTCGAAAGAGACTTACCGTCTTCGTGTGCCGACGATGTGGCGGCTACTTCTATACCCTCCCCCCTTCCTCTTTTTTCCGTTATCAAAAAGTTCTTTGGTATTCATGGCCGTTTAAGAATACTACGTATTTTCCTCTTCAAGCTTGACATTTTTGCTTTTTTTTTTTTCTATCTCATAATTATGATATAGAAAGTTTCAGGATGACATTTGGCAACATTTTACAATTCGCTGGTAATGAAGTTATTGTTACATTGCGATTATGTTCTTGAATAAGGTACAATTGTGTTCGATTGTGTGAGTTACTTGATTTTCAACTTAAATGAGTGAAAATTATTTTGTTGAATCCGAGATGTAAAATAAGTATATATATATATATAAAAAAAATTAAACCAGCTACAAAACTCTTTTGACGTTATATGGCAATTATTTCGTTTTTATTTTATAAATTTTATTCGATGATTGTGAATAGTATTCATAGCGATTTAATTATTCATAGCTTAGATAATTGACCATTTAATTTAATTATATGGATATAATTAGGTATAATAATTAGATGAGCAAAAGTTATTTTCTGTATATTTTTTTTGTTCCTTTTTATTATTTTTATCAATATAAAAGAAAAAAAGTTAAAATTATTTGAAAAATTAATGAGGAATATATCTTATGTGTGTGCATTTGCATTATATTTACAGGCGATTTTTATAATTTGCTTTTGATTTATAGAATCGTGTCTTATTCGTATCAAATTTTTAATTTTTTTTTTGTGTTCGATTTACCTTAATAAGCGCAAAACTAAAAAAAAATATGCACTACTTTTTTCTTTTTTAATATTCATTCAAGAATTTATGGGTTTTACTTATCGATAAAAACATTGTTTTCTTGTTTTTTCGATTAGCTTAGAATCGTGTTGAATGTTGACATTGCTTCGTTCGAAATAGATCATTCATGAAAAGCACCGTTAGATTTAATTCATTCATTCCTGGATAAATATTACTTCATCTCGTCATATTGTATACTAAGCATTCTTACTCATTTCCCACGCTGAAAGTGGATTTTTTAAAAAATATTTTCTCTTTTATTTGAAATTTTCTGTTATGAAAAACACTTGCGTTGATTCGAAAATGCGAAATATTGAAACTGTTATGTTTTGTTAGGAATGGGGTAAATTATCTGGTAAATTTTAAGTATAAAATTATTCATATTTTCTCTAAACACTAGTATGGATGTTTTAAGACCTAGGCGGGGGGGCGAACCTTAATAGATCAACGTACCATTTTTACCAAAGAAATGCTTAATGAGGTATAGACGTACTATCAAATAATTTTGACTTGTGATTATGTGGAAAATAATAAAACTAAATACTAACAGATAGAGCTCAAGTCATTTTATTTATTACGAAAAAATACATTTTGCACTGCATAGTTTAAGAAAGTTGTTTCCAGTTGTTTAAAAGAAGAGGTAGTTTATTTTTAAGATTTTGTGGTTATCGTATTCAAAAATGTTATTTTTAAAAAAGTCTTGTATAAGTTTTTTTTAAATAGCTTTACCAACTATTGGGACAATTATTAAAAAGTTAGCTATTTCTTTTTTTCAAAAATAAAGTCCCCTTTTATCACAAGTCCCCTATTCAAATAAAAAGTTTCTTAATTATAGAAAACAAGGAGGTAAGGGGGCATATCATGAAGGTTTTACATTCATATGATTTCACTAAACAAACGACTGATGTTATGCAAATGGAAACAAACCGCCAACCTCTAGTGATTCTGTATAAGAAATAAACCTTGTCTCTTTTTATCCCAATACATTTTATTTATTTAGCAGAACGTGCATATAAATCGTCTGCACGGTGCGCGACTGTACGGAGGTTGGAAAGTTTTTTCTTAAAAGTGTGGGACGGTCGGAGTTAGGCTCTTAAGTGCTTCTCCCTTTAGCCGATGATAGTAAAATAAATACTTGTCCCTGTGAAACTACTTGACTCTCAGGAGCTGATTCAGCTACTGCTACCTTTAAGCTTTAAAAGGCATGGTAAACCAATAAATTGTAAGCATCTTTGTATGGGTCTTAGATGAGCCATTCGTTGTGATTGAGCGATTATTTATAAATTTTAAGGGGGATTTGCTGTTCAGGGTTCGATGATGAAATTCTGGCATACATTGTTCTTTTTTTTATATTCCTCTTTGAAAAAAGCTTTGTGTAATTAAGGATACATGGTACGATTTACGCACAAATTTTTAATTTAAGGATTTTTTTAAAAAAATTTGGTTGCCTCCTATGTGTGTATATTATATAAAACAGATTTTTGTGCTCAAAATTTCATAAAAAGCTAGCCATATAATTTTTTAAGGATAAAACTTAAAATTTGTGAAGTGATTTTAAAATGCTACTCCCCCCTACAAAAATTGACGTACACGCATGAAATTTGATTTACAAGTACGTCAAACTATGTATAACGAAAGTTGGTATGGGTTTTGCGATAACATGATTGGTATTCGTAACAATACCTCTTTTTATGAATGCTTGTAGAAAATTCCTTAAAAATTGTATAAATTCTGAGTTCAATTATTTTTTAAAAAATAAGCATTGCTTTGATTCAAAAATGCATACCAACTTTTGTTACATGTAATATTGGCAATAGGTAAAAACAACAACAAATCAAAGCATTAGGCACAATAGAATAAAAACCTTAAAATGAAGACAAACTAGTTTTTTTTTTTGTCTTTCTGATATAGTAAGTTTAAAGTTTTAATTTGCCATAGGGATGTGAAGAAAAACGAACGTAGAAGCTATCATAATTCTGCGTTTTTTAAGTTTAGAGCTCTCAAATTTTGTAGGTCATGGAAAAGGATATAAAGAATTATATAGGCTAAAAAAATAAGATTTGATGTTTTGACCGATTTTGTTCAATTGAATTGCACTGTGTCCTTCTAAGTTTGTGTATAATTGTCTAAATTCATAATAATCACGTGATAAATGCAATCACGTGTTGTTTGTTGAATTAAAAACAGACATTAGACTTGTACTTGTTGTCTAACGGGTAAAATTTAAATAAAATTTTAAGTTTGACATTTTGTTAAAAACTTTCAGGTATTAAAATTCTTTAAAAGGTTTTGGAATATTAAAAAAAAAAGTCTGATATTTTTTTTTTCTCGAGTACTTTAAAGTCACGTTCGTTTTATTACTTATGTGCGTTATTATTGCTGGCAAATATGTTCTTTTTAAAAGAAAGCTTCTGCATAAAGCAACAGTTGGCAACAGCGAAGTGCATGATTGTTGGGTTAGAAACGTATCATTACATTTATCATGTGGTTATGACGTGACACAGATTTATGAACTAATTGGATGAAAACACGTGTTTGCAGTTATCATATGACGTTGTATGCAATTGTTTCAGATAAAAATTACCATTAACAGGTTACAGAAGTGATAAATATTTTTATTACAAGTTTTTTTTTTTTATAGCTGCTTCTTTATTTTTATTATTCCTGTTTTTTATTACTTGAAATTACAATTTTTTTTTCTTATTTTGAGAAATTGTTTATTCTATTTAATTTTTTAAAACACAGGCTGCAGAAAAATCATTTATTATTTAAGTTTATGTAATAAAAAAACAATTCAATTAATTGTCTGTTATAATTAAATTTCTCAATTTCTAGGTACACGTAAACGCTGAATAAATTAGATATTCAAGACTTCGTGTAAGTATTTAATTTCAGCATTGAAAATAGGGCGAGTTAGAATTTTCCTAATCGTTTCCTAACTTCATTTAGAGGACCTTTTTACGACACCTAAAAAAAAGTGTCAATGGCTCTCTACCTACGGATTTTCAAACCCACGTTGAATTTATAATTTATTTTCAAGATCACAAAACCTACTCACTCCTAAATGTTCTTCGAAAAGTGAGAGAGAAAACTTAATTGTACCCAAAACATGGCAAAATAAACATTCAACAGAGTTTTGTCGCCAAACGATTAAACTTAAAAAAAAAAATCTTTTCACACTTAGAACTAAATAAAACACATGTTCTTTCTCTCTCGCTCTCAACTCCATTCGAAATAAATAAATAAATATTATTCAAATAGAAGTAGTGTTTATATCGGTTGTATAGCTGTGATTTAAAGCAGACCAATACGTTATTTTTAGATTACTGCTGAAGGATTTTTGACACCTGTTCTCAGAAAGAGAGCGTGGAAGAGGAATTTTTCCGCGAATGTTAATTAAAATCGTATTATATTTTTATTTATTAATTTTTTTTGAATTCTTAAACGTTTACATCTAGTTTCAGGAATTAGAAATAAGCCGCCAGAAAATATTTATAGATATTTAAGCGAATAACAGTATTTTTTTTCAAATAAATGAGTAATGGGACCTTTGATAGATTTTTATAGAACTAATTGTCCTCTTAAATGTGAAATTTAACTTGTATTATTATCCCCATCAAGCAAAAATCGAAGTTATTAACATCGTATTTTTATGTAGGCATCAATTTATCCTTCGTATTAAAACCGTAATTGTTATAAGTTTTCGTTAGTAAATTTAACTTTTTAATTTTCTTTAATAGAAATTCATATAAGAGAGAACTTCTGAAATTGTGTTGATGCGTATTTCAACAGAAAGTTGTTAAATTATACAAAACTCAACAGAGAATTTGCACTGTTGAAATTTTGTAGTAATATGCATACAGCTAATTTAACATTTCATTTAATTTTTTGAGGAGTAATCTCGTATACCGTAAAATCGGCGTATAACGCGTACCTGTACTTTTCAAACTGCAATTTTTAATTTTTATGTTTATTCGCCGTATAACGTCGACGTATTATTCCAAGCTTAAGCAAAAAAGATTCTTTTAGAACCACAAGGAATGTCATTTCTTTTAAATAAATAGTATTTCGATACATGTAGAAATCTAATTTTTTTCTATGATCATTTTTCTTTTTATATATTTTCAAACCTCTCATTTTAATACCCGGCGTATATTGCAGACTCCTAAATTTCGATCTTTTATGTGTGTTAAAAGTACGTGTTATACGCCGGATTTAACGAGATATAAATTAGAATTAGAATGTTTGTATATTTGTTTAGGAAGTGCTGGTGGTTAGAGCATTGGACTTCAGACCGGAAGGCCTGGGTTCGATGCCCGATGCCATCAAATACCCTCCGAGTACACACGGAGTACGTGCTCTTTAAATCAGTGCGTCCGAAGGCTTGTGGACTGAGTCACGAGCGCAGGGACTGCAGAATATTTCCCTTCCTTCCAGTTCTATGCAGAAATTGTGGAGGGGGAGATAGGTGGTGCCGCCATCTATCGTCCCTTCGGGGAATTCCGCCGAGCTAAATCGTACTGTCACCTGTATGGTGCTCAGAGGTGCTTACGGTTTCTCTGAAACCGTAAGCATATTTTCTTCGAAAAAAAAGTTTTAATTCAAATTATCTTTTGTGAATTTTTTTCTAAATCCCCTGTACTTGAGAAGAAGAGTTAGTGTGTGTTTGTGCCAATTCTCCAAATGCCGTAATATTAAGGTGACCAACCGTCCTTCCTTTATAAGTTGTGTCCTTCCTCGAAAAGTGTCCTCCTTCAATATTTTCAAAAACGGATGTGTTATCATCTCTTTTTTCAGGGATGAACCAAACATGTTTCCAATATGTCGAAGAATGATCTGAAACAAATATCACAGGAAATAACAGTTTTCAATGGTGTTTTTTGACTTTATTGCAAAAAAAGTGGTCAGATAGAGAAAATTGTGTTGATTTTTTTATCAAAAGAAATGTCTGATATTAAAATCAGGTCTGTTTGAAGAAATTGGAAGACTGAATGTGTATTTAAATTTTAATCAATTGAAACAATTGGGACATCAACATGCTGAAATTGATAAAAGATGGGTTGAAATGCTTAACCATTTTTTTTCTCAAAAATGAACACATTCCATGGGAAAATTTAGTTGATTCTTTTTGAATTTATGTTCTGCTGCCCTGGAACGAACACACCAGTTGAAAGAATCTTTTCAGTTGGTAATTTTTGAACAAGTGAGGAATCAAAACTGAATGTTGATATATTAGCTACAGTGCTTACCGTAAAATTCAGTATGAAGGATACTGTTTGCTCCGAAATTTCCAATGTATTAGAAAATTATATGTCGAAAAAAAAATCATTCAATGGAAAAATACTCGTTTAAGTAAATAAGTAAGAGGAATTTTAGCGTAATTAGCGCATTTTTGTTTGAATTAATGAAATCTTTCATATACAATCGGACCTCTATATAACGAAGTCATTAACCCCCCCCCCAAAAAAAAAGTTCGTTATATAGAGGTTCACCTCTTAATATACTTTATAAACCACATAAAACAGATTTTAAATTCATAAACACTATATATTAAAAAAAGTAATTTTTCACTCCTTTTTTTAAAATTAATACATGTTTATTTCATTTATCTTACTCTTTAAAAAAGAAAGAAAGAAAGAAAAACTGCAAGGAAAACAAACAAAAAACAGAATGTAGGAGAATTCATGTGTTTTCAATATTAAGAAAATAGCTTTATACTAAAATTATTGAATTTTAAGGATATTTTATAACTAAAAGCATACAATATTAATATTTAACTTACATTATAGTATAATTAGAACACGGGACAACTCCACTGAGGATGAAAGAGGATATCGAAGGTGTTTCTAGTTAACTGGGCAATGCGGATTAAAGGTTGCTCTTCTTGGATGAAACGTCCAGAACTCTATTGCTCTCAGGAAGTTAGGATGTAACAAAATCAGTGCGAGATTTATGACTACCATAAAATGTGTTCAAGAAATAATAACTTGAAATTTTTTCAGAAATACTTTAAAAAAGGGGAGGAAAAAAAAACTAAATCACAAAAGACAAAGTTCGTTATATAGAAAATGCACTTCGCTATAGAGAGGTTATTTTACGAAGAAAATCGTGTAGATGTTCAAGGTTCCAGAAAGAAGTTCGCTGTGTAGAAAAATTCGCAATGTAGAGGTTCGTTATATAGAGGTTCGACTGTATTTATGTTGCAATTTTTAGAAAAATTTTTCGTCCTCCTTTTCATTGTAAAAAAACTGGTCACCTTAACATTTCCATATTACTGAAAAGGGACTTCACGAGAAAAGCAGGAACAAACTGGCATCCAAAAGCAATATCAGAAAGCCGATATGCTATGCTGCCAGTTTACCTTGGTCGTCAACACACACTTTTAAATGTCGCTACATACACTTGGAAATTAGCAAAAAAGTCAATAAAGCTAATTTTTTTTAAAGAAAGGTATCATCCATATTCCGTAATGCTTTCTGTTGCTCGTCATTTTTGAAACTGAATTTTCGTAAAAATGTAATATCCCAATTTTTCACGAAAAAAATCACGGCCATCAAACATTTTTTCACACACAACCGGTTGGCAATCGCTGTAATAGAATATTCTGATTTCAAATAAGGAAGAGGAAGAATCTTTATATTTTTGTATTTTTTTTATACCACCCTTCGCAAATGTACACTTTGCATTGCAGGGTCGAGCCAGCTCTAATCATTATGTATGTACTATTTTGTAGTACTGATATGATTATTTTTAGTTTGCTGTACCTCCGAATTGCTATTTATTGTGTTAAAAGCTATTACATTCTGATATTCTACAGAGTGTTTTTTTTTCCAGGTATAGAAGTTTATTGGCATTACTTTCCAAGATGGCGACCGATTTAACAGCTGTCAAGTGATTTATTCTCAGTTTGGTTTGGCAATTCATCATGAATAGACTCGCGCCTGAACAACGCAATTTCAAATTGTGCAATTTTATTTCGAAAATAATGGTCGATTTTCATAAGCGAATTTTGTTTAGCGATGAAGCGACTTCTGGTCGAATGGCTACGTCAACAAACAAAACTGCCGCATTTGAGTGAAGCTAATCCACAAGGGAATGTCGAAACACCGTTACATCCAGAAAAACTGACTGTTTGGTGCGCTTTATGGGCTGGTGGAATCCTTCTTCAAAAACGATGAAGGCCACAACGTTACAGTCAATGGTGATCGGTATAGAGCCATGATTACTAACTTTTTCATTCCTGAATTGAACAATCATGATGTCCAGGAGCTGTGGTTCCAACAAGACGGCGCAACATGTCACACAGCTCGTGCTACAATCGATTTATTGAAAGACCCGTTTGGTGACCGCCTAATTTCACGTTTTGGACCTGTGAATTGGCCTCCAAGATCTTGTGATTTAACACCGCTAGACTATTTTCTTGGGGCTATGTAAAATCATTAGTCTATGCGGATAAGCCACAAACGCTTGACCATTTGGAAGACAACATTCGCGTGTTATTGCCGATATACGGCCACAAAAAAAAAAAAAAAGTCATCGAAAATTGACGTCCAGATTGGACTACATCCGAGCCAGCCGTGGCAGTCCTATGCCAGAAATCATATATAAAATGTAATGCCACAAGATTATCTTTCGAATAAAAAAATTCATGCCAATCGAATAATACATCGTTGTTTTATTGCAATTTAAAGTTCTATACCTATGAAAAACACCCTTTACAAGACATTTTTTCCCTGCTGTTCTATTCATAATTCTTTTTATCTCGACCCCATGCTTCACAACCCTCAATCTCAAATCATTCAAAAATAAAAATCAAACGCCTGTAAGCAACCAATTTCACAGGGATGGATTTGTGACTTTCCGTCCTGGCTCTTTGCCTGGTACGCCGTTTTGCACCATGATTGATCGTTAGAACAAGATCCCTTACCACTTCGTTTGCTTTGAGCTTGAACGGGAATGTCGAAATCCCGTTTCGCGTCATGTGTGACATTCGACTTTTTTTTTTGTAGAGTGCCGCTGGGAATCGTTTGCAAAAAAAAAAAAAAAAAAAAAAAAAAAAGAATTCTTCAAACGATTTCGAGTGGGAGAGGGAGGAGATTAAAATGGATTTAGAAATCGCTTTGAAATTTTGCCGAATTTTAAGTGTTTTGGAATAGGGAGGTTTAATCCCACAAGTAAATAAGTTTTTGTAATCTGTGACATTTCGCAGACGATTTTGAACCGATATCGGTTGGTGGTGGATATATATATAAGCAGGTCCCAGATTTTGAGGATTTTCCTGTCTTTGGGGGGCTGTTTGCACCTCATCTAAAAAAACGTTCCCTCTCATGCAGACTTTAATGACGCTTGTTAAATAGGTCGATGCTGGAAATTTTCACGTTGGCGTGCCTAATTTATCCACCTGATAAGAAAGTTTGGAGATTAGTTTTGCCTTCGTTATTTCACTGTGGTTTAAATTTATGAGGTTCTTCGCTTCTGGCCCTCGTGTTACTTTATAATGCGAGGTTAATTAACAATTAGTCAGTCGTCTTGTATGAAAGAGGCTGAACTAATCTCTGAACTCAATTTTCAGGCTGAAAAATGTACAGATTCCTTAATGAATTCGTGTTGTTATAGAACATACATCCCTTTATTATTTAATGTCTTAAAATATGGCGGAATATATTATTAAAGTTCAGTATTTCGCTTGAATATATAGTGCAAATAATCGATTTAGATTTAGTGCTACAATAGAACGTCTTTTTAGAAAAAGAAGAAGTCCTTGTAATTAATAGACGGGTTCCTTCAGAGTATATTGCAATTTATTCAAACTCACTTGTAATTGCTATATATTTTCTTCTAACGGAAAACTATCATACACGCACGTTCAAGTATGCGATACCGTAGATTAAAAAAGACAACACAAATATAGAGCACAGTCATATACGGTATACGAAACGCACTGTCGCTGTCAAATACTTGACTCCATTATGGCCTTTCGTGCATTAGGTACACGGTACCCAGTACAAAGTTTCTTTTCTGTGCATATAGGGTTTTTTAGGTATAGAACTTTAAATTGCTTGAACAATAAAACAACGATGTATTATTCGATTGACATGAATTTTTTTTTTTATTCGAAAGATAACCTTGTGGCATTACATTTTTAAATATGATTTCTGGCACAGGACTGCCCCGGCTGGCTCGGATGTAGTCCAATCTTTTTTTCAATTTTTTTTCGATGACATTTTTTTCAACATTTGTGGCCGTATATCGGCAATAACACGGCGAATGTTCTCTTCAAATGGGCAAGCGTTTGTGGCTTATCCGCATACACCAATGACTTTACATAGCCCAAACAGAAAATAGTCTAGTGGTGTTAAATCACAAGATCTTGGAGGCCAATTCACAGGTCCAAAACGTGAAATGAGGCGGTCACCCAACGTGTCTTTCAAGTTTCAGGCTGAAAAATGTACAGATTCTTAATGAATTCGTGTTGTTATAGAACATACATCCCTTTATTATTTAGTGTCTTAAAATATGGCGAAATATATTTTTAAAGCTCATTTCGCTTGAATATATAGTGCAAATAATCGATTTAGATTTAGTGCTACAATAGAACGTCTTTTTAGAAAAAGAAGAAGTCCTTGTAATTAATAGACGGGTTTTTTTCAGAGTATATTGGCAAGTTATTCAAGCTCACTTGTAATTGCTATTTATTTTCTTTAACGGAAAACTATCATATTACGCACGTTCACTTGTATGCGATACCGTAGATTAAAAAAAAAAAACAACACAAATATAGAGCACAGTCAGCCATACGGTTTTAGAAAACTGTCGCTGTCAAATGTTTGATAAAAATTATGGCCTTTCGTGCATTAGGTACACGGTACCCAGTACAAAAAGTTTCTTTTCTGTGCATATAAAGGGTGTTTTTTAGAGGTATAGAACTTTAAATTGCAATAAAACAACGATGTATTATTCGATTGACATGAATTTTTTTTTATTCGAAAGATAACCTTGTGGCATTACATTTTAAATATGATTTCTGGCACAGGACTGCCCCGGCTGGCTACGGATGTAGTCCAATCTGGACGTAAAATTTTTCGATGACTTTTTTTAACATTTGTGGCCGTATATCGGCAATAACACGGCGAATGTTCTCATTTTCAAAAAGCGTTTGTGGCTTTTCCGCATACACCAATTATTTTACATAGCCCCACAGAGAATAGTCTAGTGGTTTTAAATCACAAGATCTTGAGGCCAATTACAGGTCCAAAACGTGAAATGAGGCGGTCACCCAACGTGTCTTTCAATCAATCGATTGTGGCACGAGCTGTGTGACATGTTGCGCCGTCTTGTTGGAACCACAGCTCCTGGACATCATGATTGTTCAATTCAGAAATGAAAAAGTTAGTAATCATGGCTCTATATACCGATCACCATTAACTGTAACGTTGTGGCCTTCATCGTTTTTTGAAGAAGGATTCCACCAGCCCATAAAGCGCACCAAACAGTCAGTTTTTCTGGTTGTAACGGTGTTTCGACATACACTTGTGGATAAGCTTCACTCAAATGCGGCAGTTTTGTTTGTTGACGTAGCCATTCAACCAGAAGTGCGCTTCATCTTAAACAAAATTCGCTTATGAAAATGGGGAACAACAGCAATCTCCTTCTGGTAACATTCGACGAATAAATGCCTTGCTTGATGATCGTTTTGATGAATTGCCAAAGCAAACTGAGAATAAATCACTTGACAGCTGTTAAATCGGTCGCCATCTTGGAAAGTAATGCCATCCAATAAACTTCTATACCTGGAAAAAAAACACTCTTTATTAAAAACTCAAAACTCTTTATTTACTGCGAAAAAATTCAGTTTGCACTGTATGCAAACGGTTTACTTCAAATTCAAGTAACAATAATGTGACTTGTTGCAGATTAGGTGACAAATAACTCATATTAGGATTGTAAGATGTTACTTTTATCAGAATGCAGGCTGAATTGGAGTCATCTGCGGAACGGTTTCGAATCGAAGCAATTAATTCTTTTTGTTCTGGTTCACTTTTTTGACAAAAGGATTGGTTTCAAAATGCCTTTTACAGAATATTTTACATACCATTGTTCCAGAACATAAAAAAAACACCGTTTTGTCGTATTTACTAATCGTGCCAAATTTCTCAGCCCGCCAAGTTTGAAATTCTCTTTACTAAATATATATATATATATATGTGTGTGTGTGTGTGTGTAAATAATTCCGTCTAGTATCCTTTTTGTTAACTCTTTCTATTAATATTTAAACAAACTTTAATTCTTTAGTTTAAAAATAACACTGTAATCTTAATCGTAATCGGCTAGTCCGAAATCCAATCAGAACTACTATTACGTAATAACCACTGCCAGTATAAAAGCAAAGATCTTGTGTAATCGCTCTCTTTTGTCTACCTGCCTTCATCATGTAATCAGCCTGCTGCAACGCTTTCTATGTTTGTCTTTGTGTTGTGTCCGTCACGATGTCGCTTCTGTTATATGTGTCTGCTTACATGTTTCTAAGATGTAAAATATAAGGTGATTGACTAGTTACACTATGTGTGCTTCAAAATAAAAGATGAAACTCAGTTCTAAAGATGTCTTCAATAACCCCGATATGACAACAAACTAACACCGGCCAACGCTACTACAATACCTTACATATATATATATCTTGCATTTTTTTTTTTTTGTACTAAACTAGCCATGTTAAATAACAGTTAAAAATCATAGACAAACCTTCCATCATTAGCAATTGTAGTCTGCGGCGTAATTAAGGTGACTCAAAAACAAACGTGTATTTCGTAATATTTCAGTGAACATATGTTATTTTGAACTAAAATGGAAGCTGTTTTGGTCGGAGTGAAGCTGTTTTGGCACGCGGTCACTGGTTTGCCAGTCCTAGACTGCTTAAAAATTCATATTGTAATATCTGTTTTTGTCGTCAAATTAGGCAGCAAAATTTCTCGCCATGTTCACTCCTATTTTTTTGCTATTATTGAACAATCAATGGCACGCGTGTCACTGGTTCGTTCGCCTTCTTAAAATCCCTTTTTTGTCGTCAAATTTAGCCAAAACTCTGCTATTTTTTTACTATTATTGAAAAATTCAATATTGGGAATAAAATTCATATTGGAATATCTGTTTTTGTCGTCAAATTTGGCAGCCAAAATTTCTCGCCAAGTTCATTCCTATTTTTTTACTATTATTGAACAAGTAATTGCTTTTGACCTACAAGCGGTTTTTCCGGCCAGGATGCCTCTTCGGCAGAGAAGCGAGCTAAGACCAAAATTTCCGATATGATACATTTTAAATGATGTTAAAAAGGGTATGTTGATTTTTTTTTTGAGTAATTTTATTTTGCATTTAATTGCAAGCCAAAGAAAATCTTTAAACTTTGGTAAATTAATACGCTTTTAAAATTGCTTTTTTCAAACAAGCTACACTGAAAAGTTATCTTTATTGATTTTTCTTTTTCTTTTTGAAGTCAAATTGAAGAGAAAACATCTCGAGAAAGACAGAACCTTTAAAATGCATTTTATCTTTTAGATTGATATATGTATTTGGCTTTCTCTCAAAAACCGTTTTCCGATTGTATGTTTCATGTTCTTGTTCCATTTCATTCTTAAGTGAATTATTGGTGTTTAAGCGGGTGATAAATTGAAGAATTATTTTTTTAAAGAGATAAACGTGAAGTGTTAGTGAGAAATTGTAAATCCAAAATCTACATCATCTAGTTCTAAAATAAAAATAGTTTTTAAGTAACATATTTTTTATATAGAGAAAAGTATTTTTTAATAAAAAAATTATTTTTTCCCGTTCCTATGAAAAGTTTTAAGTTTTAACAAACGCAATTCTCGGTTAATTAACTCGGGGTTTTTTTGTAACGTGAGAATTTCGTGTAAATTAATCGTTATAATTTTGTAATTTTTTCCTCCTTTATTCAGTTTTCTGCCCCCGCCCCGTCAAAATGAATAATTTTTGCACGAACTGATAAAATAGATATAAAAAATCAAATTAATCTAAACTCAGTGACGAAACAGCCCATGAGGACCAAGGACTACGGTACCCATCTCAGTATACATGACCATTAAGCGCTGAGGTGCATGAGCAGATGTCCCGATCAGGTGGTCAGTCTGAAGCGAATAAAATCAAATATTATCTTATTTATTAGAAACTGAAGATGAATTGGAATATATAATGTTTTAAATTCTTGTAATATATTAATTTTTTAATGTTCCCATTTGTGTGATCCTTGCAGAATTTTTCACTACATGTTATTAAACACTGGAATGTAAAAATATTTCGCTGAAGTCGGAGCTTGTACGGTATTTGTGATACTTTCATCGAGATTTTTAATTGGTATCAATTTAAGTATTTATTACTGTACTAGGAGGCTAGAAACCTTCTAAACAGTTTGCAGACTTGATCATGTTATATTTTTTATTTATATATATGTGTATTTAATCTTTTGTATATATTATCCTTTTCATTTTTCTTTTTATGTAATTCTTTGCGTAGACTTTTCAGTGTACATTTTTCAATTGTGTTCCATATGTTGCATTAATACTGTATTTTAATTTTGGATGTCTGTAGCAAGGATGTCAAACTCAAAGGTTGACTTCGGCAAAGCAGACAAGAATTAACTGTAGGTGGACCGCAGAGAAAATAAAAATTCATAGAAACGTAGGTTTGTTTCAAATAATGAATTATAATAAACATATGTTAAAAGGACAAGGAAAATTTAATGTTTACGTTCTGACGCTTGATATCTCTTCTTTGCTACTGCTACCTTTTCTATTTCGAGAGAAATTTTAATTTTTTAAATAATATTGTGTGCAGTGCCGATTTAAGCTCATATAGGGCCCTGATGTCCAACTTATCTGGGCCCCTGGGCGTCCTCCCCAAGCACCCAGTGGATAAACTGTACTGATTGTGTGCTAATGTATTGATCAGGCCGCAAAAATGCTCGCTGTCAGCCGCAAGTTTGATACCCTTGCTGTATACCATAAGCATACTTGTCTCTGTGTTGCTAGCTGCATTAGATATAAAAAAATATTTAATACCAAAATAAATCACAGAAATTTTTTTATAATTTTTTTAAAAAAAAATTCAATTTATTTTTTTGAAACTGCATAAAAATAAAAACCAATTGCAGTTATAAAAACGAACATAAGTATACTTTGAATTATTCCATAAATAAGTTCAACTAAGCAACAAAGAAATATATTGATTCTTATCTTTTATAAGCCATCACATCACAACAGGCTTATCAAAACGCCATTCTGTTTTTCTTTCTCCAGTGATTTGTGCGCTGTCGTAGACAAAACAGTAGCTCGCGCCCAAAACACACAGCTTGGAAAAAATTACCGGTTAGATGATAAATGCAGACGGTTTTTGCGCTCTGTCACATGTCATCGCTTGTGGATGATGATGATGATGTCATCACTTGCCCCATGTGTTGTCGATCAGGGCAAGAGAGCGTAAAAAAAGATGTTTGGCGGCGATATGCTGGAGTGTTAAGTTACCAAACAGGGTTTTGTTTACAATTGTTTTAATTAAAATTTAAAATTGGTTTTTGTAGTTCGGTGATCTTTAATTCTCTAATGCATATACTTTGATAGAAATTAATTCAAAAATATTGAGTAAATAAAAATTGTTAGTAAAAAATATGGTTTCATTGGAGTATTTGTAATCCCATTGAAAATAAATGTTTTAAAAATATTCAGTGTTTATTATTAAAATATTTAGTTTATTTTTTTAAAATCGTGTTGGTACTGATAATAATCAAATAATTATAAGGTGTCCATTTTTTTTACAACGAAAAGGAGGACGAAAAAGTTAAGAAAACTTTACAACTTAAATATATGAAACGTTTTATTAATTGAAACAAAAATACGCTAATTACGCTTACATTCTTTTTAATTGTTATCTTAAAAGAGTATTTTTCCATTAAATTATTTTTTAATCAACATATCACTTTTTAATATATTGGAAAGTTCGGGCAAAAAATATCCTTCGTACTGAATTTTACAGTAAGCACTGTGGCTAAAATATCAACCTTCAATTTTGATTTCTGACTAGTCACTTCACAAAAATCGTTACCAACTCAAAAAAACTCTTTCAACTGCTGCATTAGTTCCAGGACAGCACAACATAAATTCAACTAGAATAAATACATTTTCATATGGAATGTGTTAATTTTTGAAATGCTTTAAGTAATTTCACCCATCTTTTACCAATTTCTCAGCATGTTGATTTTCCAATTGTTCTAATTTATTAGAATTTAAATATACATTCAGTCTTCTTTCTACTTCATACAAACAATTGTCATGATTTTAATATCAGGCATTTCTTTCGATAAAAACTCAACGTAATTTTCTATATCTGCCGAATTTACTTGTGACAATGTCAAAAAAAACCCCATTGAAAAGTGTTATTTCGTGTGATGTTTGTTTCAGACCATTCAACGACATTTTGGAAACATGTTTGCTTCATCTCTGAAAATATAGATTAACAGATCAGTTTTAAAATATTGAAAAGGAGGACAAGTAGGAGGACACTTTTTGAGGAAGGGCAGAACCTATAAAAGGAGAACTGTCCTCCCTAAAGGAGGACGGTTGGTCACCTTAATAATTAGAATATTCAATTTTTAAAGTGAAAAAAAAGCTTATTCTAAAAAGGCATTAAAGGTAACGCGTATCTTCTTGCAAATAATTGAACATTTTAAAAGAACTAGCTTAAATCTTCGAAACTAAATGTTCATCGTGCAAATAATTTTTAAAGGTACATTTTCTTTTTATTCAGCATCACCGTTAATCAAGTATTTTTTTTAAAAAAATTAATTTTCTGTGGGAAAATTCTTATTGGCTCGATAAATGAATAGCCTTGTGAAATATAAATGTCCAAGATCCTTAAAAATCACCGACGGACTCTTCTTTTTAATAAAGAGAAATATCTGCTCAAAGTGTTGCTCTGATTGACCGCTGTAACCTAATGGTCAAGGCATCAGATCATGACTGGCGTGTCATGAGTTCGAGCCCAGTACCACAAAAGACCGCCGTTTAGGGCAGCGATGCACGTTAAATCTGTCGAGAGCTCAAATGTTCTCCTGTTGGTGTGGTGTGGTAGTTAAGAGAGGGGGTGCCAGCTTAGGTGTCGTCCTCGTCCATTGACCATGGTTCAAAATGACGATGTCCGTCGCCAAAACCCCTCGTGTAGCTTAACAATGCGACGTTAATATTCACTCACTGATTGACTTAGAAGCAACAAACATGCTTGAAGGACAACGCTGGGCGGTGTGGTTGGAGATACCAGCTCCCTGGGTCTGAACCAGCTCATACTAGGTCTGAAATGGTAAAAATACCAATCCGCAGTCCCATTGGGGGGAAAAAAACTTATCTCAAAACTATTGCAGACGATCTCTAGTAACGAAGTTTAAAACTGCCCGTTGCGTTTGAGTCACACAGCAGGCAATCTCAAATTTTTGTATAAGGAATTATAGCACGACCAGGTAGTACAATTTTTCATTACAAATTATAGCTTCTTAAAAGTTACACCCTTCCCTAAATTTGTTTCATTTTGATTACTTCAATGAATTTTTAAAGTGCAAGAGAACCCATCCATGCACATGTGTAGAGATAACAGTAATCTTATAGACCGGGAGAAATGCGGGACATTTTCTTTGCAATATGTCCCAAGAATGAATACCTTATCTTTTTAGTGTCGCCATTTTTAAAAGTTGAGGGGAAAATAGCATAAATTCTTCATAGATAATTTTTATCAGCACGCGACATTTTCAAGCGTCTTCATCAAATACAGTTATCTTTTTTAAGTTACCTATTCGTGGTTTTTTAACTCTGCACCTTATGTTTTTGGATAAAAATTTCGAAAAAATCCGCACACTTTTAAAGGTATTGCTTTCTTAAACTGGGGTTCGCAGACCCCTGGGGGTCTGCGGAATCTTTCATGTAACGTTGAGATTTCCCTCGTTTACAGACCATGAAATAGTGCCGATTTAAGCTCATTTCGTGCCCTGGATGCAAAAGACCTACAAGCCCCTTGGCACTAGAGGATCGAAATGTATAACCAGAAAGCCTGGTTAAATCCAGTTTATACGAGGCCTTCCGGACCTCTGAGCTCTTGCCAATGGCGTAACGGAGAACATTTGCCCCCCCCCTGAAAAGTCAGGTTTCGGGGGGGTCCCCTAGTTACAATTTGCAAAGGTTAGGTACTTGATGGGGGTCAGGATTTGGGTTCCCTAGGGGTGTACGTTAAGCCACTGGTTCTTTCATAAATAATCATTTATATTTTAGACGTGTTTATTTTTCTCACCGAAAATGAGAAATCCAAATGTTTCAAACGATGAAAGTGGTAACCAGGGTGGTCATTTGGTTGCCCCCCTGGCGTAATTCATTTTAAATTATATTAAAGACAAACAGTGGCGCACACAAGGGGGGGGGTCCTGGGGGTTCGGACCCCCCCCAAAGCCCTTGATTTTTTTTTTCTGATTGATTATAATTCTAAGTATATAGTACGTAAAATTCATGGAAGTATTTGTTATTAATGATTAATTTTATTAATTAATGCTTATTATTTATTCAATAATTAGCTTTTTACTGTGTTTTGTTCCCGAAAATCGACAAAATCAAAAGGAGCATTGTACAAGAATGGTGAACTTTCGACCCCGGACCCTCCCTTGAAAAATTCCTGTGTGTGCTACTGATATGTATATATATATATATATTTGTTTTAAACTATTATTACCTGATTTTCATCTTAATAACGAATGTAGTTGGAGTTATAAGAACCAGTGTAACAGAGAACATTTGGGCCCCACTGCAAAGTCTGATTTTGGGCCCCCAAGTTGGATTATACAAAGGGTAGGAACTCCCCTGAAATCTCCAATAATACTAATTTCACTATTATAACTTCTTACTTCAATCTCTCTCCTACTGAGGCAGCCAGGCTTTGGGCCCCTCAGAAGGTTAGTGATAAACCCGTATAGATTTGCTCCAGTGCGATGCGTGGGTGTACGTTACGCCACTGGCGCCCTCTCCAAGAGCCCAATGAATAAACCGGCACTGTTCTGAAAGATCTCATGGGAAAAATTGAAAGATGTGCCATACTAGCTCTGGCGTTGATAGCTTTGAGTGTGCCCTGTATCCAAATTCAACCGGGGTCCTTTTTTAGATTAGAGAACCCTCCTAGTGGGACTTTAGTTTCACATTTTGGGCCCCCTAGATCTTGGGGCCCCCATATCATTGATACGGTTGATACACTGCGTAATATAGTCTAGTACGCCCCTGTATACTAGACTAGATTACGAAAAAGTCCCCCAATAAAGAAACTGTAGTAGATCTTGTATTTTGATCAAGTCGGGGGGGGATGTTTAAAATCTTGGGGACGCGCGGCGATTGAAATTTTAAGAACCGCTGCTTTATAATATTTCCTTTAAATATAGAGGCTTAACAAATTATTTGTCTTGATTATATCATCCAGTCTTCCTCAATGGCACGACAGCCCAGGGTGGGTCTTGACCTTCCTAAGAATTCCATTCCAGGCTGTCCTGTTCTTGGCCTGACTTTAATATTTTCCAGATCTTTTTTCTAGGCAATCGATCCATCTGAGTCATGGTATTCCTCTTTTTCGAGTACCATATGGCTGGCCAGTGGCGTAGCATCCACCCCCGCCATGCCGGGAAGGAGGTGCCCAGGACTTTAGGGAGCCCAAAGCCTGAGTTGTTAAGTACGTACTCATTGTAAAGTGATTCGGGGGCCAAATCCTGATTTTGCAGAGGGACTGTAATGTTCTCAGTTACGCCACTGGGTCTGGCCAGAAAAATATTTTTTGTGACTCGATTGTGTGTCTTCCAATCTTATCAGGTGTCCAGCCTGTATTGCATATTCGAAACATTTTAACTTTTATATAGGAGTAACGCGACTCACTCATTAATTCACTCCCTCTCACTCGTCATGAGAGCTTCGAAATTATTTGACCCATAGTCTGGAAATTTGGCAGGAATGTTCCTTTTGACAAGAAAAGATCCGCTGCGAACGGAGTTTTACGAAAGTCGACTCCCAAGGGGGGTGTGAGAGCGTTATAAATTCCCGTTTTTGAACTGTTCGACTTACAGCCTTGAAATTTGACAAACATGTTTCTTTTACAGAATACAGATTTGTTAAAATCTAGTTTTGCGGAAATTGATCTCTACGGAGGTTTGCATAAGGTTACGGGGGTGTCAGAGACAAAGAAGAAGAAAAAAAAATCTCGTTATTGAACGATTAGACTTTCACACTTGAAATTTGGGAGGCTTGTTTCTTTGTTAAGTTGAATTCACTGAAAACATCTTACGGAAATCGACTCCTCGTGGGGGTTATTGGGAATTACTGGTGCATTATAGATTAAAGAAATCCCCCCCCCTTTAACTATTAGACCTATGAACTTTAAAATTGATAGGCATGGTTCTTGCGCTGATTCTGGGGGCTTATTGCGTGTTGTTTACTGTTGAGTTTGGGTATTAATTTTCAGCTGGAAGTGTCATCCTTATTTTCTAATCATAGTTTAAAGTTCTGTGTGTGTGTTGTCCGTAGTTTTCCATATATTAATCAAACATATATATTTTTGAAAAATCGTTATTTATATTTAATAACAATCTATATTGTTAGCTAACCATTTTACAATTAGATATAATATCCAAACACTTCATACAGTAAAATATATATGCAGTTTTATTTTAAAGAAAAAGCACTTTAGTTATATAAACCGCATTTATCTAATTTTTCTATTTCTAAAGAACAGTAACAACAAAAACGAACCGAATTTCCGGTTCTCTTAATGCTACTTACTCTACATGTTATATTTACTGCTTGGGTGTAAACTGCAGCCATTGCGTTTCAAGGGGGTGTGAGGCTCTTTAGCTTCCCCTATCTTATTTCCGCCCTGAGTCAGATGAGGGGGTGGTTTTAGGGCAATAGATGTAGAATGGAAGTAAATGGTCACTTCGTTGGGGGTAATAATCGTCTGAAAAGGGGTTGAGTGACAGCGGTCGCAGTGGTTTTTGGTAAGTGGCATTGGCTTTTGGATGAAGGCAGATTTGTTACAATAATGTGTCAGCTTATGGAGTTTTAGGTTATTTATCATCGTAAAAATAAAATTATTGCCCATTTAGCAGCTTCTCGGCTGCTTTTTAAAATATTCAATTACTGATAGAATGTAAAATAATTGCTGAGATTATATGTAATGTGAGTATCTTTTATTGCTCCCCTGGGTAGACTGAGGGCTTGTAACTTAGTGATTCTTACGTATATTTGTGTGCAGATGTGCTCCGCATAATTGTTTTAAATAAAGGTTTCCTCTAGACTTTTTTGAGTAATAATATGTTTGTATGTATTAATGATGTTTTTCTAAAACTTTGTTAATCATTTGTCTTCAGTGGCGCACACAGGAATTTTTCAAGGGGGGGAGGTCTGGGGTCGAAAGTTCACCATTCTTGTATCATGCTCCTTTTGATTTTGTCGGTTTTCGGGAACAAAACACAGTAAAAAACTAATTATTGAATAAATAATTAGCATAAATTAATATTATTAATCATTAATAACAAATACTTAACTAAATTTTACGTACTATATACTTAAGATTATAATCAATCGGAAAAAAATCAAGGGCTTTGGGGGGGGTGTCCGAACTCCCAGGACCCCCCGTGTGCGCCACTGTTTGTCTTTAATATAATTTAAAATGAATTATATACGCCAGGGGGGGGGCAACCCAAATGACCTCCCTGGTGTTTTCGGAAAACATTATATAATCCCACGGGCCGCATATAAAAATACAGTAGAACGTCGTTTATCCGAACATTTATTATCCGGAGCGTCAAATATCCGGACCATTTTTTTTCTTTCATCTACATGTACTGTATATGAATACGTTTTCGAACAATATTCTTTTCAACTTCGAATCGTTCGAACTCTTTATTTCGCTTTCAATATCCAGGACATCTGCTCCATGTTAGCCGAAGCGTGGGACTCGCTCGAAAGACAGATCCTGAAAAGACTGCATGGAATAAGCTGTGGCCAGATTTAGAAGGCGAAAAAGACTTCAATGACGACCACAGGGAGAAGATTACCGACTTTGTCCAATCGTTCCCAGGATTTCAAGAATGTGATGAAAATGTTGTTGTTTCCAATCCCCTTGGAGCAGGAAAGCCTACACCAAGTCCATTTGACCTTTCCGCATAATAGTCTCACTAACCAGGCCTTGCTCTTCATACAACTGTCGCAGGGAAATACCCCAGCAGTCCAGGAGATGAACACGAGAAGCAAGGAGAGAGCAGGGACAGGTAAAGAAAGACTTTAATTCCTGCACAAAGCGTGCCAAGGCCGTCTGATGAGCCCTGGAACTCCTGTACTGGCCAGGACTCTAAGCTGCGTACCTGTGATGAGAAGGAAGGTTTCGCCAAGTCAAATTCATTTGATTTCTTTGAAAGGAATGAATTTCCGTATGGGTTAAGACAGTGGAACTGGTGTTAGGGAGATGACATCCCCTACCTGCCAGCTCATCAGCAGCTTCGTTCCCAGGCACACCCACATGTGACGGAATCCACTGGAGACATACTTGAAATGTAGAAACCTGGATGGCATGCGATGCAGAAGACTGTGGATTTCAAATGCTAAATGATGACGAGATTGTCACTTCCGTGCAAAAAGAATCCGACTCTGTCGACGATGAAACGGATGAAGACGAGGACAACAACTACGACGAAATTAGCTAGAGTCCATCAAATACTGACGCGTTTTCTGCGTTAGAGACAGCTATGAAGTGGTACGAACCACAATCAGTGTGCTGTCCTACTGAACTACTGCTGCTCAAGAGAATCAGAGACTTTGCAACGACAAAACGAAGGTGCTCAATGGTACCGCGAAAAGTAATTCATTATTTTCCACACAATAAAAGTAAAGTTGCGACATTTTGCACCTATTTTGCTTTTTCTTTAAGCACGTTTCCCGCATGTAATGACTTTCAATATTCGTATGGTGTCCGGTTTCATGTACTGTATGGATTACATTCGATTTTCGGTTATCCGAAAAATCGCGTATCCGAACTGTGTCCGGTCCCAATTGATTCGAATAAACGACATTCTACTGTACATATCTTTATATTAGATTTGGACCCATCACAAACATTTATTGGAATGAAAATTTTAATATGAAATGCATTATTTTTATTATTATTGTTTTTCAAGTATACAAACATAGATAAAATAATAATAATAATAATGCAATGATCAAATAATGTTTAATTTATTTAATTAGGGAAATATTTGTTTCTTAACTTTTTCACTTAGTTCTTGCAAGTCGATCTCCATGCAGGTACTTACGTATCGTAATTGATGTTGAAGTTTTTCATGTGTTAAGTTTAAGCACGATATATGTATTATAAATTTCAATTTCGAAAAAAAACACGCTCAGATTCGTGTTGACAGAAGCAACGTAGTAAAATAGAAACAGTTCTGGGATTTATTTGTTAAAAAAAACTAAAAACAAAGATATTGTATAAAATAAGACATTTGGAAGTGTCAAAATATTATATATGTGAGGTGGGGGGGGCTGTAGCTTCGAGGTCTTGTATTATTGATACGGCTGATATGGCTATAGTAACACCTCTTGTGTTATTTCAGATTTACTGCAGGCGATTTTTTCATTTCAATTCCTACAGTCTATTAGCTCATACTCTCTATAATTATTTATCTTGGTGGAATTTTCTATCGTTAATAAAATAGGTTTGAAAGCGTTCAATTGAGCTGAAATTTTATATACACGATTATTTTGGATGGCAATACAGTAATTTAATTATAATTAATAAAAATTAATTGGTTAAAACTAATTATTCAAAGAATTACAAATTCAGGCACGTTGGCATCGTTTTTGGCGACTTGTGCCAGAACTTGAAAAGGTTTTTTTCTCACATTTTAGAGTGCTCATTTAAGCTGAAATTTTCTCTCCACTATTTAAAGCATTTTGTTGAACTGAAATTTTATATACACGATTTTTTTGGATGACAATACGATACTTTAATGATAATGAATAAAAATTAATTACCACTTAATGTGGTGATTCTGTCCTATGTATATACATATTTATCTTAATTGTAACTATTTAATAAAAAGTAGCTAAAATAAAATTTTTCTTTGTTGATCTAAGTAGGAATAGGCTTAAAATTATTTTTTTTTATATTATACTTGTTTTTTAAAAAAAGTTTAATCTTGCATTGAAGTACCATTTTAGAAAATTTTCCCCAATAAGCACGTAATTTCCCCCTCTAAACTCCTTTATGCTAAAAAAGCTCTTTTACATCCTTGTGATTGGTTACTAACCGACACCTTCAAAAACCATCACATCACGATCCATCACTTTGCAGCCTCGTTCCACGAACAGGACATCAAACTCTCGTCACTCCGGAAATTTAGCATGACGTGGACCCGTCCGCCCCCTTTATCGGATGAGTAACGATCCCTATCGATTGGAAATCGTCTGACAACCCCGTCCCAAAAAGAAATTCTCACCACTCGGGGATGAACTGACTGCAACTGTTGTCCAGTAATGACCGCTGGGAGGTTTGGGATTCCCAGTTGTCGCGTCTTCCGATGGATGTGTTGACCGTAAATTATGGGTTGATTGGTTGTGTCTTTTGTTCGGGGGAGGAGGGATGATCGTAAGGGTAAGTAGATGTAGTAGATTTCCGATTTGGGTAGGGGGTTAGTTATGGTAATGAGAGATACGTGTACTGGGGGTGAAAGATCATTTCATTGGGAATCTGGACTGGAATGTTCGTTTCGAGGATTGACATGTCATGTCTGGACGCTCAGATTTTTTAACTGGACATTGTATATGTGTACTAGCCGTTACCTCCCTGCTTCTCTGAGTATTTTGTGGTTTTATATAACTATGTATTTTTTTAAAGCTATCCTATAGTCCTATATAGCAGATGTCGTCAAAGGGGTGATCCGGGAGAAAATTTCGCTGGTCCCCCCAAAAATGTGTGGAATATACTTACTCATCACGTTAAGCTATGTTTTAAGATGCATTGAAACATAACTCAATTCAAAACAGTTTGTTAAATGTGAATAATAGATCCGTGTGCAGCGAAAATTCAGTATAATAATTTTAAGTATGCATCTCTCTCTCTCTCTAAAAGAAAGCCTCATCGACCTATCATCGAATGAAACTTTCAAATTTAAACTTAATTCATTCTTATCAAGATCTCAGTTTTGGCTTTCCATAAAAAGTGAATGCAATGGGTGATCGGTTTACGAACACTTTCACGAAAGATTTTTTTGTGTTTGGACAACGAACACATATTCGGAGGTGCTCAGGGATACACCCCTGAAATTATGGATGAAATTTTGACAACTGCTAGAGATCTGGAATTGGAGGTGAACGAGGATGACATAGAAGAGCTCATAATGGGACATGAAGATGAACTGACGACAGAAGAACTCAAAGAAATTTTGAATGAAGAACACCAAGAAACACAGCGAAATATGTCTCCTTCTGAACAAGAAGAGGAAGACGAAAGAGGACCAATGCTGACATCTGCCATTAAAGATCTTTTTAAAAAGTGGGATGCTGTCAGAGCAATGGTCTTAGAATGGCACCCAAACCAAGCTGATGTCAGTAGGGTTGGGGATCTTTACAACAACAATGCTATTAATTACATCTGGAAAATCCTGAAAAAGAGAGAAAAGCAATCGACTTTGGACATGTTCTTCAACGGCCCATAAGCAAAAAATTAAAAGGACTGATTAATATGCAAGACTATATATATGTATGTATTATTTTTTAAAAACTTACTAAGAAATTATACATTTTTTAAAATTTGATTTTTAAGGTCTCCAGAACGAATTAATCGATTTCACATAGAAGTCTCTGGTGAATCGATGATCGGTTAACGAACAATTCGGATAGCGAACATAGTCTTGGAACGGATTATGTTCGTTAACCGATCACCCACTGTACCTTTTAGTGAACGGGCGATGAAAATTCTGATTCAATTCTTCGCAACTTATTTATGTGAACAGGCCTTTTCATCTGTCACAGCCATCAAAACTCGGTACCGATCTTAGTTTGAAATAAATCCAGTTCTTCGTCTTCCAGTAACAATACTGAATCCAAATATCCGTATTTTTATTTCAATTAAGAAGGAACATCCATCACACTAGGAATGTATAGTGCTAAAAGTTTGATATACTTAAATCATTTTTTAATTGTTTTGTTTTTACAGTTTTTGTTTATTTTGTGGGAACCCCCCTGGGTTCCACCCTGGACACTTAAGATTAATTTGAGGCAAAGAATGACCAGACTCCATTTGTATAATAATAACTTATATTTATTCACTTGGTTCAAATATCAAAAATCTAATAACAAATAATAGGCTTTATGTCTACGTCAAAAGGGGATTTACCTTGAATATTAACTTAAATTATGAAACAGGAAATTAACCAATAACTACGCGCAATATCAAGAAGGTTTACCTGAATAGGAGGTCTGAGAAATACACACAACTGGAATTATTAGCTTTCATTAACTTAAACTAATTTTATTAAACTAACGCTTGTGGTAAGCGGTATTAAACTAGAATATATCACCTGGTAGTACTTTAATCTCTTCACAGGTATATTAACCTCCTAAGGTTCCTTCGCTGAGTACTAACAGCAATGTTCCTCTATCGTAATCCAATTGAATCTTATAAACTTTGTCCCTACTGCTGCTGGCTCAAATGCCTTCTTCTCCGCTAGTTTAACAATGCTCTACTTAAATACCCTATCTACTTTACGTATCCCATTTTCTCCTTTTAGAGGTGATTGGAAATATACGCGAATTTACGATTCCCAAAGACGCCTAAGAATATTAGTGGAAAGGTTCCGTAAAGATTCGTCACAATTTTATTATGGTTTATTAATAAAGCTTTCATAATTTGGTTGCAATTAATAGTTTCATTTTATTAACTAGGTACATTTTATGTTTTCTTAGATCGCATTTTTTTTTAATAAATATATTTAACACTTAAAAAATCCTATTAGTGGTCCGCGGGATTTAAAATATGAATCTACTGGTCCGTGAGGTTAAAAAGTTTGGCGACCGCTGCTATATAGAACTAAGACTTCGATTGTACTGTAAAATTCTCTCTTATGGCTATCCTCTCTTGGATTAAAAAAGACAGGTCTTGAAGTTTTAAAAAGGAGTCATATTTATCTGTAACGCAGCCACAACCTCTCCTGCCTCCTTGGGAGTCAATTTCTGAAAAACCTGTCCTTAACGAATCTCTACTTAAAAGGAACAAACTTGCTGTCGGTCCACTAGTTCATTAACGGGATATATATATTTTTTTGTCTTTTACACCGCAATAATCTCATTTTGGAATCAATTTATACCTGTTCTTTGCGGATTTTTATTTAGCAAAAGAAAGAAACATGTCTGCCAAATTTCAATTCTGTAGGTCTAATAGTCCGAAAATGGCGTGATGAATGAGTCGCTTTTTTCAAAAAAAAAAAAAAAAAACTCGTATTTTTTAAAAAAAAAATATTTAATACGAGTTTTTTTTTATTTATTCTTTCATGATTTTAGATGTATTTTATACTTTGAGATGTATTTTATATAGATCTGCTAAGAATGAGTTTTGTGAAAATAGACTCCCAAGGAGGAAGAGGGACGCTGCAGGGTTGTTATATACATGAATAAAAAATTCTCGTTTTTGAACTGTTAGATTTACAAACTTGAAATTTGGCAAACATCTTCCTTCTGTTGAGTAGAGATCCGCTAAGAAAGGATTTTTCTGAACCTTAGTGGCTTGTCTGGCTTACGAGGCCATTAAAAATAAAAAAAAATCCTGTTATTGAATTATTAGACTTTCGTGCATGAAATTCTGCTAGAATGCTTCTTTTGTTGATTAGAGATCTGTTAAAAATAGGGTTTGTAGATCAGAATGAAGGGTAGGGGGTACGGAAGGGTAAGAGATAAATATACTTCTGTTTTAGAAATTCAGATCATGTCCAGTTTGGTTTTCAAATCAGGAGGTAAAATCTATAGGAATATCATTTTCATAAGAGAATTTTGTTTCGATAAAATTTAAATGCTTAACGATGGACTAAACTAAACTCAGTGGCGCAACAGCCCATGAGGGATGGGCTGGTGGCCTAGGGCCTACTGTGCCGGTATTTCAGTATACGTGACCATTGGGCGCAGAGTTGTATGGGCAGATTTAAAATCTAGGTGAGTCGAAACCCGTGTTAGTTTTTAGTTCGAAAATGGGACATTGAGCAGTTGGAACGAATAAAAAAACTAACTAATTCTAGCTTACCCTTTACTTCTGTTTTAGAAATTCAGAGATCCTTTCCTTTTCAAATCAGGAGGTAAAATCTATAGGAATATCTTTCAATAAAATTTAAATGCTAAACGATAAGCATTTACCGACCCACATTTGAATGGATGAAAGGGTGAGTCGACCTTTCCCAGCCCTAGGATAGAACCCCGGATCTGTGGTGTGGAAGCGCGAAACTCTACCATTCGGCCACTGGGCCTCAACGATAGGACTACTTAGATAAAAATAACTTAAAAAACAACACATAGTCATACAATATAATGTCCGAACTCCCCCCGCGAAGTGGTTGTGTTATGGGTCGTATAGTATATTAGTTGTGAGATGGAGGTATCAGTCAAGTGTCATCTCATTTCTTGATCATCGTTCAAAATTACAAGGTTCATCCCCAGTAGGTTCAAATGCTATCAGCGATCAGTAGCACACACATATCTCTCTTATAGAGGGGAGGGGGTGCATTCTAAAACACACTTAGACAAATGCGCATGGGCGTAATCTCTAAAAATTAAAAATTTGTTTGTCTGGGATTGATCCCAAATCCAACCCTTGTGTACGCCTCTAAGTGTGACGCTTATACAAATAAAACCTAATCGATATCTGCTGTAAACTATATTAAAAGTTGTATCCTTCCTTCTTGTGTAAAAAGGGCCAGAATTCGAAAAACGTTTATATGTAGAAAAATTCCCCACTAGTAAAAACTAATGTAGTTATAACACATTCATCCATTTATCCAATTTTCAGAACGTACATAGAAACGTCATCTGTCACGAAAGAGTCAGAAATAGAATATAATTCCGTCCAGCACCACCCCATTATTAGGGCCCAAACCCTCATATCCCCATATAACCATCTGCCATTCCATCCCTTCAAACTGTAATTTCAGGAACCCCTCCTTCTTCCGCAGACGAAATTAGGAATTCAAATCCGAATAAAAGAACATATACGTCCTCACGATTTATTCCAAAATTACTATTCTGTCATCAGAACACATTCTGTACACAAGAAATGGTCATCTTTTGTCCCCGTGCCGATTGTGTATCGGAAAATCTTCCATTAATGCATAATACATAAGAAATTCGTATCGGAAAGCTGTTCCAGTTCTCGTCTCAGATTCCGAATACAGTTACAATTACAGCTTTTGATGGTTTCGTTGTAGAGGATCGCTTATGAATGGATGTGGAGAAACAACAGAATGTTAAAATTAGGTGTATATTGGGTTTCTTTATCGATGTAAATGATATTTAATTTATTTATATAAAGGGTTTAAGTGTGTGTGTTCATATTATATTTTTATTGAATTTTTGTGGGTGTCTGTTTTGCTTCAAACAGTTACTATTGTATTCTGAAAAAAAGAAGCCATTGTTATTAATGGACTAACTTTAGTGTGTCGTAGTAAAAAAAAAAAGAATTTATAGGATTGAATGCCCTTTAAACAATCAAGTGTAGTTATTATGTCAATTGTTTCAACACTTCGCTTGTATTAATTAATTTGATGCGGATTTTCAGAGAATACTAGTCTGATATTCGCGTGTGTCGTTTATGAAAATAGTTCTGGGAGTAAAGTATTAAAAAAAAATTCGATTCGGAATTTCAAGATTCAATTTTTTAAGAAATTATTCCTTTGAATATGATTTTTTCCGATACTTGATAAATTCAAAATCGTATGCTGGTTTCATTTTTTATTTAAATTCTTATTGTTGAATGTTAAATAATTAGTTACATAAGAAATTTAAAATAGAAGTTATTAAATTAGCTAAAATATGTATTCAATTAACTCAGTGTGGAATAAATAGTATATTATTATTTTTATTTAAATTATGCATAGATTTTACGAACTCTAGAATTTGGAATGTCAGATATATAAATTATAGTTTTTAGAATAATTTTCAATCTATATTTTAATATTAAGTGTATTAAAAAATATTCTAAAAAATTTTTGAGTAAAATAAAATTGATTATCAAATAGAAAGAAATATTTTTAGAATAATTTTAAACCTAAATACTGTGTTAAAATTAGACTTTTAGAAATTATATAATATCGTTTGTTTTTACTGTTACTTAGCAACAAAGCAAACAAGAATTGTATTTTCTTGTTGAAGCCAAAAAGTGTTCTGGGTTAAATATAAACGAAATAACCCACATTCAAGTCCTCACACTATGTGTTTATTTTTTTAAAAAAAATTCTTAATTTTAAAAAAAAATGTAGAGTTGCGAAGGAATTAAAATGAAAAGTCAAATAAAATAAATGCGAGTACATATTGATAAATGATAATTAAAATTTTCTTTTAAAATTTATTGAAGTTTAAGGATTATAGGGAAAACATTGACTGAATTTTTGAAATTAAAATGTAATGAAAGGTAAATAATATTTATTTCTCGAATGTTCTTTTGTTATGAATGTTTAATTTAAGATAATTATAATCATTTTAATTGAAACTAGTTGTATCAAAGGGGTAAATAACAATAGCAACAAACATAATAAAAATAATATATACTTTTTTTATGTAAAGACGAACAATAATGTTAAGAAAGAAAGTACAAAAACACATAAGAATGATAGGTAATGTAAAGGGTGTTTTATTTAGAGGTATAGAACTTTAAATTGCAATAAAACAACGATGTATTATTCGATTGACATGAATTTTTTTTTATTCGAAAGATAATCTTGTGGCATTACATTTTAAATATGATTTCTGGCATAGGACTGCCACGGCTGGCTCGGATGTAGTCCAATCTGGACGTCCAATTTTCGATGACTTTTTCAACATTTTGTGGCCATATATCGGCAATAACACGGCGAATGTTGTCTTCCAAATGGTCAAGCGTTTGTCGCTTATCCGCATAGACTTTACATAGCCCCACAGAAAATAGTCTAGCGGTGTTAAATCACAAGATCTTGGAGGCCAATTCACAGGTCCAAAACGGGAAATTAGGCGGTCACCAAACGTGTCTTTCAATAAATCGATTGTGGCACGAGCTGTGTGACATGTTGCGCCGTCTTGTTGGAACCACAGCTCCTGGACATCATGATTGTTTAATTCAGGAATGAAAAAGTTAGTAATCATGGCTCTATACCGATCACCATTGACTGTAACGTTGTGGCCTTCATCGTTTTTGAAGAAGGATTCCACCAGCCCATAAAGCGCACTAAACAGTCAGTTTTTCTGGATGTAACGGTGTTTCGACATACACTTGTGGATTAGCTTCACTCCAAATGCGGCAGTTTTGTTTGTTGACGTAGCCATTCAACCAGAAGTGCGCTTCATCGCTAAACAAAATTCGCTTATGAAAATCGACCATTATTTTCGAAATAAAATTCCACAATTTGAAAGCGTTGTTCAGGCGTAGTCTATTCATGATGAATTGCCAAACCAAACTGAGAATAAATCACTTGACAGCTGTTAAATCGGTCGCCATCTTGGAAAGTAATGCCAACTTAAACTTCTATACCTGGAAAAAAAACAATCTGTACATATAATGTTATGCAGCTCTTTTGTTTACAAGAATTATTCACGTTTTAATGGCGTGTGCTTATGTGAACAATTTATCTTTTTTAATTATAATTTTTTGCTTTGGAGAAGGGGTGGCATATTTTCCGTATTTGTCCGGGGCGGCAAAACTGCTAGTGTCGGCCCTGCCAGGGCCTCAAGAAGTCTTAAGACCAAGGGTAGTCAAGAGTGCCCATCCCCATTCCGTAAGAGAGGTCTGTGTACGCTGCTGCTTGATTTTTATGCTGCTTCAAATTTCCCTTTATATCATCAGAATATTCCCACGAAACAACCAATGAACAATCGTATGTTATTTTTCTTTTCTCGACCTAAAATGTATTTCACAAAATTTCTTCCCGATCTGAAAAAAAAAAAAAAATAACTCCCCAAAACCTCTGTGGTGGGCTACTTTTTTTTTACGACACTGATCCCTCCAAATGACCCTACATAAAACTGCCAACTTTTTAAAGGACTGCCGACCCTACACGGTGAAAAGTAAGCATCGATAGAGTTTTACGAGCGTCCCTCGTTCCGATGGTCCCCTCCATACCTGAATGGGCGTGTGCCTCAACTGACTTGGTGGGCTCTGGAAGGAAGGAATTCCCTCCCAAATTTCAAAAATAACAAATTACGTTCCCGTCCATTAGGTGGATTGATGTCCTGTAACCTCTTGGGAGATGAATGCTCATCGCTTGGTGGGATCGCACCTTTACGCCATGTGGAATTGACGGAAGATTTATATTTATCATTTTTTTTTTTTTGCTTGGGAAGATGGTCTTTCGTGTTGACTGATTATTAAAAAAAAATGGTCATGTCATTACTAAATTTGGGACTCTGGAATATCTGTTGGGATCAGTTCCATTACAGCTGAAATTTTGCGTGTGGGTTCTGCGTCTGATGTATTTGTAATGAGTTTTGGACCTCAATAAACGAGATTAAATATTAAAAGTATGTTGACGTTTTAATTATTTGTAAGCGTAAGATGTCTATGGAATATAATTTGGTATTTGTTTTTTGGAATAGTCTGTGAAAAACGGAATCCAATTTATGTATAGTATACATACAGTGGCGCACACAAGGGTATGTCCTAGGGCCGTGATCCGCAACCCCCGGTCCGTGGATCAAATGGTGCCGGGCATTAAAGAACATTAGCCATTTCATTTAAAGTGGTGCATTTCTCTCGGATTTGTGCAACTTTCCACGGAAATCACTTAAAATTCCACGTTAAATCACTTTTATTCATGTTTAGTGTAACTTTATTTTATTCTGAAGGCATATTTAAATGTAAATTAAATTGTTAAATAAAAAAAAAATTAAAATATGAACAATCAACGTGTTTCACCCTCAGTGGACCGTGGTAAAATTATCAAACGTTCACCGGTCCGCAGCGATAAAAAGGTTGCGGAGCACTGCCTTAGGGGTCCGGACCCCTCCCAAAGCCTTAGTTTTTTTTCCCGATAGATTATAATTCTAAGTATGTGTAGTACGTAAAATTTAATTAAATATTATTTATTTATTAATGAGAGATTAATTTTATGAATTAATACTAATTATTTTTTCAATAATTTGTTTTTTACTGTTTTTTGTTCCCGAAAATCAACAAATTCATAAGGAGCTTGATACAAGAATGGTGGACTTTCGACCCTGCCCCCTCCGAAAAATTCCTATGTGCGCTGCTGTATGCATATGAATTGGAAAAAATTTCGTTTATTGAATTTTTTTTAAAAAATTATATATATGTGCTTACAGATGTATTTTTCTTCTTCATATTCACTTAAAATAAAATGTGTATTTTATACATTTTTGTGATTTTTTTTCCCTCAATTCATTCATTTTTAAATCAAACACATTTGCTTTTGTCACATATGGAATAATTTCTTCCATCGTACGCTTGTTTCCTCAAGTTGTTTTCTATCTTTCTATTCTAATCTCACGATTCCGAGAGGAAATTTCGTAAACGTCATGTGGTAGATTTGTTCTGTGTCAAGTGCAGGGGAGATTTTATCAATGGGAATGTAAATGCCGTGCTGTGTTTCCATTTTTGTCAAATGAATATTAAAATAGAATTAAGACCATTGGAGAGAGTAGAGACGAAGTCATGGTTTTTTTGAGGTAATGGATTTGACTTGATAAATAAAGGTCGCAAAATAATTTTTCATAAAAAATTATGAAATGGAATTTTTTCTTCTAAGTTAAGAGAAAATTTCAAAATCAATCATAATTTTTTGTGCTTGTCTACCTCCCCCTTAATAAAACCATCTATGTACGATATCTCCGGAACTATTTGACGACCTACGGACTTGAAATTTGGTGAGCATGTTTCTTATGTTGAGTAGATAACCGCTGAGAACACGTTTTAAAAAAAATCCACTCACAAAGGGAGTTAATGAGGCCCAGTGGTCGAGTGGTAGCGTATCGCGCTTCCACACCACAGGTCCGGGTTCTATTCCCAGGCTGGGCAAGGTTGACTCGGCCTTTCATTCCTACTACAGTGGGTCGATAAATGAGTACCAAGCTTGCTTTGGAGACTTAAAAACACTGGGGTTCTCGCTTCAGACTAACCACCTGATCGGGATCTGTTCTAGCACCTCAATGGTCACGTATATTGGGATGGGCACAGTCGGCCCTCATGGGCTGTTGCGCCCCTGAGTTTGAGCTAAGGGCAGTTAATAAAGGATTGAAGAACGTTATATGGATAAAAATTTCCGTTTCCCAACGATTAAACTTGCAGTTTTGAGATTAGGTAGGTTTGCTCCTTTTATAGCGTAGAGATCCTCTGAGAACGGTTTAGCAGAAATCAACCTCGAAGGAGGATTATGGGAGTTCATAAATAAAAAGAGAAATTCAGTTTTTAAATTATAAAACCTACAGACTTCGAATTTGGTAAGTAAGATTCTTTTGTTGAGATTGATCCGCTTAGAACGGGTTTATCGCAAATCGTCTTCCAAGGGATGTTACCAGAGGTTAAGCTAAGGAACGTTACAGATAAATATTCCCATTTTTGAACTATTAGACTTACAGATTTGAAATTTGGCAAGCATGTTTATTTTGTTGAGAAGAGATGCTTTAAAATTGGGTTTCGTGAAAATCAACTTTTGAGGTGGAAGTTACGTGAACGTATTTTTCCGTTTTGAAAATTCAGGTCCTGTAAATCAAGATATGAGGGCTATAAGATTGTTTTTCAATACAATCGAATACTTGACGTCAAATGATAATAATTTATGTCAACAGTATATATTCATTCAACATCTGAAACAGTCACACAGCATTAAAAGTAATCGATTCATTACACAAGGTTATGGGATAGGGAAAAAAATGATTTTTAAAGATCTTTTTAAATAACATTTAAAAAAAGTTAGAATAATTTATATGGTTCGAAGACCTTCATTATAAATTTTTACTTTTAAAAAAGAATTAATTTCTCTCGACTTTGACAATCGAAATGAAGCTGATTGTTCGCCGCATTGTTAAATTTGAATTATTTTAAGTTCCTCCTTTAAAATAAGAGGTACTTAACTGAATCGGCGGATTTTTTTGTTATGTTAAACCTCCTATTTGGCTACTTTCTCTTTAAACATCACGTTGCGCATGCGTAGTTAACTGTCTCCCAACAGATGTGTTTTAGGTTGGTAACTTGCAAATACACACACAAAAAAATGGGACTTTCCTTTTGAATTTTCCTCATCTGCCATAAACCTCAAGATGATAAGGCCCACGAGATAATTTGGTTTACTCAGTGTACGTGTGGTTTATGTGAAAAAGATCTACCTTATCTTATTGTTCGCTAAGATCTCTCCATTGAGACATAGATAAAAAGTCTACTTATTTGTTGGCCAGGTTTGTCGAGGAACACGTTTTTATTGTTCCTGTAAGAAAGAACGTCGCGAATCGAATATGTCAGTGGGAGATTTTATTTTTATTTATTAATTATTTTTTTATGACTATACGTGTTGAATAAGATGTAGCCTGAGTTATAATTTGTTATAATTTAACAAAAGTTATAATTTGAATCAATACTACTTCGGATATAGTATACTTTATTTTTACGTCAACATTTACCATTCAAGACATCAAATTTAAGACCGTAATTTTTGTGTCATGCTTTGGTATACCAAAAAAGGCTCTTAAAGCATGAAACGTCCTCCCGTTGGTGTGGTATGTTTGAGAACTCACTGATTTTACAGTCGGTCCTCCGTATAACCAAGTCGCTAAATCCGTATAACCAAGTCGCTAAAAAAAAGTTCGTTATATGGAAAATTCGTTATATAGGGTTCATCTTTCAATATTCTTTATATAAACCACATAAAATAAATTTTAAATTCATAAACACTATATATTAAAAAAAGTAATTATTCACAACTTTTTGTAAATTAATATATACTTATTTCATATTTTTACCTATCAAAAAGAAAGAAAGAAGGAAAACTGGAAGGAAAGTTTCTAGAAGCCTTTGTCCACTTCTTAAATAATAAATTTTTTTTCTTTAATGCTCAAGCACTTACGCTTTGACATTTTTTGAGCTACAAGAAATGAAGTTACCAATACAACTGATCAACGCCACAAATAAACGGATACTAGTTCAAGGACACGGTAACACGAAACAACTCTACTGAACGTGAAAGGGGATATCGATGATGTTTCCAATGAACTGGACAATGGGGGTTAAACGTTCCCCTTCTTGGTTGAAACTCTCAGAATTCTATTGCTCTCGGTAAGTTAGGCACATTATTAAAACAGTTCAAGATTTATGACCACCATAAAATGAGTTAAAAGAAAGAATAATTTGAAATGTTCAGAAAAATATTTCAAAAGTAGGGAGAGAAAAAAATTGAATCACAAGAGAAAAGTTCATTACATAGAAAATGCACTTCGCTATTGGGAGGTTATTTTACGAAGAAAATATTGTGAAATGTTCTTTGTTCCAAGAAAAAGTTTGCTATGTAGAAAAATTCGCAATATAGAGGTTAGTAATATGGAGGTTCGACTGTAGTTGACTCTAATAATATTGTAAATACATTTTTTTTTAAAATTTCTTTATAAATAAATTTAAACACAATTTTAAACTTTTATTTTCTTTGTGGTAATGGCCATTACTACTAAATGTTGTTTGCACAGCATGTAGCAATAAGCGCAGAACTCTGATTAACAGCTGCGCGTGTTTACATATATGCCATGCACCTGTTCTAATAGCTTAAATGCGTTGCATAATTGGTCATATACGCCAATCATTTTAGCATTTTTATTTGGAATGGAATCACTGAACTTAGTTGTTATTCAGTGTACAGGGATATAGTATCAGGTATACGAACACGATAGACTTTTGTTGTTTGTGTTTAAGTTTTATGGTTTAAAATACTACATGTTTTGTGAATTTTTGTTGTTGATAATTGATGTTTTCAAAGTACAGTCATGTATGTGAGTTGAATAGTTATGATTTAGGGCAGCGATTTCCAACACCCGCTCTGTGGACCGTTCCGTGGAACAAATAGTACCAGGCCACCCAAGGAACATTAAATTATTAATATTTTATTTATTGGGGTGTATTTTCCTCGAGTTTGTGTGACTCTCCGTGGAAATCACTTAATGTTCATTTTTTGGGGTAACTGTATTTTATTCTGAAAGCATATTTAAATACAATTAAATTAAAATTATTAAAACAAAATAATCAAAAATATAAACAATCGACGTCCCACCCTCTGCGGGCCGCGGTAAAATTATCAAACGTTGACCAGTCAGCGATGATAAGATTTGCAAGCATTGATAATAGGGCATTTTATATCAGTGAATCAAAATATTCCGATGACTGTTTAAAGGTCTTAATTCAATTATACGTTGTTCGAGCGACTGGCGTAGCTTGTTCTGAAGGGGCCCAATATTATAACACCTCCGGGGGCTCTTTTATGGAAAACAAAACCCTGTTAGTAGTACTGTAGTTACACATGTTGGGGCCCCTGTAGCTTGGGGGCCCCGTATCATTGATACGACGGTAGCTACACCCCTGGTTCGAGAAAAATGCTTGGGAAAGAAGTGGACAAATATAGATAGAACGAACATTTTTCTCTAACAGAATTGGATTGTTGAGATTTAAATTGTAGCTATAAAATGAAAGTATTTCTACATTTTGGATGTTTATACATTTTCTTTTGATTAATTTTTGTTCAACGTCGCAACACGAGAGCTATTGTTGACGGGCCTTGTATTTTCGAATTTCTGTCAAGTGACGAGGACAAACAATACTTGAGCTTGCACTCCAGTCCTCTCCAAATTACCTCAACTTATTCCAACTACCTCGACAGATTTAACACATAGCCCCCTCCACATTACGCATCTTCAGCGGCTCCAGGACTCGAACTCATGACGCGCCAGTCATGAGCTCGCGACCATAATATCGCACTAACAATCAACACCAGGTTTGTTGAGAACTGACTTCGTAATTTTGGTCAATGAATCATGATCAAGTGACGAGAACGACACCTGAGTTGGCACACTTTCTCCAAACTACCACAGTACGCTATGGGGAGGCCTTTGAGCCATGATATGTATTTAACGTGGATCAGCCCCTCTACTCGGTGGGTCTTAGTGCTCAAATTCATAACTCGTGAGCCACGAGTTCATGGCTATGACCACTCATCTACTGCAGTCACTTATTTTCTTTTCAGTGAGTGAATATTAACGTCGCACTGTTCAGCTACACGAGGGCTTTTGGAGACGGACCTCGTCATTTTCAACCATGATCAAGTGACGAGGACGACACCTGAGCTGGCACCCCATCTCCTAATTACCACACCACACCAACGGGAGGATGTTTCAGCTCTCGACAGATTTAACGTGCATCGCTGCCCTACACGGCGGGTCTTAAGGTGTACTGTGCACGAACTCGTGATATGCCAGCCACGATCCTATGCCTTGACCACTAGGCTACCGCGGCCACCACTATTGTACTTGAAAAAGAGCTTAATTTTTGAAAGGTTGCATTGAAATATAATTTTTAGAGCGTATTTGAAAAACATGAGAATAAATAAATGAATTGATGAAAGAGAGATGGTGAGTGAAGAGTTATGTGAATTTAAGGAAAATTGAAATATGGATTATGATTATAAATTACATGGATGAATTTTTTTGGGATTATTTTCATCATTATTTAATTTCTAATCGTCTGTAAGCCGTTACTAACACATGTGACATTAATTTGAATATTGGTGACGGTGTTTTTGATATTCAAAATCAACCTCATCCTCTTCCGGCCAGTCATCGTTATCTATTCGGTTGATTATCTCATCTCTATGTAACTCTAGATCTGTAGGCAGAGGATCAGTAATTATGCTATAATGTACATTAACCAGTCTTGGCTGCGTCGTGGGGGTGTTGCGGTTAAAAGTCGATTTCCGGTTGTTGTTTCTTTAATTCATGTAACTGCTCTTCTTTGTGGATTTTCCTTCAGGTTAATTTTGTTAATTTGTTTCACGTTTTTTAATTGTGAACTTTACTGACATAGTTGCTGAACAGTATTTTTTGACGAGATTTATTGAAAAATTAGATCAAACGAGTGTTGAGATTTTGCTTAAGAATGGCATTGAATGATAATTAATGAAAAATTAATCATGAAGCTTTTGATTGGTTTCACTCTTATATAACCCTCGCTTTTTGATTTAAAAAAATACAGGAATTGTGAGTTTCTAAAACGAAATTATACTTATCTTTTACGCCCTTATAACCCCCGGAATCCCCTTGTGGAATCAATCTCCGAACACTTTTGTTCTTTGCAGATCCTCTACTTAACTAAAGAAACATACTTGCCTAAGTCTGTTAGGCTAATAAATCAAAAACTTTTTTTTTTATATTTCTAATGGGCTGCGGCTCGGTGATTGACCATTGCAGACTTAATACATACCCCGGAAGCTGGTGTCTCTTTTCAGTGCGGCACCCTATAGGCGGATACCAATCTTCGTTGGTAAATTTGACGCCCAGTTTCCTCCTTAGGGGGAGGCACCTGAGCTCTGACAATGTGAACCTGAACTAGGATTTAATTTTGCCGAGAGAATCCAAGCCAAACAGACACTTTTGGGATCTTTTACATGTATAATCACACGACATGGCCGCTGTCAATTTTCTGCATCATGAAAATCCACCGACTTGGGTCGGATGCATAAGACCAGCGATAAACCAACTACGCCATCCAGCGGGTATAAATCAAAACTTGATATTTTATATTTTAAACTCTTTTCATGGGAGTCGATTTCCATCTAACTCTTTCGTAGTGGATCTCTACTCAGTAAAAAAGAATACTTGCCACACAACTTTCGAATTTGTATGTCATTTTTTTTTTTAAAAAAAAAGCAAGTTTTTCTCACCAGTGTCCTTCACATGCCCTCCTTTGTGAGTTAATTTCTTCAAAATCCTTTCTTAGCGGATCTCTACTCAATGATAACAACATGGCCGTGGGTAGCCTAGTGGTTAGAGCATCGGACTCCAGACCGGAAGGCCTGGGTTCGATGCCCGATGCCACCAAACACCCTCCGAGTACACACGGAGTACGTGCTCGTTAAATCAGTGGGTCCGTAGTCTTGTGGGCTTAATCACGAGCGCAGGGACTGGAAAATATTTCCCTCCCCTTCAGTTAACATGCAGAAATTGTGGAGGTGGAGATAGAGGTCGTGTCGCCATCTATCGTCCCTTCGGGGAATTTCGCCGAGCTAAATCGTACTGTCACCTGTATGGTGCTCAAAGCCAACGACAGGCGTACCTCTTGTCCATGCCACGATGAATTTTGTGGGCCTCGATCTGACTACGTCAGACAGGTGGCATCAGAAAACAAACAACAAACAACATGCTTGCCAAATTTCAAATCTGTATATCTAATAGTTTTGAAGATACATTAATGAGAGTGAGTGAATGAGTCGCTTTTCTCCTACATATAGAAATTCAATGTTTTATTGATATCTTTTATATGCGCCCCTATTTTATTTATGGTTTTAATTGCAACTTTTATGAATTTAATGATAAAGGTTTATATTTTTCAACTCGTGTTGCTGTTAAAATTTCGTTATAATGATGCGAGAATTTTCCAGTCATAAATTAAATTATTCTTTTTTTAAAATATGTCTTATGTATAATAGGTTAGCTTATTTAAATCCCTTATTCATTGATTATAATAGAATTTATCTCCCTGTCTTTTAAAAAAAAGTTTTCTGTGATGCTGTTATGAATTAATTTATACATAAGGTATAGATAGTAAAAATGGGTCATAAGAAAAGTTGAATTTAACTTAAGAGGAGCGCTAAGTGCGATTTGTCTGTAGGGGGTAGTCCCCCTAACCTTCCAAAAAATCCGCTTACGTCATAGATCGTGATGTTATTGATTTCTCCGAAAATTTCCTGAAGCATCCATAATCTCGCCAAGTAACCATAAATGATGCCAACTTTGCTGTATCGCCAATATATATTTTGCTAAGTTTCCATTGAAACTACATTATAATGTAAAGGCCGGCTTTGCTAGCGAATATTATAATTTTTATCATAAAATAAATACAACAGAAAGTAATATTAACGCATTAAACATTCGAATATTAATTATTTACACTATGTTAAGATGTACAATGGTGGTTGTGTAATTTGTACTATGAGGGTTGGTCAGGCAGATAGGGGGCTACCCCTGCGTGGTATAAATAAATTATATGTGAAATAAAGTGAACTAATAATATGCTTTGCATTAGTTTTTCTTGTTCAATTTAATCATAATTTCAGGTATTATTTAAAATATTCATTATCTTAAGCTATTTAATCTTAATTAGTCTATTTTAAATGCTAATAATTATGATTTTCTTCATGATGACTGGGTTAACATATTTATTAAAAAGTTAAAAGCCATTTTTTTAAAAAAAATAATCACTATAATTTAATGTTACGACGGAACTATATTTTTTAAAGCTTCCTAGAAAAAATTAATTAATTAGGTCTTTGATTTATAAATGTTATTATATGTTTTTTAAAATTTGTTAAATACATTTATCGTTATAATTAAGTTTTTATGTTCATTTGTACGTCCCAAATAGTTAATGAATAAATTCTTCACTAATATTGTAATTTTTGATTATTAATAATTTGAGCAAACTGTTCGTTGTTTCTAATTTTTTCACACATTTCTTATTTTCCATTTTATAATTAAGTGCAGCTCAAATAAAAATAATTATACAGCTTTAACAATTTAGAATTTCTCATGATAAAAAAATTGTATTAGTTCATATGGTGAAAGTGAAAATTAAATAAGCCGTATGTTTTAACTTTTTTTGCTTCTAAAAGAAAATGATATTTTAATAAATTGTTCAATTAAAAAAATACTTATAGAGAAAAGAACGGATTTTTTTTCCACATTTTTCTTATGATTAGTTTTTCATTTTAATTTATTGAATTTACCAATTTACTCTAAATATGCCATGTGTTTTTTTTTTTGGCACTAATAATAATTTGGCATTATTTAATATTATAACCTTTAATTGAATGTTAGTTTCTTTTTTGCTTTTAGTAATCTGTAATTGAATCCATATTTAATCATATAGTATATATATATATATATATAGTTCTAATTATTCCATAATAACGATAATTTATTTAAAGGTTTCAAATTTTACTTTCGAAAATTTAATCGTAGGTTATTATGTAAAACAAATTATTTTCTTGTTTGGGTGTGCCACTTTCAAATCAATCACGGAGTGTGATCAAATACGCCGAAAGAATATTCAGTTGTTTATCTTTTGGTTTTTGTTGAAGTAAAAGTTGTTGAAATTATCTATTTCTTTTTTCTTCAGATAAATCTATTTTCACTTAACTGACAAGTTATTTAATGATGTTTGAGCTCGTGCCGTTTTGTTTTCGATGTTTAATTTAAATTTGTCAAAATTATGATTTTATTAATCGAGATATAATTTTTGAGTGTTGAATATTTTATTTTATTACAAAATTTGAATTAAAAATTTAACATCTAAAATGACAGGAATATATTTTTTTACCATTTAATACACTTAAAAACTGTTCTTAGAATGATTTTTTTCATATCATAGAGTTCTGAAAATGTCAAAGTCGCCTGCTTAAAAATTAATTAGTTAGGTTTACGTGTAAAAAATAAATATGAAATAATTGATATATTTTTTTTTCTATTTGGTCTATATACTTGCATTGTTTTCGTATATTCTTTATTTTTATGCGTGTTCTACAATGCTTAAAAATTTGGTAAAAATGCCCTTTTGAAACAATCTTTGGTTTATTATTGTCATGGAAATGATAGATTTGATTTACATCATTATTTTAATTCCACTCCTGGGTTTTTAGATGCCCGTTGTTTCTTTTTATGTGTTTATTCATACCTAAAAATGGCGATTACACAGGGCTTTTGTAATTCTACTTTTGTGGATGTTATTAAAAAGTAAATTTTTGAATTTTTCGCTTTTGAGTGCTATTTTTTTTTTATATAGATTCAAATTCATTTTATGCTTTTCTTAATGTAAATGTATTAGGTTGATGGATATGTAATGTGAATCTTCTTTATATGTGAACGCTTTTACAAGTTTCACTTGTATGTAACGGAATCTTTGAACTCTATTTTTACCCACTTTAAAAGGTCAAATTAATTCAAAATTTTGCACTCTTGTCAAGGACCGATGACAATACAATAATTTCATAATTTTGTTTCATTATCCTGAACATGATGTTCAGGAATAAGGATTTTCGAGATTTGGCGACGAAATTCATTATATCGTTTCCAGATTTGGCGACTAATCGCATAAACCATTTTTAGATTTGGCGACTACCGTAAAGTTCGGCGTATAACGCGCACCTATACTTTCAAGCTGTAATTTTTAATTTTTAGGTATATTCGCCGTATAACGCCCCCCCCCTTCTTTACGAAGAAACCTGAAATGTATATGCGCAATGCTCTAATGTTTTGAAATAATTTATTCCAGATATTATTTCAAATTTCTCAGAAAAAGATAGTATACTTCTAAAACTACAACCCTTTAAGTTCATAAGAAATGTAATTTCTTTTAAATAAACTGTATACCAATGAATGTTGAAGCCTAATTTTTTTTCTATGTCATCTTTTTTAAAAATTTTTAAAGCTATCGTTTTGATACCCGGCGTACAACACGCAATCGTAAATTTCGATCTCATTTTTTGTATTAGAAGTACGTGTTATACGCAGGATTTTATGGTATTTATATATAATGTGCGTGTGTTCCAAGATATTTGAATACATTTCATATGTAGTTTTAGCATGCTTAAAATATTGTTTTACGTTTTTCTTAAAAAATGTGATTGTGTTATGTTTGATTTTATATTATATAACATTCAAATTAATCGTATTTCCTTTTCTTTTCAGGTAAGTTATATATTTTTGATGGATTATTATTGTCATTGTGCATCTCACGTGAGTCATCAGAGTTTTTTTTGTCTTTTTCTCATTAGTTCTCATTTTTTATACTCGGCTTATGACGCACACCCGTTAATTTTGACGTAAATTTTTGTGTTAAAAGTGCACTTTATACACCGGATTTTACGGTAATTGCAAAAACCATTTTCAGATTTGGCGACTAATTCCATATGCCATTTTCAAATTTGGCGACTAAAAGATTAAAAAAGCAACCCTAAAACCGCAAATAGGATTGCAGTTAATACAAATAAAGCAAAAAAAAAAATTCTTTATGTGAAAAAGGGTAGGGTGGAAATAAAAAAAAAAGACTTGTGATGTGAATAAAAATAATTATGTTCTTACTGCTAAATGTTATTTTATTTTTATAAAAAAAATATTTATACGTTTAGAAGTGATGATACGAATTAACATTACAGCAATACGTTTAAAAGGTGTAAATTTATGTTCTAACTGCTAAATATATTTTATTTTGAAAAAGAAATATGTGGAAAAGTGATGATACGAATTGACATTATAGAAATACGTTTAAAAGGCGGTTTTACGATGGCCATTCAAAATTTCTTCTAACACACTTTTATTAGTTAGACCTGTATATATAGAGACTGAATCTTTGAAATACAACGATTTGGGACTCATCCGAGACTCCGTTAACGGAGAGAATGAGTACCCTTCAGACCCATTAATTAATATCCATTGAAGAGAAAGACTAATTCCAGCAGCCACATAATTCCGGCTCCAAATATCAAACTCAAGGTTAGATTCAACAAAGAATAAATGATAGTTTTAAAAACTAAAAAAACAGGCTTTTATTGTGGATCGAACTAAAAAATGAAAAATAAATTATCATTTAAAAAAAACTAAAAAACACGCTTTTATAGTGAATCTAACTAAAAAGTAAAAAAATAATTCTTATCATAAGAATAAAATGATTAACGAGAAAAAAAATGTCATTCAGGTAAAATCTCGTGGGGTGTTCTATATTAATTGTTATCATTACTAGTTCTTTTCCGCAATGCTGAGGTAGTGTAATAATGTACAAAACACCCCACGCTTTTACCACAATGACATTCTCTCTCTCATTTTCTCTTTAATCATTTTATTCTTATTTTAAGAATTATTTTTTTACTTTTTGGTTCGATTCACTATAAAGGCGTGTTTTCGAGTTTTTTTTTAAAAAAAACTATAATCAATATTTAAACATTTCGAACAATTTTTCTCGGCTACAATATGAAAATGAAGACAGTCTGAAAAAATTCACATCAGGGTATATTGCTTCTGAAGATCAGAATTAAGTTAAGCACCTGTGCATTAAAATCTCGTTGAAAAGCAAATGGTCTTCAATCAAAGAAATCTTTTGATTAAATAAACAACATTTGTAAAAAAGATATGCAGTTCTAATAGTAAGATGCTTAAATGTTTAATTCATTTTAATCGCACTAAACTGGCATCTAGTTTAGAATGTTCGCCTTGCAATTCTCGTATATTCGAAGCGTAATAAGTGATTCTTTTCTTTTTAGTATTCTCAAAACGAAAAACTGGGTGCAAGAGATTATAAATAACGAATAATTTACGATCTACCTGATAAGCACATCAGACTCAAATCCAGAAATATCGGTGTAACTAATTTATAGTACTCATTAAAACTTCATTCCAATTTTTGCCCAATAAACTCAAGTTCGTGGATAAAAGAATTCCTTAATCCAAAACTAGAAAAGGCAACCGTGATAAATCAAAAATAAAGCGAACAAACAAACGAAAACTTTTTTTCTTGCCATAAATATATCCGCTTAACCCATCAGCGAGCTTATTCTGTTAAAGTTTTGAGCACTTAAATGGCATCATTATTGTCAGGTGGCCACTCCAAACGATCAAGCTGGATGAGATAGTAGACTGAGTATGGCAATGAAATTCCGTATTATGACACTTCGCGGTGGCGGAAACAATGAAATTCAGTGTTCTCGGTTTGTTCTTAAGGCTTTCATCGGCTTACTGAAAACATCGACTTTGTTTGAAAGCAATTTTTTCTCCCAAAGAACTAATGCTATTTTATTTTCTTTTTTTTTAAGTTAGTGTTGATTTTTAAAAGAAAGACAAGTAATTTATTTCTTTGTGCGAATGAAGGTAGATTATTTTCCTTCTCACGTTATGTTTTGAAATAGAAGGAAACATGGCGAGAAAAAATAAATCTTCTACGATTTTAAATTATGGTGTAGAAATTTTTTTATGGGTTATCCATCCGATTCGAATTATACAATTGTTTTGGAATTTGTGTAGTTTTCGATTATTGTTTAATTTTTTTTTACACCAAACGATAAAATAAATAAAATAGTATTCTAAGTGAGTGGCAATGATATTCTTTATTATAATGCTCTAAATTGACTCGAACAATATTCATTATTTTCAGCTTTTAAATAATGCTTTGTTTGGTTTATTACTAAGGCGTAGTTTTGTTTTTCAGTTGTTACTTTAATTTTTATTTTATTTGTTCCGTTTGAAGTTCTTGTTCGTAATTTAAAATGTGAAAGAAAAATATTGTTAATTGCTTGTGTTGAAAATATATTTCTTTAACGGTGAAAGCCATGGATTCTTTAATTTATAACTATATGTGGGGACAAGATTTCTGAACACACAATTTTTCGTTTCTTCACTGTGGCGTAAACTGACAGAGGGGAAAATTTATTACAATTCAAATATTTTCCTTTTAAAAAAAATTATTATTTTATATAAACCTTATTCAAAGAACCTTCAAACGGAAGTAATGATGCTTTGTTATATGTTTTCTCCGGAACTGTTTAATTAATTCACTTCAATTGTTAGGGTCATTTATAGACTAAAAGCTGCGAGCTTAAAACGTTCCGTCAGAATGCCATTCGTGTTTAGAAGGAAGTAGTTCTTAAAAAAAAAGCTGCGATCTACTACAAAGAATTGATTTGTTGCTGTAATTAAATAATCGTTTAGATCTAGTAAAATGAATGGATATTAACATTTCAAGGTTCTAATTTCTTCAAGCAGAGGGAGGTTTCTCTTCTTTTAACTTCCGGTTTTTTTTTAATTGGGTAAAAATAAAAATGGCGTATATTCGAATATTCGTTGTGTTAAAACATTCGTCATTAATTCGAAAAATTTCTTTCTTTCAGTACTACAAGCAATTAGTGAATGAGATATCGAGAAAGAAATTTGTTATTAATAAGCAGTGTCATTTCGTTTCTGTAAAATTTTTAAAATTATCATATTGGTGGAAGCTAATATTAATGAAAGAATAAAGAAATTGATTAATTTTTTCCCTTTGTATTGAAGATGCAGAAATTACATCGTAAAATGCATTCATATTACGTTAACACTACCGCGTAAAATATGGCTTATTCTGTTTGAGAATTCCACACACATAAAGCTATGTAATTTATTTAATACAAAACAAAAATGACTGTTGCCAAACCAACAGAACTAAAATCCAGATGTTGAAAACAAAATGGGTAAATCGCTAAAAGATTTAATTTAAAAAAAAATCTAAAGCGAATTTTGAAAAGAAAAAAAAAACTCTTTGTAATGCACATCATTAGTACCTATAGTTATTTATGTGCCAAGTTTTATACTTCTGGGTTACTTAGTTTGACCGATACAGGTGAAACACACACACAAATTCTTTTTGTAAGATGCGTTTTGCTTTATACTCTCACTTTACTAGGAGGAGAGTTTAGTAGTTAACCCATCCGTAGACCAACAGATTTTTAATTTTTACCATAGACACTACTCCTAAACGCTTTCTCTCGTGTGCGTGTATTTTAGAATGTAACCTCAATAAAAGAGGTACACTTCTGTGTGTGGACCCTCCCTTTTTCTCGCCTAAGTACAGCAACCTTATATGGTATTGATTCAACAAGTCGTTGCGTGATTACGGTAGCCTAATTGTTATGGTCACTGTGTCATGAATTAGAGTCCTGTTTCCATTGAAGACCCGACGTGTAGAGGGCGTTGATGCACGTTCAATCTGTCGAGCTCAAAGTCCTCCTGTTGGTGAAGTGTGGTGGTTTGGTGAAGGAGTCTCATCTCAGGTGTTGTCTTCGTTAATTGACCATGGTTCAAAATGACGAGGTCCGGAGAGAATTGAAAAGTTTTTTTTCTGTTTATTTATATATATATATATATATATATATATTATATATATATATATATATATATATATATATATATATATAGTTTGAATAAAGGGCGATGGATGGATGAATGCAATGACGTTTTTAGGCATGGGTCTGCAGAGTCCGAACCCAGGGTCGCGTCTCGTTCTCTACTCGGCCTCAGTAAGTTCATGTGATTCGGATAATTTTAATAGTCAAATATTATTCCTGGACGTATTCTCCGAAAAACTGAAAATTCGTATGACTCTGTCACATTGGAATAATTTTAAGTTTGATGAGTTTTGAAAATGAAAAAAAATTAATAGTTGATTTTGAAGACTTAACTACTGATTTTACGAATTTGGAAAGTGAAAAAAAAAGAAAGAATTTTCGTATAAAATTCCATGTTAATATGGATTGCTTTGGTTGAACTTTATATGTATGTGTCACAGGAAAATGATGAAATTCGGAATCTCATCAAATCCCTAAGGGAGAGGGTCACTTGACGGTAGATGTGAAAATAACGTCTCTTCAAGGTCATTTCCATGATAAAAGTAAGGGATTTGAACGAATCTCTGAGTTTCTGTTTCAGTGAAATGATGAAATTATATTGTCAAGAGTTTAAAAGTGTTTATTTAACAAATAGGGTGCATTATTAATCGTAGAAGTAAGTAATGCAATAGTCAATGAAATGCAAATTATTTATTCGAAACCAATTAACAAATAATTGGAAAATTAGGTTGGTATTTTTTGACGTATAACATCTTTTCTCTCGGTTGCTCTCGCACCAAAATATCAGTCCCTATGTTAATCCTATGGTGCCATTTTTTTTAAAGGTATGGGTTGATATTTAGGGGATCGATAGTACTACCTGTGTGGTTAGGAAGTACAAGGACTCGACCCCCCAGGTGTCTCCCCCGCCCCCGGATAGCATTTTGCCAATGCAAACCCTGACTAGTTCATTTCACTGTAAGAGTTCACGGATTTGATAAAATCACTTACTTTCATCAGGGAAATGATCTTGAAGAGACATTATTTAACACTACAAAGACTGAAACTTAGTGTATACGTATATTGCCCAAAAGCAGTTAAAAATGACTGCATTGTGAAAGAATGATTAATATGTAAAAAATTTGTTTAAAAAATTAACTTTTAATATTTTTTTTATATTATTTACAGCCATATAACAAGTTATTATTAAATATTAACAATAAAAAAAATTTACTTCCCTTGGAAAAAAAATATATTCTAAAAAATTTTAAGAAATTGTGCATTAAATATGTAATTGTTTTTCTAATTGAAATTAAAAAACAGTCAAAATGACTTCCTTGGGCAATCTAGTGTTACACATCTACCGTCAAGTGATCATCTCTCTTAGAGATTTGATGAAATTCCTAATTTCGCCATTTCCCTGCGACATATATGCACCTAATTCGATAAAAGGCTTGTTGGTGGGGTCTACTTTTGCATAGGGGCACAGGGCCTCACGAAGTCTGAAGACTGGATGCAGGGACAAGTCAGTCTGTCAAATAAACGAATTGAAAGAAAAAAAAATCTGATATCTTGCTCTAATCTTATAATTGAAATACATTGGATTGCACCATACAGGAGAAAAAAATAGTCACGTCACGCTTCTGTTGCATTTTACAGCATGCATTTTGTCCATCAAATCTAAAATGAAAAGCCCACACATCTCTGCTTAAGATTTTTAGGGGGCCTTCGAGGGTCCTTACTGAAGGGAGGACTAATTCCCTGACCTTTCTAAAAGTGGCCACCCGAAAAATCTCAGTTATGTCAGTGATCTCAAAGTGGGATTACTCTAACCCACTTGAATGGAAAATAAGTGAAAAAAAAAAGGAATGGAGAGAGAAGTGTAGTCACCACGTGTGACATCCCCCCACATCCTCTTCTATTTCGTTCGAATGCTCGAATTAGCCAGTTACGTCACTACGCGCTAAAGAGTCTGTCAGCGAAAAGCCTGATGGGGTCTATGAGGGTAGATCAGCGCAGACGATTTTCGCTGACACCGCTTCCAAGTGTCTTGCTCCTCCATCTAGTCTTGACATGCGGAAACAATTAAGTTTTCTGACGCGGTGCTGCGTTTTATGTCTGCTCAAGAAACCGAGTGCTTGTTGTAAACATACAGTTCCACAATAAGTTTTTGGTTTAGCTGCTGAGAATGGGGAGTTTCTAGTTCTGAATTGGAGATCTTATTCGTTTTAGAAATAAATGTGTGTGACTGTCTTAATCTTTTGTAAAGTAACAGAACTCAATTTGAAACCAATTTTTCAAACTGTAAAATTGCTTGATATTAGTCATTCGTTGACATTTTCAGAACAGCGATTATGATATTTTTTACCATTTTTGTTGGACTCAATTTGTAATTTTTTGTGTAAAATATGTTTTATATTCCGTCTTTTCCTGAGGTCACCAAAGTGATGGTCCACGGACCACCAGCGGTCCGCGAGAAAATTTCGCTGGTCCCCAGAAAAATGTGTGGAATATACACTCATGTCCCTAAATTAAGGATAATGAAGTTCAGGCAAAGAAAGAGACAGAAGCAAAACAAATTTGACTTATTTGTCAAGTCCATTTATTAAACAAAAGGTAAAGAGCAAAAAAGATGCTTTTGACATAATTAATAAAAATTGCGATTTTTACTCCCTGGAGAAAATTTCAAAAAAGAACCTATTTACAAAAAAAACAATATAACATGGTTAGTATGATGGTTAATATGGAGTATGTCTCCCGGACGATGCAATACATGCCTTACAACGCCTAGGCATGCTGAGTATCAAATTATTAATCTGATCTTGGGGAATATTACACCACTTATAAAGCAATGCCCTCCGAAGTTCCGGTAGACAAGTGGGAGGGGGTTGACGGGCTGCAATTCGTCGGCCAAGCATATCCCACTCGTGCTCTATTGGATTCAAGTTCGGTGAGTATGCTGGCCAATCCATACGGGTGATATCCTCCGATTGAAGGCATTCGTCTACAATGTTTGCATGGTGAGGACGGGCGTTTTCATGCATAAACAGAAATTCAGCACCCATGGCGCCCCGAAACAAACGTACATGTTGTTCCAGAATGACATCCCGATAGATGTGGCCTGTCATTGTTACACTCTGAACATGCAGGTCAGTTCTGGAACCAAGAATAATTCCTTCCCAAACGCGAGCCATCCTGCACCACCGTAACGGTGTCGTTGAATGGTGTTCTCTTGGTGGTAACAGGTACCTGGCTCTCTCCATATTAAAGTCCAGCGAGAATCAGACTGCAAACTAAACCTGGACTCGTCGGAAAACATCACACAAGACCACTGTTGTGGTGTCCACAATGCATGCTCTCTACTTCAGGTTAATCGCAGGTGACAGTGAGTTGCAGTAAGTGGAACACATCTGACTGGCCTACGAGCATATAGACCAATGTGCCCTAAGCGTCTGTACACGGTCTGCCTTGAAACTGTCGTACCGGTAGCTGAAGAGAGCTGACGAGACAGGTCTGATGCTGTGCTCCGTTTGTTTCTTTTGGAAGTAACTGCCAAATACCGGTCCTCATTCGGCGTTGTAACTCGGGGGCGACTCTTGTGCTGTAACATCTACTCACATTACCATAATCTTGCAATCGTTGCCAAAGCCTGGAGATACACTCTGGGCGATTCCAAGTTCCTCGGATACTTCCAGCTGGGTACGTCCACATTCCAGTCGTCCAATAATTCTACCACGTAAAAAATCATCCAAATGCTTCCTTTGTGCCATAACTATGCGGTTATTGCACTGAAAGGCTTTTAAAGCGCTTGTGAACAATTGTACTTCTGTTGACTTTGAACGGAGGTATCTAGGCTGCGCCAGCAGCCTTCAAACCTCTATCTGGAACTCTGATGTTCATGGTTTTGGAAACTTGGGCTTGAAGAGGGGGGCGTGACTTCAGAAGAGGAGGTCCAATGAGAGTGCATGAGACATCGGCTATGGAGGTGATCATTGATTGGAGGACGGCAGTGAGCTTTTAAGAGTGAAATCATGTACTTTGTGATAGAAAATGACTTTAAAAAATTTTTTGAAAAAGAGAAATTTGATTAATATTATTGAGAGAATTTTAAAATATTTTTAGGGGAGAAAATTAAGGTTACAGTAAATAAGAGTGGGGAAGTTTAAATTTTGTTCATTATAGCTTCTGCCAGTAGGCAGGTTTTTTGTTCGTCAGAGTTTGCAGTTTTAAATTTTGAGAGAAGTTCGAGAATTTTGGGATTTTTCTTTACAAGGCTAGAGATTATGTTAAAAAGTTCCAAAACTTGAGTAAAATCTGAACTATTGTTATCTTGGGTAAGTAATCCACAGGGGTAGTCTTCCTTTTTATTTTCTGTTTCGGGAGGGGTCTGACTGGGGATTTCTCCGCTAACGACGTTAAAGAAGGAAATTCCCTCTTTTGTCTATTTACTAGAAATTTTTTTTCTTTTAATTGAGTCAGAAAAGGTTGTACCTTTCTTAGGTTGGGGGAATTTGGGACATTTTGTATAACATGCCGAGTGACCGAAGTCCTGGCAATTTATACAAAATGGGTTTAATTGTCGCTCTTTAATGTGGCAATTCTTGGTGGCGTGCTCTTTTCCGCACTTTAAACATCTTGGTTTCATGTAACAGTTTGCGGCAGTGTGGTAGAAGTTATTACAGTTGAAGCATTGGGTTATTCCTCTAACGAGGTAACCCTCAACTTTCACCTGTAAATAACCCAACTTTGCAATGTCAAATATCTTGCTATTATAATCATTTCTTGGGAGAATTACGAGAAAGTATGGGAGGGATTTTTTGGTTCGTTTAGAAGTGAGTTGCGTACAGCTATCAATTTTGAATCCTATTTCCGCTAATTCGTTAGTGATATCTGCAATTTTTGAAGAACTAGGGAGGCCTTTAATAACGGCTTTAATAGGTTTAACATTTTGACGTTTAATAACATAGAATTCGAATTCCTTATCCGACTCCAAAAAGTGGATAAGGGTTCTGTATTCTTCGTGATCATTTGAGAACATTTTTACTACATCGTTAGCAATTCTGTTTCGTAAATTAGGGAATTTTTCAGAGATGCATTTAATTTGCTCTCTGAAATTGTCTTTAATTTTAAGCATTATAGGGTGGGGAAGAGTCTTCTTAGGTGTAACTACCTCAGTAGTTACCTTTTCATTCGAAAGTGGGTGCTCAACAACCTGCTCTAAATCGGAGAAACTATTGTTAGTTTCTATGGGGTCCTGGGTAGAGGTGGGGGAAATTGGTCTGGTGGTCTTTTTGGGAAAGATAAACTCTTCCGTGGATTCCTTACTTTTCTTTTTACGTTTTTTGCTTAATTTTTTCTTATTAGATTTGCTATTAGTTTTAATTTTATTTTCAGGAAGGGAGGGTTCTAAATTAAATTCCTCTTCTACCGAGGTAGAGGGAATCTCATGATCCTGGCAGTCTAATCTAGTAGATGGTGGGAGAGTTTTAAGCTCACTTACCAATTCCTCCTTTCTCCTGATCATGGCCTGTGTGCTTGATAGGTACAAGTCCTTGTAAGAATTCCTGGGGCTGGTGAACGTCCGTCCATCTCGTGAAGCGACTTGTGAAGAGCTGAGATACCTGTTACTGTATCTCTGAGTTTCTCGCAGGCGGCAACTTGTTCAAATTTTGTCGGCGAAAATTCCATTTGTTCGCTAGTATCGCTCATGATGATCCGAAGGGTCGTGGAGCTCGCTTGTGCGTGGTCCTAAAGTGATTTCTGCGGGAATTGCATATTCTTCTTCAAGATGTGTGTGATAATTCTACAGGTGAAATTTTTATTTTAGAGTTCAATTTCTGTGTGATTCTGAATTATCCTTAATTTATGGACTTGAGTGTACTTAAAACACGTTTTTTTAAAAGCTTTTTTCACGCAATGTCTAACAGCAATCATGGAAGGAAGTTTTCTTAAAAATCAATAGAAAACTCGACATGTTTATAGTATATATTGCCATTTACCATTCTACATTCTTCACATTTTGAAATCTGTATGTGATAGGAGAAACGCTAATCATTTAATCACTGACCACGAGATCTCCGGTACTAATCAAACTTACAGTTTTGAAATTTGGCAGGCATGTTCCTTTTGTTGAGAAGAGGTTCGCTAAGGTTTTGCGAAAATTGACATCAAAGGATGTTTGCAGATTGGAAATTCGGCAAACATCCCCCCCCTGTTGAGTAGAGATCTGCGAAATTCGGGTTTTTCGGAAATCGACCCTGAGGGGGAGTAGCGAGAATTCCCGTTTTCGAACTGCTAAACGTACAGTAATAAATGTTGGTATGCATGTTGCTTTATTGAGTTGAAATTCAAAACGGTTCTTATATATATTGACTCTTCAAGAGGGGTTGCGGGCGTATTGTTAAAAAATTTTTCCGTTTTTGAACTATTTAGATTTAGACTGTAAAATTGTCAAACATATTTATTTGTTGAGTTGAGATCACTCGTGATCCTTTTTATTACGACTCATTCACTCACGCGATAACTGAACTAGACTTGTTCAACACCAAGATGAGTTTTTTTTTAAAGAAATCACACACACACGTTCGAATAAGTAGTTGTTCTGTTTAAAATTAGCTGCTTTTAGTTGTTGTTTTTATGACACTGAAAATTTTAATCCTTCTGTATGCTCTCAGTGTTGGAAAGAACAACTCCTATATATTAATGTTCATTTTTATGGAGAGTTGCCTCGGTGGCTTGGTGGTAGCGTGCCCGCTTCTTAAGCCTAAGGTTGTGGGTTCGACCCCGGCCGGAGGGGTGCGGTAGCCCAGTGATCAAGATCTTGGATCATGGCTGGCATGTCGTGAGTTCGAGCCCAGTACCACTTAAGACCTGCCGTGTAGGGGAGCGATGCACGTTAAATCTATCGAGAGCTCAAACGTCCTCCCGTTTGTGCGGTGTAGTAGTTAGGAGAGGGTGTGTGTGCCAAATCAGGTGTCGTCCTCGTCACTTCACCATGGTTCAAAATTACGAGAACCGTCGCCAAAAGCCCTCGTGTAGCTGAACAGTGCTACGTTAATATTCATTCACTCACTCGATCCCTGCCGAAGTCGATATATTTTCTGGATGCGAAAATCGTAGGCACGCATATCATATGATTTTGTGGCATGTAAAAGATCCCTTGAGTATCAATTTGGCTCTGGTACTCTCGGCAAACTTTTATCACGGCATTATTTAGCATCCAACGAGGGCTCGAATAAAAAATCAATTCAAGCGTCTAAATTTGGTAGCGAGGCCGCCACTAAATGGTGCCACCATGGAATGGTTCTCACATTTGAGGCTTGCCGTGTCTTCCTAAAATGCAGCCCACTAGGGGAAAAAATCTTTAAGGAGTAAAAAACATACACTAAATGTCTTTGACATGAAATTTACTCATACCCACAATTGAAACTCTTTCCATAAAAAAAAAATAAATAAAATAAAAAACAATTGAGAGAATGAATTGCCATTAAACGAAACTTGATCCGAAGATTGGCGAAAGCAGAAAGGCACAGGTGTATGTATAAGAGAAAAAATGTTTTATTAAAAAAAAAAAGCAGCAGAGAACAGAGAAGGGAATCATTGTCAAAGTCGGTTGGCCGTAACCCAGGAAATGATGCAGATTATTAGCAGTAAAGAACTGCAAATGAGAAATGTTCCCGGCCGAAAATAAACCCGTGGCAATGTGGGTGGTTTTTGTGCGGAAAAGATTATGAGCAGATAGAAAAAAAAAAGGATGAACTTGTAGCAATGGCTGGTGAAGAAAATTCATTAATCATTTTTTTTTCTCATTTTGTGGAAGAATTTGTGTTCTTTTGTGTGCAATGGGTGTTGCTGATGAGTGTCACTGGTTCCAATTTGTCACTGGGTCTCGGGGGAATAGGTGTCGGTGTGTTGGGTGCCAAGTAGGAATTATAAACCTGCTGGATGATTGTTGTGAAGTGTATGCAGGGGGATTTAAGTACATTTTGATGGATGTCATTTGAAATTGCTATACTCTCCTCTCTCCATGTTTTAATTGAGATTATTATTAAGGTGACCAGTTTTTTTTACAATGAACAGGAGGACGAAAAATTTAAGGTATCCGACTACGTTCGGAACCGTGATTTTAAAAAAAGCACATAAATGGATAATTTTCATGATATTTAGTGTCACTTAAATTAGAGTACGTGTATAAAATTGTTTTAATAACATTATGTATTAGTTCTGGTTGAGCCTCTGTACAAAAAAAAATTTATTTAAATACAATATTTTGGCAAAAAAATTAACTTTGAATAATCTTTTTTCAAACCGTTCTCCCTTTATAAAAATTCTTCTAAAATAATAATATTTTGCTTATATAAAGTAAAGACTTCTCCAGGGAGTCTGAACTAAGACTCGTAGTATTTGGTAGGTAACACGCGTGAAATATATGTTATATATCTCAGAAGAAAAACATAATTTTTAAACAACAATTACTATTTTAAAATTTTTTTAAAATATTTCCTTGTTTTAAAATTTTTACCACTTCCACGAATTTTAATATTTTATAAGAACTTTTTTTTCTAATGTTTTTAAAAGTGTTTCTCGCAATTCTGTGCATGGGATAGGTATTACGAGTGATACTTTTATTTTAGCAATTTTTTTCGTGACGTTCTCTTTAAAGAAGCAATAAAAAACAACTAAACCAACCTTTGATTATTTTTTTAAAAAATAACTATTTATCTATATTTTATTCCATGTACAGAGAATCATCGAACAGATTATCCAAAACAACCAGAAAAAGTTTCAAAATTTGATATTGAATATAAAACAAGCCGTAGCATTCTTAAATACGTGATTATAGTTGCACAATTAAAGTGAGGCAAAAAAAAAAAAAAAAAAAAAAAATCCATGTTTTGTTTATTTTTACCCCTTTATGTTTTGAAATATTGCCGTTCAGGAGGCAATTTTAAAACTGCAAGTTAAAAATATAGAATATTAATAAATTTTATTTATAAGGATTTAATAGTGTTGTAGAAAATGTGCTCATTATTTTGAATCGAATTTTATCGGAATTGAAAATGAAAGATTTGTTATGTCGAATTTTCCGTTTTCCATTTCAAAGCTATGTTATATTTTCGAACTGCCAAATATTTTATACGTACGAATTCCGGGAAATCTGTCTGTGCAAGTTGGTTAGAAAATAGTATTTAACCTTGCTATTGTTTTCAATTGTTTTTTTTTACGCTTAGCTGTTAATTACAATAGTCTAATACAAGTTCAGTCTCTTGGTACATGAACAAAAAAAATAGTCAATTCAAGGTTGCTATTCTCCATCCTTATGTATTTGTGAGCTGTCGCAAATTTTTGAAATGATACTATAATAGTCAATGAAGAACACTTACTATTAGAAAACTTGCTCTGGTGTTTACAATCGAGTCTTAAATAATTTAAGTCTTTAAACGTCGTTTCCTATATGTTTCTGTAAAATTCTGCTTTTGGCATCCTGCCAAGCACTAGTTTTTGTTTCAAATTTCTATACACCGTAACATAAACTTCCTTTTCTTTAAATGTTCAATGCCAAATACTTTGAATTTTCGTTTTCTTAGCACTGGAGTTGATTTCATCAGCATTTGACTTTGAAGGAAGGAAAAAAAAAATAGATTCTCTCTCTCTCTCTCCTAATTTTACAAGTCTTTTGAAGAATTGTCTACAGATTAAATGCTTTGGTTTTGTTTTTTATATTTTTAAATTTGTGATGTGGGAAAAAATGTTAACCTTTAATTTTTATAATTCTCTTTTTATGATTTTATTTATTTTTATAAATTACTGTTAATAAGTTGGCAATATGTTATAAAATGTTTTTTTGTGGGGGAAAATAAATAAATTAATATTAGGCCCAAACTGTATTAGTATAAAACTTGGGTTGGCAAAACCTTTCAGCTGTGACTTGCATACCAATATGATTCAGGATGCTGCGTAGTAAAAAAATATTTCACACAATTCGATTTCCGTCTCAATACATGCAGAGTTAGGTAACAGAGGCCAAGAATACATATTTACAGTTTTATTATTTATTAATTTTATATCATATTTAAAGATATTTATATTAACATAAAAAGTAAACAGCATAAAATGTAACTATTCCCTAGAAATAAATAAAAAAAAAATAAATTGTACATATGCTATGTATCTTTTAAACATATTTAATAAAAAAGGAAGTAAACAACATACAATATAAATATTCCTTGAATATAGCTAAATAAAAAAAATAAATCCTTAAATGCGAACCTGTCCTTGTGCCGCTCTACTTTCACATCGTAATATCAGGGGGTATAATTTGTGACATTCAGTTTGACACGATTTTGAACGTTCAGTTGTTGAATAAATCCTTTGCGGACTCAAATATTTTTTATGTGAGAAAAGACTTGTTCATGTAGATATGTAGAAACAAAATCGGAAAGCAGAGTACGCGTGTAATTTTCTTAAACAATTAAATATCTCCAGCAATTTAAAATAGCTGTCTATTTATAGTTAGTTATACTTCAGATTTTTTTCATAATTATATAAACTTTAATTTTCCGTATTTCTAAACATGTTAGTTCAACAAGCTCCATTTCAAAATCATTTTCTATTCACTCTAAAATTGACAGATTTTAGTGTGCCACTGAGAATTGTACCGCTTGCCAAATCTGGCTCGCTTGCCGTAGATTGCCGACGCCTGGTATAAAGGATGAACAAATATTACCCCCTATACCGACAATGTTAAATTGAGCCATTTTAGGAACCAGTTTATCAGAAACTGTTAAATATAAAAGCTTCAAATTTTGTCTGTGTATTAATTAGGCTTTTTTATTTAAATACTGGTAAATATATTTAAAATATATTGTTTACTTTTTTCAAAAAAATTCATCGTAAAAGTATCAATTTGAGAAGAATTTGATTGAGATCAATTTGAGAAAAATTTCAAAGTATCACTTTGAAATTTTTGAAAACTGTCATATTTTTTTACGATAACTGCTTTTCAGCAAAATATTTTGGGAATATCTCAAAAAAAAAATAGCCTTATTATATAGAGTTACATATTATTTATGTGCAGTAAAAATTGCATGAGCACTCATTCTGTAGATTCTGAGAAAACAGTACACGTGGTTTGAAAACAACCATTTTGAGATAATTGCATTTTTAGTGTCAAAAAGCACTTGATACAAAAATAATGAATTACAACATGTATTTGCCCTATTTTATTAAATATTAGCTTATTATCTTTTACTTTTAAGGCTTTTTAGTTTTTTCTTTTACTTAGATTTCTCAGAAAATACATAAATAGCATTTTTTACTCTTAAGCTATCGAGGTATTTTGTAGCGTTTGATTATTTTACTCAAATTCTGTATCAATTTTTGAGGAATTTTCAGTTCTGATACATTACTTTCATCAAATTTGACTATAAAGCATCATAAATACCATGTGAAAATGTGTCAATACATGAAAATATGGTTTTGGTAATACATGATTGTACACTATCTCGAAAAGTTTTATTAGTGTTTGATATATTCACCTGTTGACACAATTTTTTACAGCATCAGAATTAAAAATTTTCTTTAAGGTGACCGACCGTCCTCCTTTTTTTGGTTCTGTCCTTCCTCGAAAAGTGTCCTCCTTTTCAATATTTTAAAACTGATCTGTTAATCTCTATTCAGAGATGAACCAAACATGTTTGCAATATGATGAAGAATGGTCTGAAACAAATATATCATAGGAAATAACAGTTTTCAATTGTGTTTTTTGACGTCATCTCAAGTAAATTAGGGAGATATAGAAAATTGTTTTGAGTTTTTATTGAAAGAAATGCCTGATATTAAAAGTTATGACAATGTTCTGTTTGAATAAATTAGAAAACTGAATGTGTATTTAAATTCTGATAAATTGGAACAATTGGTAAATCAGCAGGCTGATATTGATAAAAGATAGGTGGAAATACTTAACCATTTCAGAAATGGACTCCTTCCATATGAACATTTAGTTGTTTTTGTTGAATTAACGTTATTCTTTCCTGTATCTAATATAGTAGTTGAAAGAGTTCTTTTAATTGGTAATGATTTTTGGACTAGTGAGAAATCAAGATTGAGTGTTGTTACTTTCTTTAGCTGTAGCACTTACCGTAAAGTTCAATATGAAGGATATTTCTTGCTCCGAAATTTCCGATTTATTAGAAAATGATATATTGACAAAAAAATTTCATTCAATGGAAAAATACTCGATTAAGTAAATAATTAAAAGGGATGCAAGCGTAATTAATGTATTTTTTGTTTGAATTAATAAAATGTTTCATATATTTACGTCGTTATTTGTTCTTAAAATTTTCGTCCTCCTTTTCTTTGTAAAAAAATTGGTCACCTTATATTTCTGAAGGTAAGAGTTTTGTTTCTTGTATATATTTTACGAATCCGCGCATCTCATACATTTTTAGTAACGTTTGGTTAAATTATCAACCTTAAAAAATATGCCTTATGCATATGGGATGCACCGTAGAAAACAATAAGTAGGAAAAAAAAGGAGTAAAATTCAATGTTACGGTAAATATGGCGGACACAAAGAACTTCCTAGCAGTCACGGTCCCACGACTCCACCTTCAATTATCTTTTGATCAGTAACCGTGTTCGGTCTTCCAAATTGATGATTATCATGTTCTAAATTATAAATTATGTTCTTGATATGGACGCCGTTGTTTTACTGTCACGCACAATAGATCATGAATCAGCGTTTTCGTGACCCTTCCACTTTTTCTCAGCTACCGGAAAAAAAAAAAATCTTTTCACAGCTGCAGATGTTCTTGAAAGTGAAATCAAGCAGGATGATAAGTTGAAGTAGTTTTCTTATTAATATCTTCGTATTTCTTTCCAGTATCGAATTAATGAAATAAACATTTTTTTAATGATGCATTAGAAAACCAAACAATAAATTTAATTCAAAAGTATCTTACGGTACTTATTTTTTATTTCAATATTTTTTTTCGAAAATACTTCATTTATTTTCAAAGGCGTAAATGATTTTAGATCTTCCGATTGCTTTGTAAAATCGTTTGCAAGTTAATAATGAGAGTTGTAAGTGCATCTGGCAACATTGCATTGTTTAAAGTCAACAAAAATAATTTTGACGTATAATTATAAGGTATAAGTTTGCAAGATAAATACAGGTATCATTTTATACGCTATTCTACAGAGTAAAAATTATATTCTTCATTTGTTAGAGTAATTTCGCTCAAGTAATTTTCAGTTAGTTGTATAAATAATTATAATAAGCATTCATCGATAAAAAAAGTTATTATTAATGAAATATAGTTTGGAACAATTTTTTCGTATTGTTCAATTTGATCAGGATATATTAAAATGTTAATTTAGTGAAATTTTTCAGACACTGTGACTTCACTGATTAGCATAAATTATTTTATAATTGAATTTTTTGAACGAATTATATTTCTTAAAAATTTCAAACATTAAGAATTTAATTTTGAAGTACTATGTAATTTCTGTATGAAATAAAAAAAAAGAAAGGATAATTTTTTTTCAATTTTTCAAACATAATACTCTAAAACAATTGTTGGTGGTATTAATATTTCTATTACAACACACACAAGTTAAAACTTTTCTTTCATTTTAAAATTTATGTATTTTTTAAAGATATTTGTGATTTGCATCGAATTGTGGAGAGATAATATACTATATCTGAAATTTTTAATATACATAAATTTAGTACAATTAATTTGTTTTTCATTTTGTTATAAATTAGGAGTGTATGATACATTCCATCACAATATACCTTCAATTTAGAATAGAATAGAATAAATTTTTGCTTCTTTTTCTAAACAAATTATTTCTTAAAATACTTCTCATAAACAAAACTACGCTACACATCGAAATAGTTGAATAACCAAATAGCATATATCAAGATTTTTCGTTATATAATGTTCGAGAAAGCGGTTTGAATCCGTTTTTCATTGTTTATTTTATTCTTACTGCTTGTATTTTGCAATTCGCCATTTTATATAAATTAATTAATAAGCATTTTTATTATATATAATATTTATAAAAATCGCAAGTGCGGCTGGAACACATAGGAATTTTTTTTCTCACCATGTAAAGAGGTTGAAAGAATTAATATTTAGAATAACTGTATAAGAAAGGAAACAATTTTGCTCAATTGAGCAAGTACCTAGACCAAACACAGCCATATCCTCATTGACACTCCTATTTTCTCACTCTTAACCAATCTGTACTTCTTAGAAGTGCTCCCCCCTCCTCTACTCAGATAAAATACTTAGGTTTTTGAGGATTTGTAGTCTCAGAAATAGATTGATTTATGTGTGGGTTATAAAATGAAGCGGTATTTTGGAATTGTAATCGCAGTTTATGTTTTTGGTCTGTGTTACTAACGGTTGATTCAACGTTTTTCTTTTAGTTGATATTAAAAACAACGGTTAATACTAAAATCGCGTTGAATAGAGTTGTTGAAAAATAAATTAACACTTCGAAAGATACCGTCAGCATTTTTTTTTATGTTGGCCAATTAGAGTAGTATTTGTTTTTTCATAAGAAGGTGTTTAACTTTTACGGCGCTGTTACTCTGCATAGAAGTATACCACCTCACCAGAATTATTAGAAAAACGAAAGTAGAATTTTATAAAATTACTTAAAGGAAAATTATTTAAGTTAAGCATTTAAAAATTTGATATAAAACGTTGTGAGTCTTCCTACTGAACCTTTGTAATGCGAGAAGATCAAACCGACTCGCTTGAAAATAAAATTAAAAAAAATTTTGTAATTAAAATTCATTGAATAAACAATCATTATATATATAAGAAGAGGTACAGAATTTTAAGCTGCTTTCTGTATATAGAAGTTAGAAAGGCAAGGCTTGGTAAAACCATTTTTAAAACAGAGTTTATGTGTTGAGAAAATAAAATTAACTTAAAAATAATGTAAAAAATATTGTGGATCAATACTTCTAAATTTTTAAAACTTTTAAAGGAAATATATACTGGTGGATCACAGTTATATGGAGAGAAAAAGTTAGTATTAAGAAAAAAATAATTTCAAAACTTAACATATTACCTCAAAAGGGTTGAATGTTCTAAAAAAAGTGGAAAAAGACTTCATTTTGGTTAGATAATTTTAGACTCAAAACGAAAATACTTTTCTACACTATAAGTAACCGAAAGCGATTATTACCGATTGGGGAATACTGAGTTTGGAATAATACAATGAACTTTGCAACATAGACCTCCTATCCGGTATAGTGACGCCGTCTACTGTTGCAAAGGGACTGGATTCGAACCCGCATATTCTATGGAGGGTTTGTAGTTGTGCCAATGCGAGGCATGGTTGTTCGTTGAGCCTCAAGTCCTCTCGTGAGGTTGGTGGAAGAGGAAGGGATATAGGGGATCTCTGACCACTCCCCAGGGTGTTCTCCTTTAAGATTGAAGTAGAAATGAGCTAAATTGTTCCTGCAAGGTGCTCAAAGCTACTGATGACTGGCGTAAAACTAGCCCCTTGTCACGATGAATTTCGTGCGCTTCGATCTGACACTGTCGATCAGGTGACATTAGCAACAACACTTTTCTACAATACGCCCCCAAAAAAAAAAAAAAGAAAACGATGCTTACAGATTGGTGAGTAGTACCGAGAAGAGTATTGGCGGTGAGTAGTGCAATGGAACATTTCATAATCCAGCTTTGTCGATCGATCGTAGTCCAGGGGTGGCTAACCTTTACGGATGAACGTGCCATTTTTTCTAAAGAAGTGTTTAATGAGGTATAGACGTGCCATCAAATAATGTTTACTTGTGATTATTGTGGAAATAATAAAACTAAATGCTAACAACACAAAAACTCACTCTTTATTTACTACAAATACCTTTTACACTGTATAGTTGTAAATGTTTTGGTTTTTTACGTATAATTCAAATTAAAGCAACATTAGTGTCACTTCTTGTAACGAATAACTCAAGTAAGCTGTTACTTTTAGTGGAATACATGCTGAATTGGAGTCATCTTCCAAAAGATTTCAAAGCAATGAGTTATTTTTACTGTGGTTCACTTTTTTGACAAGAGTATATGTGATTTATTTTAAAAAATGCCGTTTTTTACAGACGATGTTCTGCATACCACTGTTCCAGAACATAAAAACACACCACTTTTGTCGCCCTTACTAATAATGCCATATTTCTAGATTCATGAAATTTGAAATTCTCTGTTACACTTACTATCTTGCACTTTTTATTCTTTTGTTGAACTAGTCATGTTAAATAACAGTTAAAAATCGCAGATACAACACAAATAAACTTTAAAATACAGTTGAGTCAATGGAATTGACTATGTTATGCGTAGACAAACTTTGCATCATAAGCAATTGTAGTCCACGACGTAACTCAGGGGGAAACACAATAACAAAACGAGTGTGCTCTCCTCCATTCCCCGACCGATCACTCGCGTCTGTTCGTAATACTATATAGTGAACTTAGTTATTTTGATATAAATGTAAACCGTTTTGATAGCTGGCGTGCCCAAAATATTGTGTCGCGCGCCATCTATGGTACGCGTGGCACTGGTTCGCCATCCCTGCCGTAGTCCAATCCAAGCTATTTGCCGTCTTCCGCTTTATCTTGCACACTGTCATTTTTTTTAAAAAATTAATACTTAAGTTATTACATGTACCTGATGTTTTTTGTTTTGTTTTGTACCTATGTAGTAGGTGGTTTCTCAACCCAATAAATGCCAAAAACTTCTGAAATATCTATTTTTCTTAACCAAAATTTACTTTGATTTTTCATTATAAAGAAAAAAAAACTCAAATACCGAAACTTCATTCCTCTTGAGGTAATATTTAACATAAATATTAATTTTTGATTTTGTTTTTACCTTCATCAATATACACCAAAGAACATCTTTTCCGTATAGGTAGGTTTGAAATTCTGAAAAAAAATTGTTTTCGGTTCGCCCTGATGTACATACACTACTGGCCACGGTAAATGCAACACCAAGAAAGACAAGATATAGCATGACAAAATTTATTTTGTAGATAACATGTTGACCAATATCAAATGATTAAATTTATAGACTTCTGTGAAGTGTGGTTCCTGCCAGAATCAGTAGCCAGAGTAGCCACAATTGTTGTAGATCACCGCTGCTACACGCCTCGGCATTGATTCAAAGAGACTTTGATGTGTTCTGGGGTACAGCAGACCAAGCAGCTTCCACACGTTGCCAAAGTTGATCTGGCGTGGCAGATAAACTTTGAGGGGGAATCTGGGAATGTAATCTGGGCCAGTCGTTGAGCAACCATGGACCACATGCATTCTATCGGTGAAAGATCCGGAGAGCGAGCCGGCCAGGGAAGCAATTCAATCTGGTGATTGACGAAGAACCTTTGGACAATGCTGAATGTGCCACGTGTGGTCGCGCATTATCCTGTTGAAATATGGCTGTGGCTAAGCCCTGAAGGTAAGGGAGGACAACTGGCTCCAACACCTCGGAGATGTAGCGCTGATTGTTTAAAGTACCAGCAATGCGTACTAGAGGAGAGCGAGAGTGATATCCAATACCGCCCCATACCATAATACCCGGTGCAGGACAAGTGTGGCGGTGCGCATAACGCAGCTGTTCAGCATCCTCTCTCCACGGTGTCTCCAGATTCCAATCCGACCATCGTGGTGTTGCAGACAGATGCGTGACTCGTCAGTAAAGACAACTTCCTTCCATTCTGCCGCCCACATACTTCTTTCATCGCACCATTGGCGGCGGAGACGTCTGTGGTTCTGCGTCAAGGGTAAAGCAATGGACGTCTTGCGGACATACCACTCTGGCTGTAAACGGTGTCGAATGGTACGCGCAGACACCGAATGATGCGTTATAGAATCAATGTGCTGTGCTACGGTTCGTGATGTGACTGAGCGATCCGTCACCGCCATGCGCACAATTTGCCTGTCCTCACGTGAAGTGGTGCACTGAGGTGGATGCGATCGACCACGTCGGTCCGTCGTACCCTCCTGCACCCAACGGTCACATATCCGCATTACAGTTGTTTGGTTTCGTTCAACACGACTGCCGATGTCCCTGAAAGATAATCCACAATCTCAGTAGACTCACCTCCTCTAATGCATGTTGTAAGTTTCATGTTATTTGCATGCTTCCTTCAGGGTGTTGCATTTACGGTGGCCAGCAGTGTATATGCACAAATATACTCTCACACACTGAAGTAGTTTATTCTCTGAATGTGCCCCGTACCAAAATTTCTTGCTCACCCTTTTTGTGGATCTCTTAATATATTCACATTTTTTTTCTCACGTATGTTGTGGCTCTTGTATCTTGGGGGCCCCGTATCATTGATACGGCGGTATTTACACCCCTGCTCACACATATAAATAAGATTACATTAGATGATAAACACGAGTAAGCGAAGAAAGGATGGGGATGCTACGAGGAGTGAGATCTCACGAAAAAAAGTTAAAAATGTAAGTAAATAAAAGAGAACATTAATTTTAGATCTAGAGGGTAGGGAAACAACGCTGCTGGGTTCATGGGTTAATAGTAATTTTCGTCTTGACTGAATGAAACTTATTTATTTGTAATTTAATCAGTTTAGAGAAATCTTATTTATAAATTACTGTAAAAATGTAATTAAAAATGATTTTTAGTGTTAAGCATATTAAATTTAGAATTAACAAGAATACAATGTTCAAATTTTATATATGAATTATTTCATATTTTATGATAGGAATTTTATTGATTATATATGCATAATATATTTGTTTGTGATTGGAATAGTACAGAGAAGTAATCTCAATAATAATTTAAAATTATCTTTTAAAATAATTATAATTTAGTTATAAATATATAAAAATGAACACAAGATGATTTAATTGTTTTGTTAGGTGTTTACATAGCTCTGATATATATTTGTTGAGTTCTAATTGTTGATTTTTCGATGCGCACCGACAATTGGATTTTTTTTTTCTTTTTTTAAAGAATCAGCTCGTTTTATGTGATGTCATAGTCACATGACCGATGTAGTCACGTGTACTCAGCTAATTACTTCATTTGCCTTATTGTTGCCAACTTTTATTTTTTTTTATGGAAACTTCCTGGTTGATAACAATATTAATTAACTCACTCGAAACAACTTATGAAACGGTGGAACATTTTACTTATGGACAATGTACATAATTGATTGCGCTCGTTTCATCATTGCTTCGGTTTTTTATTCCAACAAAATATTACTTCCACTTAATATTTTATTATTTTTTTGATACCTTGGTTGAAAAAAATGCTTATTATAGCAGACATTTCAGCACCTATATTTTTCCATGCTGTGAAAAATTGAACAATAAACATTTGACATTTTTATTCCTTGTGCAAAACTCATAATTATAGATTATTCTACCTATTTTAATGAAAACATTAAGAAAATAATTTCTTTGTAGACATCAAGAAACGAGTTATTTATTCCGATCTGTTAATCAGAATATTTAAATAGCCATTGTGTATTAGTATTCCTTTATTTTTTAAGCTCGTGTTGTTAGAACCAACTTTGGAATATTCCACGAATGTGAATTTTCGTTTTGCAAATCTTATACACGGACAAATAGTACATAGAATATATCACACCTGCTTATGTCCTTCATCTTGTTAAGTCTGATTTATTTCGTGCGAAAAGCAATACGTTTTCAAAACCCCATTATTTATTTATTTATTTTTGCTTTTTCTTTTTCCACGAGGCAAAATAATTATTCGGTAAATTTTATTTGTCCATCTCTTCGCAACCTTGTTAAAAGAATTATACGCCGTTTGTGTGCTTTTTAACCTTTTTTTTTAAAAAAAGAAAAACAAAAACAATATATCGTATCACCTGCCGTGCTGTTAAGAATGGCTGATTAACGCCTCACTTGTCAGATAATCAGAGATGTAAGAACAACAAAAAGTCCGTCATGTTTTGCCTTATTTCATTCACGCCGATTGAAAAAGAAAGAAAAATGTGACATAAGCAGACAAGATCGGCTATTTCCATATGTGGACATAAAACGTTAACCGCGTATTTCGCGTAATCGTTATGTATTCTGACCTGTTTGACGCCAACTTTCTTTCGATTCCTTAAGTAACCCTGGGGCAATAAGTTGCAGGCCTCATGAATAATGAAGTAGTTAACTATATGTTGGAGGCGGCACGATTTGAAACCTTTGAAGAAGAGGTGTTCTTTTTTTTCTTTATGGCTTCAGTTGCAGGTTACAGTATTGGTCATGAGCGCTATTTATTCATCACCTTAATTGTTTTCTTGCTTTATTTATGCGATTCGGAATTAGGTTTCCAGTTGTGTTAATATTGTTCGTATTGCTTTTTAAATATGATTGAAAAATGTAAGAGAACGGTTTCATTGGAACGAAAGTTGTTTCGGATGTTCTTGAAGAAAACTGGTGTATGTTCCACAGCTGTTTTATTCATGCTATAAATTTGCTATTCGCGTATTTATTAATCTATTTAATATGATAATCTTAGATTTAAGAATATGTTTCGCATATTCCTGATTATATTTTTTGTTTTTGCTTGTTACATATTGTAAGAAAATTAAGATGGCATCTTTTTATAACACATGTTCTTTATTTTTGTGTTTTAGATATGTCAAAAGAAATTTTTTAGAAATTGATTCAACAATGCTAGGAAAAACCCTTTAAATGCAAAAAAATATTATGTTAAATGTTTTAATACGTATCATGCAGTGGCAGTGGCGCACACAAAGGGGGGTGTCCTGGGGTCAGGCCCCCTCAAAGTCCTTGATTTTTTCCGATTGATTATAATTCTAAGTATATAGTACGTAAAATTTAATTAAGTATTTGTTATTAATGATTAATTTTATTAATTAATGCTTATTATTTATTCAGTAATTAGTTTTTTACTGTGTTTTTTCCCGAAAATCGACAAAATCAAAAGGAGCATGATACAAGAATGGTGAACTTTCGACCCCGGACCCCTTCCCCCCCTTGAAAAACTCCTGTGTGCGCTACTGTGCAGTGGCGTATACAGACTTCTCAAATATGCAGAGCTTCATTTAAAAAATATGTATAGACGCGAAATAACAGCGGAGTTTCTCTGATTTGTCGGTCTTTGGGGCGTACGTAAGGGTGGGGATCAATCCTCCCCCTCCCTTGTGTACACCACTGGTACTGTGCTTCAGGGTTAAATAAGAAAATTTTCTGGGGAATTCATGTGAAAAATTATTTTGTCGAGTATTTAATGTGTTGAAGTGTCTTTCAAGGAATGATTTGATAAACTTTGGTTGATATAACGTTTTTATCAAATTTCCACGATTGAAATAGTACTTAAAATTGGATTTTTTTGCTACTTCGATATTCAAATAACATAAAATGCAAAAACTTCTGATATTTCTTCTACCTTTTTTAATTTTATTTATTATATGCTTGTATCACGGATGAAATATATATATATTTTTTTAATGTGCATGCAAAATTTGTTGAGTTTTTGAAATTTTTTTATATACTGTTTTTATCCTATATATTTTAAATATTTCTTGTGATATATTTTGAAAAGAGTTCTTTTCCTATTTCAGTATAAAATGCGGTAATTGTCGAAGGCATTTTAAATTTCATCTCTTTAAATTACAAAAAAATTATTCCAATTTTGTGAAATATTTAAATGAATTTAAAATACAAGCGTTAGTAAAACTTTTTTTTTAAATGAAAATTTTATTTTTAGAAAAAAATAATTTTAACCAAAATGAAGAGCACAGCAAATGAAGTTTTTTCTCTAGCAGGTTGATAACGTTAAAAAACAATTTTTTAAAAGAATAATTCATATCTAATGCAGTAAATACCATTAACATATAAATCTTTTTTAATTAAAAAAACATTACCTACATACTGTGGTTCCATGAATTATTGTTATACTCTTCTAATGAGTTTATTGTCATTATTATTATCATTCTTTAATTTAATTACGAACGTGAATAAAGGAATTGAACGTTCTTTTATGAACCTTAAGACATGGAATATTAAAAAGAAAAAAAGAATACTTAGAGGACAACAAATACTTGGGAGGAGAAGCTTTAAAGTGCATTTATTTCTTTGAATAAAAATAGCTATTTAATACCCCTGTTCCACAGTTTTTGTTTTGGCTTAAAGAATGGCGCCCATTGAAAATCTTTTTCGAATTAGTATTATCATACCTACTGTCCTTTCTTCATAACGCCCACATTACAAATTCTGCGACACGTTTCATATTTTCCCTTTAATACCCTTCAGCGTAAACTTATATTTAGGCAGCTAATACATCCCTAGCCATTTTTTTAAGTACCTCCCAAACTAAACCCCACCTTTCTTTTTTTGCGGCTCTGCGGTTCCTCAAAAGTTCACGTTGTGCAATTTCTACAGGAAGAACCTCAACCAGTTAGAAAGGAACATAATACAACTCCTTTTATCTCTTCTGCAACCACAAATAGCCCTCGGCTGGTACCGCCTTTGGAACGCTGCATTCTGTGACAAAAATCAAATCTCAGACGATTTCTGTTTCTCTGGATCTCCAGCAAAATTCGACCAAACGATCATTTCTCTAAAAACTTGAAGTAGTTAATTTAAAAAGATTTAGTGGAAGCGCGAATGTGGTGTAAAAAATGACATTTTTACGCAGACGATATTTTTTCAGGGCGTCCGTGTTCTCTCACTCACCCACTCCTTCCTCTCTCGTTTTTTAACCCAAACTGGTTGTCACGTTCCATGTTTCGGACGTCTTTTTATTTTTGTTCTTTTTTAAGTTCCTATACGACCCAATGCCGCCTCTGGTGGTTTCGGTTTATTTTGATGGAAATTGTAAAAGAGGATGTGTCATGTTTCCGACCAGTTTAAAGAATAATAGTTAATAGTTTTAGAATTTTTTTTGGAAAAGCTATTAATAAACGCAAAGATTTAAGTTAATTTTTTTAAAAAATTCAAATCATAGAATTTTATAAAAGATTCAGTTGAAAAAAAAAGAAAAGGAAATAACCTTTTTGACACAATAACAAAAATGACTGTAATGTATAATTTAGTTTAATTTTTAAGTATGTTCGCCGTATAACGCGAACCCCGTTTTATACGAAGAAACCTGAAATGATAGAATACAATGTTCTTAAGTTTTGAAGTAATTTATTTCAAATATTATTCAGAATTTTGAAATAATAGTAATATTTCTAGAACTAGAACTCTTAGTTCATAAAGTATGTCATCTTTTATGAATAAACCGTATTTCCTTATGTGTGGAAGTAAATTTTTTTTAATGCTCATCTCTTTTATTATTTTTCAAGCTATCGTTTTTGTACTCGGCGTATAACGCGCCTCCTAACATTTCGATTTCATATTTTGTGTTCAAAGTGCGCGTTATACGCCAAAATATAATTATTTTTTAGTATGTGCGTCTGAGATCTTGGTTAAGGCAGTCGCCCCAAAATGTCTTGGTGGTCTACCGGTCGATCGCGGTCGACTTAATGCCCACTCCTGCCTTACAGTGACTTTAAACGAGAAGGTCTTTTGCCAGAAATCATAGATGTAATTCTTGATGCAGCATCATTGAAAGAAAATACTGTCGGACCTCTATATAACGAAGTCCCTAAATTCCGGAAAAAAGTTCGTTATATGGAAAATTCGTTCTATAGAGGTTCATCTTTTTAATATACTTTATATAAACCACATAAAACAAACTTTAAATTCATTAACGGTATATATTAAAAAATTATTCACACTTTTTTAAAATTAATTTATGTTTATTTTATATATCTTACCCTTCAAAAAAGAAAGAAAAACTGCAAGGAAAACAAGAGAAAAGAATGTCGAAAAAATTCACTGTATTTTCAATATAAAAAATATAATTTTATACTAATTTGAATGGATTTTGAGGACATTTTATAATTTAAAGCATACAAGTAATACTATACATAAATTCTTTTATAATTAGAACACGGAGAAACGGGACAACTCCACTGAGGGTGAAAGAGGATATCGAGAATGTTTCTAGTGAACTGGACAATGGGAGTTAAAGGTTGCACTTCTTGGATGAAACTTCCAGAACTCTCCGGCGAACTCTTCCAGAACTCAATTGCTCTCGGCGAGTTAGGATCTTATAAAACCAGTCCAAGCTTTATGACCACCATGAAATGCGTTAAAGAGGGAATAACTTTAATTTTTTTTTTCAGAAATACTTTAAAAAAAAAAGGGAGAACAAAAATTGAATCGCTAAAGAAAAAGCTCGTTTTATAAAAAATGCACTTCGCTATAGAGAGGTTATTTTACGAAGATAATCGTGAAATGTTCATAGTTCCAGGAAAAAGTTCGCTCTATAAAAAAATTCGCAATATAGAGGCTCGTTATATAGAGGTTCCACTGTATATTCCTACTTATTTAATTATGCTTCTAAAAATAGATATTAGTTTGAAAAGGCACAAATCGCCATGTTTTAACATAAATCTTGAAGCCTCTGTTTACTGAAGGAGAAGTCAAATGTTTGTAGTGGCTCCAGTCCCGGGGTGTGGCCTGATTTTCGATGTAAGCACCTGTTCTTTAGGTGAAGGCTACTTAGACACACGCACAGGCACTTCAAACAAAATCTCATCCAAAAGAGAATTGTTCCGCTTGTCATAGTGAAATACAGCTACATCCCCGTTACCAACAACCCATGTCTGTTTATCACACCAACACAACCTCTAATTACGTAATCGCCGTGTGAGATGCATTATGCGGTTGTCTGTCGCTCAGATCTGGTGTTTAATTTCTCATGTACCATGGATGGAAAAGAGTCGTTTGTTAATTTGAAAGAAAAGGGAGGGAAAAAAAGAAAAAATAAATTCGGTCAGATCTGGCGCGAGCGTAATTACTTCGTTTTGATTTTGAAGTGTGTAAGGACTGCTCGCTGCCATTTAGGGTAGTTAAATTAAAAGCACGTGATTTCATTCGAGTTGTAATTGTTTCGCTACGATAATGTATGTTTTGTTTTTGAATTAGATGAGCTGGTTGTAGTAATTATGTGCATACCTCCTCGCAGTAGCGCATACAGGAATTTTCTAGGGAGGGGGTCTGGGGTTAGAAGTTCACCATTCTTGTATCATGCTCTTGATTTTGTCGATTTTTGGCAACAAAACACAGTAAGAAACTAATTATTGAATAAATAATTAGCATTAATTAATAAAATTAATCATTAATAACAAATACTTAATTAAATTTCACGTTATTATATACTTAGAAAAAAACCAATCGGAAAAAAAATCAAGGGCTTGGGGGGGTTTAATCCGTAAGGCAGTGTCGTAACGTACACCCCCGCAACCCCTGCATCGGGGTGGGGGGTGCAGGATTCTAGGGGCCCCAAACCTATTCTTGCAGGTAGGCCCTAATATTCTCCTTTACGCCACTGCCATAAGGTATCAACCTCTTTTTTTTGGTGGTGGTGGTGGGGGGAATCTTTCTTGGTCTCATATGTTCGGGTTTTTATTCCTGTACGATCGGCGTCGCATGGCATGCTACGACGAGAGAAATTTCATCCCTGAAACTGAACTTGTCGCTATTTACACGTCTGCTTAAATTTCTGAGAGATGACGCGATGAATCCTGCTTTTTTCAAAATTTTCGCTGTGAGGGATGTGCGCATTTCAAATTGAAATCAAAATCATTTAGTATTTTCTGAAATTTCGTTTTCTTTGTGTTATTTTTGCGTGTCAAAATAGCTTTGAGGATGATGGATTCAGAGAGTGAATGGAACAGTGGATTCAGAGAGTGAATGGAACAGTGGATTCAGAGAGTGAATGGAACAGTGAGTTTATCTTTCGGTCGAACGATGCTAATTCTGATTTATCGAGTAACGATATTCATTCTGAGTCCAGGGTGAAGACGATGAAGGAGTCCAGAAGATGAGGATTTGAGCTCAGTTAGGGTATTGGTAGGAGAAAAAAAGTGTGTGTGTGTGTGTTTAGTTTTACCGTAGAGTAATTAATACCTGGACTTACGATACTCCCGACTTAAGTGAACCCGGAGTTACGCGCTTTTCAACTCTCGTCGATTCGTCTTTTGTTTACAAAGAAAAAAAAGGGTGAAATATTGGCAATGTTATTGAAGAATTTGTCGGTCTTGCCAGGCAAATAAATTTAGAAGTGGATAGTGATGACGTTCAGAAACTGCTGGATTTCCATAATTTATGAGCTCGTCGAAATGCATGAGTCATAAACAAGACATTGAACTTAAGTCTTCAGACCTAGTTCAATCAGAAGATCGAATCATGGTTAGAAATTTGACTGAAGGCCTCTAATTCTAGAAGAGTTACAAATTTTTGAAAAGACTCCAACAATGAGGGCGTGTTTTCAACAAACACAAAGAATAAAAAAAATTTATTAGCAGCTTGCTTCGAGGAAATTTTGCGAAGAAAAATACTTGAGCCGTCAGAATACTTAGATTTTTTTATTAAGGTGACCAACCGTCCTCCTTTAGGGAGGATAGTCCTCCTTTTATAGGTTCTGTCCTTCCTTGAAAAGTATCCTCCTCCTTGTTCTCCTTTTCATTTTTTTAAAACTGATCTGTTAATCTTTGTATTCAGAGATGAAGCAAACATGTTTCCAATATATCGAAGACTAGTCTGAAACAGATATCACAGGAAATAACAATTTTCAATGGCATTTTTTTTTACTTCATCGCAAGTAAATTGGGCAGATATAGAAAATTGTGTTGAGTTTTTATCGAAAGAAATGCCTGATATTAAAATCAATAACAATGGTCTGTTTGAAGAAGAATGAAGGATTAATGCATATTTAAATTCTAATACATTTGAACAATTGGTAAATCAGCACGCTGTTATTGATAAAAGATGGGTGAAAACACTTAAACCATTTCAAAAATGAACGCATTCCATATGAAAATTTAGTTATTCTTGTTGAATTGACGTTGTTGCTGCCTTAGAACTAATGCACTAGCTGAAAGAGTCCTTTCAGTTCGCAATTTTTGGACAAGTGAGGAATCAAGATTGAATGTTGATTTTTTTAGCTGCTGTTCTTCCAGTAAAGATGAAGCATATTTTTTGCTCTGAAATTTCCGATATATATTAGAAAATAATATATTGACAAACAAAAAAATTCATTTAATGAGAAAATACTCGTTAAGTAAACAATTAAAAGAATATAGGCATAATTACGTATTTTTGTTTGAATTAGTAAAATATTTCATATATTTACGTTGTAATATTTTCTTAAATTTTTCGTCCTCCTTTTCATTGTAAAAAAACTGGTCACCTTAATTTTATTGAACTTTCCACATTAAAAATAATTTCGGTTTTGCGTTTTTGTATTTGTGTGTTATCTTTGATTTTATTAAACATTTTTTTCTAACTTATTATTTTCTTTCGTCTTTGAAAACAAATAAAAATAATTTATATTTATTAACATGCGAAATCATACCTTTAACATGCGAAATCATACCTTGACTTTTGCGGTTATCACTCAGTCCCTCCTATCGCGTAAGTTCGGGGTATTACTGTAATTGTAATAATTATTTTTATGTAGAGATTTGTTTCTAAGACGTTTCGCAGCAGTAGAGTTAATATATGTAGTACCAGAGTATATATTTTTTAAATTTAAAAATTAGTTGCATCGCAGGAGAAAACCCCACCGGAGATCAATGAATGGGATATCAGATACTTGACCACCAGTTGTTGAAACAAAACACTGCTTACTGTTAAAAATATTTTGCATTTTCGAATTTAAGATAGAACATATATTAATTTTCATCAATAAAAAAATATAATTTTGGGGATCGGAAATTTGAACAAGTAATATAAAAAAAAATTTTAAAGTCAATTCCTACTTAGGACAAAGAAAAATTTTATTTTAGGTTCTTACAATTAATATCAATATGTATATGTAATATTTGTATAATATTTCTGGAGAGTGGTTGATTTAAACAATGGCGAACCCAAAGGAAGGGCGTGGCCGGTGATGTGATTTTCTGTGTTACGTGGAGCGTGGTCGAGTACGGTATTATCGAAGAAGCACTCATGTAAATCGTTATTCTTTTTATTCACATCCGGAAACACATAAAGATCCAGTAGGGACGGTATTACACATAACAAGAAGCAAACATTATGGTACAAACACAGACAAAGACAAACATAGAACGCATTGCAGCCGGCTGATTACATGATGAAGGCAGGTAGACAAATGAGAGTGATTGCGCAAGAATTTTGCTTTTATACCAGCAGTGCAAGCGCATGATGATTACGTAATAGTAGTTCTGATTGAATAGAATGGGCGGGACAGGGATTTCGGACTAACCGATTACGATTAAGATTACAATGTTAATTTTAAACCAAAGAGTTAAAGTTGTTTTAAATATTAGTACAAAGAGTTAATAAAAAGAATACTAGAAGGAATTATTACATATATACATAGGACAGAATCACAACATTAAGTGGTCATTGATTTTAATACATTATCATTAAAGTAACGTACTGTCATCCAAAAAAATCGTGTGTATAAAATTTTAGTTCAACGGAATGCTTAAAAACGTGAGAAAAAAAAATCTTTTAAAGTTTTGAACCAAGTCGCTAAAAATGAAACCAACGTGGCTGTATCTGAAATTCTTTTAATAATTAGTTTCAATAAATTCATTTTAATCCATTATAATTAAACTATCGTATTTTTACCCAAAACAATAGTGTACAGAAATTTTCAGCTCAAATGAGCGCTTTAAAATGTAAGAAAAAAAGTCTTTTCAAGTTTTGACACAATTGCCAGAAGGGTCGGTAAGTCGCCAAAAATGATGCCAACGTGGCTGTATTTGTAATTCTTTGAATAATTAGTTTTAATCCATTAATTTTTTTAAAATTAAAATTAAATTACTGCATTATCATCCAAAATAATCATGTATATAAAATTTCAGCTCAATGGAGCGCTTTAAAATGTATTTTATTAACGGTTGAAAATTCCACCAAGATAAATAAATATATAGAGAGTGAGAGCTATAATATAGTAGGATTTGAAAAAATATTTGTTCAAGAAGGAGTTACAATTATATTATTTTAATTTTCAACTTAAACAAACGCAAGTTTTTACATGTTTATTCTTTTTGCCTCTAGTATGTAATCTATAGGTTTTCAACCGGAAGTAGGCTAAGCGTGACTTTGTATTTGTTGAGTTAATGCAACAAGGTTTGGAAAACAAGCGACAGGAACACTCCATCGTTTGATCTCTCTGAGTTAACGCTATTAAGTGAGAATGTCGGCACGTGTTTGAAGGCTCACGAAAAATATTATCTTCCATCCCGTATCGCCGGGGTGGAGTTGCAGCGAGAACGCACCGCGAGCGCGATCATAAAATCTTGAACCGTTCCAGCGGTGAATTTCTTTTACCCCCTCTGCGTTTCTCCCCCCCCACCTTTTTGGCGTTGATAGGATCTTGACCCTGCTGACAGGCATTAAGGTCTGAAAATATATGAAATGAAATATGACACATTGATAGCAATCTTGATGAGTTCCTATGTCTTAATAATAGATGATAAATTTCCACTATTCGAAAAGATGAAATTAAATATGTTTTAAATATTTCTAAATAAGTAGTACTGAGAGAGAAAAAATAACGATTTCTCAAATGGTTTTCACAAAAACTTTGCATATATTGAATTAAAAAATTTTTTTTTCAAGGTACAGTATACATATATAGTATAACGAAGTCGCTAAATCCGAAAAAAAGTTCGTCATATGGAAAATTCGTTATATAGAGGTTTACCTTTCATTATACTTTATAAACCACATAAAACAAAGTTTAAATTCATAAACACACTATAAATTGAAAAAAAAGTAATTATTCACACCTTTTTGTAAATTATAATTCTTTATTTTATATATATCTTACCCATCAAAAAAAAAGAAAAACTGCATGAAAAAAAAAAGGAATGTCGAGGAATAAACTGTATTTTCAACATTAAGAAAATAATTTTATAAGTACATTATTTTATAACTAGAAATTTTAAACATACATTACCACATGCGTCCTTAATTTTAAGTACTCATAAAATCTGATAATTTTGTTTGAGTTTTTTTTGTTTGAAAAAGTGCTTTAATGGAATTGAAGATGTTTCTAGTGAACTGGACAACGAGGTTAAGGGTGCAAAATTCAGAATTATATTGCTCTCGGTGAGTTAAGCTGCAGTTCTAGATTTATGACCACCATAAAACGTATTAAAAGGGAGAATAACTTAAAATGTCCAGATATGCTATAAAAATAGGGAGAAAAAAAAATTGAATCACAAGAGAAAAGTTCGTTATATAGAAAATGCACTTCGCTTTTGGGAGGCTATTTTACGAAGAAAATCGTGGAAAATTCTTGGTTCCAGAAAAAGATTCGCAATATAGAGATTCGTAATATGGAGGTTCGACTGTATTTTCTTATTCAACTGTTTATATATATTTTAATGATTGTATTTGCTTTCAAAGAGAGCTAAAAAATGTCCAATTTAGGAATGAAGTCTGAAAATCCGCGTAAATGTTACATGTGTATGCAACTAAATGTGTGCTTAGTATAACAAAAATTGTTCGTGCGTTAACGGTATTTATTGTTTTAACTGTGCTTACATCAAATGGGTTATTTGAAATCCCGAAAAGATGTAAAACGGAGATGTTCTGAAGGGATGTTAAATTTGCAAGTGAAATAATTAAATGAAAACTACCATTGTTTAAAAGTAAAAAATATTGAAGCAATGAAATAGAAACGTAACAAAATTTTAATTTGGGAGATAGATATAAAAAGCAAATAAAATTAATTACATTGAGCTTAAATATATATATATATATATATATATATATATATATATATATTTGTTGTGCTATAGTTTGTTTAAACAGCACCAGGAATGGAGTTAAAAAAATGTTGCATTGTGTTTTGTAAAAATTCAGTGTTTACTTTTGATATTTGGTTTGCAGGCATCAAAATTATATCATGATTAAACTATTATTAGGTCATTGCAATCTCTTTCCTTAAATATAGGAAAAAAGCGACTCATTCACTCACTCTCTCATCACGAGATCTTCGCAACTATTAGATTTACAGACGTCGAATTTGGCAGCCATGTTTTTGTTGTTGTTGTTGTTGTTGAGTTGAGATTTCAGTAAGAACGGGTTTTACCGAAATTCTACCCCACAGCGGCTTAAAAACACACACACAAACATATTGAGAGAGAAAATGAAAGAGAGAGAGAGAGTGAGAGAGATCGATAGAGGGATGCATTTATAAAAAATTCCGGATAAACCCTCCTCAATTATTTTATAATTGTTTCTTAAAGGCGCAGTGAAATGTAAACATTTAATTTAAATCTGTAAATCCCCATTTTACATAAAATGTCCAGAACTTTCACTAATGTGTAACATATATAAACGATCCCATTTTTAATAAATTTTTTGTATATCAACAGGATTGTACCTCCGTCAGTCATGTGATTTAATAATTTAATTTCTTCTCACGTACCTAATTTGGGTATCCCGAAGTGCTTCTGGAATGTTTATAATCGAATTAACCGATGACTTTTTAATGCAACAGTGCGATAAAAAGTAGAGTAGACGTTTAATTTCATACTTGACCAGGACTACTTCCAAGGTAAAACTAAAGTTGCCATTTCAGTTAGGTTATTTTTAATTTCGTTCTGTTATATAAACGCCATGAACGTTTTTTTCATGTTTTCCTTTGCTTTAAAAGGTAAGTTTAACAAAGAAGCGAAATTATTTGTGATGCTTCTCGCGCCAGTTATCCCAGTCGATTTATTCGGTGCAGGTAGACAGCATACCTTAAAGAAAAACCGAAAAGAACCTGATGAAGGTTTATTAGAGTAAAAAGCGAACGTTTTTACCTCCTGTGGCTCTCCGGTTTAGGCAAATTTAACTAACAAGACCCCCTTTGATCTCCTTAACTTTGCCCCCCGCAGCCTGAGGGCGGGGTCCTAAACCTTTTGGCATTCTGAGACCTCACTTAATGATACCAGAGGGTGATTAAATGAGGTCCTGTGAATCAAGAGACCGACTCTCCTTTGAAAAAAAAAGATCACTGCTGTTCTGGTCTTTTTTATTGCCTAATAGGCGCCTTGGTGCGCGTGCACAAGTTTTGTGGTCTGTCCCTAAAAAGGTACATCAAACGGGGAAGGTAGTTGGAGGTCTTCCAGACTTGTGGTATTGCTTTTGTTAGCAGGTTTGGGTAGCATTCTTGTATCTTTTAAAATATTTTTGTAGATTCAGAAAGAAGAGATGTCGCGTTGTGGATATTTGTGTTTATTCTTGCTGGATTATCCGAATAGAATGCAGGCTGATATTCGTCGATTGTAATTCAGTTAGAAATACGAGACGAGATTTCTAGGGTACTCTTCACAATAACATCTGAATGCCGCAGCATTCTCATAGTCAGCACTTCTTTAAAAAAGAAATTCCTGAAAGAGAATTATTTTGTGCTGTACTAAAAAATTCTTTCATTTTTCTTTTAATTTTTTTTCTTCCTTTTGGACACTTTATGGCTAATGTTCTTGTGCGTAATGTTAATGCCCACGTCAAAATAACCTAGGGGATGGAATTTATTTAAGAGTGAGGTAAGATCATTACACGAATTCACTAATGCGAGGCAGTTAGGTGAGAACCAATCCATAAAGGGTGTTTCATTTCTGCAGATCTTAGTTACTTTCATTTGAAAAGTAACAAAAGCACCAATAGGTCGGAAAAACACTAAACATTGAGAAATATTTAAATTCTTAAAGAAAGAGAGCATAAAATACTTTAAAACACCAGAGTGTTTGCGTGATACTAAATCCAAATCAGAATTTACAAGTTGGGCCAGTTTCAAACGAAACAACTTTGTGCCAGTTAACTCATTTTCTGTCACTATTCCTGTAGTGTGAAGAGATGACAGAATTCATTTCACACTCGGGCACAAAGCTGACAGAAAAAGAGAGTGTCGGACTCATCGAATGAGTCAATGATTGAGTCCAAAATAACAATAAAAGCTTTCTTCGACGTATGAATAGCGTAGTTTCCACAATATCTAATTAGTTGAGTCAACTAATAGGTTGGAGAACGACAGAATTCGTTTCACACTCGGGCACAAAGTTGACTGAAAAGGGAGTGTCGGACTCATCTGTACAATGACTGAGTCCGAAGAAGCAATAAAAGCTTTCTCCATTTTCGATGCACTCGTGGCCACGTGTGAATAGCGTAGCTTTCACAATGTCTATTTAGTTGAATCAACTACCTAATTGGTAGGAGAACGTGCCCTCCCCCCTCCTTTCGAATGTTTGAGGAAATAATAGATCAGGGAGTGCCAGTTTGACCACGTACGAAGGGACTCGCAGGCGATTTCTATGCAAAACTGGTTCTCAATTGTCTGCTCCTTCTGTTATGTGCGGCACAAATTGACTCGTGTGAAAGAATCCTGAGGGAGTGGCACTGCATGGGGTGCTAATTAACCACGTGTGAAAGGACGCAGACGATAATACAAACTAGGAGTTTTAAAGATTTTCTACAAGCAATCTATGAAGATATATTTTTGCAATTTCGAACGTATTCCTTAACTTTGCTGTTATTTTTTCTAGCTAAACAAAATTTTCTTTCACTGTCAGCAAATAGAGGTAATGCGTTGAATTTTTAAAAGTGTGTGAAATGGTGAATTATGCGAAAGTCGAGGGTCACCTGCTCACGACTAGAAAACATAGGGCAAAAATAGCATCTTCACTTTGACGATATTGTGTGACTTACTGTAATAAAAGATGTATAAATTGGGAAATAAAAAAATATAACTATATATATATAATACATTAGTGGAATCAAAAGATTTTTTGAACTAATGCAATACGCTTAATAAAATGTATATAACGTATTTTTCTCAAGTACAATAATAATATACATCAATTAAATTAAACCCGTGTGTATGAACATAGTGTTAAAAATATGTATCTGATTTTCCAACAATCAGAACTTATGACCTGGTAGTCAGAACAGAATTCGTTCGGGAGTCGAGACGACCCTTTACATGGAAAATGTATCAGACTTGGAAATGAACTGTTGACACTTTCGTAATTAATCATGCTGCACTTCCGTTGGATTGCTTTTCGTTTTTTGACAGAGCTAAATGTTGATGTCAGCAACAATGTATTACGTGATTGATGATCTTTTACCATTTGTTAAAACTTAGACCCTTTCTGAATTTATTTCTAAAATATATAGGTTCGAAGGGAATTATTAGAACTCGGAAAAATATATTTTTAAAAAAATGGAATATATATATATATATATATATATATATATATATATATATTCCTGATTGTTATTCAGCCAGTCAGTATTTCTATCGGAATACCGAACTTATATAAGTCGTGTGAAAAACCCTGGAATGTTTTGAGGCGGTGGTCCCCCACTCCCGGCTTGCGGAACTTTAGCGGACCGTGGATCAAGTGGTACCGAGCTGCTGAGTGAGTGAGTGAAGATTAACATCGCACTGTTCAGCTATACGAGGGTTTTTGGCGACGAACCTCGTCATTTTTAACCATGGTCAAGTAACGAGGACGACACCTGACCTCTCCTAACTACCGCACCACATCAACGGGAGGACGTTTGAGCTAACGTGAATCGCTGCCCTGCACGGCGGGTCTTTAGTGGTATTGTGCTCGAACTCATGACAAGGCAAGCCACGATCCGATACCTATACCACTCGGGTACCGCGGCCACACCGAGCTGCTGAAGGAACATTAAATTATTTCCATCTTATATACTGTGGTGTATTTTTCACGGGTTTGTGCGATTTTTCATAGAAGTCACTTTGTGTGTTATTCAATATTAATTTTGGGCTTAAGGTATCCGATTACGTTCGGAACCGTGATTTTGCAAAAGCGTGCAAACTAATATTTTTCTAACATTTAGTGTCACTTGATTAGAATATGCGTATGAAATTGTTTTAACAATATTATTACAATGAAAGATTATTTAAATGGGGGGAATATTTCGGCAAAAAATGAACATAGAATTACCTATTTTCAAAACATTCTACTTTTATGAAAAATATTAGGAAAAATATTCGTTTGTACGCTTTTGCAAAATCACGTATCCGATTCCGAACGTAGTCGGATACGTTAACTGTATTTTATTCTAAAGGCATATTTAAATACAATTATATTAGAATTATTAAATCAAAACAATCTTAAAATATAAACAATCAACGCCCCCCTCAACGGATCGCGGTGGAATTACCGAACATTAACCGGTCCGCGGCGATAAAAATGTTGGGAAGGGTTATTTTAAGGTATGGGGGAACTTGGTCCCAGGCGCAGGACCCCGGCCTTGGGGGAGCTCGACTCGGTCTCAGTAAAATCATGATCCAAATAATTTTGATGGTCAGATGTTATTTCCGTACATATTTGTTGATAGACTGAGGATTTCGAACTACGTGCCAACTAGCTACATGGCTGTCATGTCCATCCTCCGTGTCCAGGCGTAAGTTAGACATTATTACTCATTTAGTCGAAAGGCGGCAGTCGGTTTGTGAGACTATCAGTCACTCACCGTTATTTGTTATTGATTACCGTTTGTACGTGTATTTCACAACGTATACTTAGGGATTGCAATACCGAATACCGGTATTTTGAGCCATTTGTACAATTTTGTTATACCGGTATTCACAAGTTTAAATACCGTTTTTTCGGTATTTGCCAGAAAACTTTTAAATTGTCTCCACTATATGTTCAAGGATAACCAACACAGCCAAAAAGTATACATTTTTGTTTTTATGTCTCCCTAATGGGCGAAATTATTTAGACTGTGAATACAAGATTGCTCCGTACAATCAAGAGAAGTGATAAAATATGTGAATCATCCAAGGAGGTGTGCTATTACAGCTCAGAGCGATACGGCACACGCACAGGATTCGTAGTCTGATATTCGTAGCTGTGAAAAAAACAAAGTTGTAGTGAAAAAAGTGCGTAATATTTCGATATTTCTTTTAAATGGGTGAGTTTGTAATTCACATTGTACTTGCACATCATACTTTAGGGTTCAAAATATTTTTCAGATTTATTATACATATATATGTAATATTTTTATAGTATTTCTGGAGAGTGGTAAAACTATTGTAAGACGTGGCGAGTGGATGTTATTATTGTAGCGAACCATAGATGGGGCATGGCCGGTGGTATGATTTTATATGTTACGTGGAGCGTGATCGAATACGGTATTATCGAAGAGGCACTCCTGTGAATCATCATTCTTTTATTTCACATCTGGAAACACATAAAGATCCAGTAGGGACGGCATTACACATACAAGAAGCAAACATCATAGCAGAAGCACAAACAAAGACAAACATAGAACGCGTTGCTGCCGGCTGATTACATGATGAAGGCAGGTAGACAAACGAGAGCGATTACACAAGAATTTGTCTTTTATACCGGCAGTAGTTATTACGTGATAGTAGTTCTGATTGGATAGAATGGGCGGGACAGGGATTTCGGACTAGCCGATTACGATTAAGATTACAGTGTTATTTTTAAACGAAAGAATTAAAGTTTGTTTAAATATTAGTTCAAAGAGTTAACAAAAAGAATACTAGAGGGAATTATTACATATATATATATATATATATATATATATATATATATATATATTGTACATATAGAAATATTAAAGAACATAAAAAACCACCTGATAATTATTCGGTTTGGTTTCATTATTTATATGATGAAAACCCATAGACCACGGACTGAATAGTGATATTTACACTTTTTTTTTGTGATTTAAATAAAGTCGTTCCTTTATTTTTTTTGTAATTCTTTATATACTGTTTTAATTTATTAGTTACACATTATTTTTTGTGACATTTACACTCTCTAATAAAACTGGCACATGAAACAAAGAAACACACTTGTGTTTTCTTTCTTTTTCTAAAATTTCTACTACCGGTATCACGGTATTAAGACCTAAAAAATACCGAATACCGGTATTGAACTTTTATTCCGATATTGCAACCCCTACGTATGCTATATAACAGGGATGGCGAACCATTGGCACGCGACGCAATATTTTGGGCATGCCAGTGATCAAGATGGTTTGCCTTTTATTTCAAAATAAAGTTTACTGTGAAATATTAGGAACAAATGTGATTGGTCGAGGGTCGTTTGTTATTGTCTTGCCTTAGTTGCGTCGTGGACTACAATTACTTATAAAGTTAAGTTTGTCTACGCATAGTATAGTCAATTTCAGTGATACAACTGTATTTTAAAGTTTATTTTTATTATATTTACGATTTTTAAGCGTTATTTAACATGGCTAGTTCAGCAAAAGAATAAAAAGGGCAAGATAGTAAGTGTAACAGAGAATTTCAAATTGGGTAAATCTAGAAATATGGCACTATTATTAAAGGCGACAAAGCGGTGTGTGTTATAAGTTCTGAAATAGTGTGGGATGCAGAACGTCGTCTGTAAAACGGCATTGAGAAACAAATTACGAATCCTCTCGTCTAAAAAGTGAACCACTGCAAAAATAATCAATTGCTTGTAAACCATTCGACAGATGACTCCAATTCAACATGCTTTCCACTAAAAGTAACATCTTACAATAATATAAGTTACTTGTCAACCACAATCTGCAATAACATAGCTCACACTAACGTTACTTTAATTTGAATTACACGTATAGCTGAAACATTTACAATTATACGGTGCAAAAGGGACTTTTTAGTTGTAAATAGAGTTTTGAGTTGCTAGTATTTAGTTTTATTATTTTCCCAATAATCACAAGTCAAAATTATTTGACGGCACGTCTATACCTCATTGAACAATTCTGTAGAAAAAATGGCACGTTGATCCAAAAAGGTTCCCCATCCCTACTATATAGTGTCTTCTTAAAAGGGTAAAAGATAGGGCCTACTGTTATAAATGGGGACACAGAGCTTCAAGAAATCTTAAGACGTCAATGGTAAAACGCTATTATCCTCGAGTAAGAAAATCTGTGTATTCTTGACGGTAGTTTGTATTATCCTTTTCGATATTTGGAACATTGTACAAACGGACACAGTGACACTCACAGTAACATTTATTTCTCAGCGATGTTACTTATTATTCCGTGATAAAAGACTTGCAGTGGAACAGTGATAATGAACGGATAATACTTTTGTTTGTTTGTAGAGCTGGGTGTTTCGTATGGAACTGTATGAAATTGCGATGTTTTCTATTAAAGTAATGACATCAAAATATTTCTTTCTGGCATTATTTGCTACATTTCTTATTTCAGCTATATAAATTAGAAATTTAAAAGTAATCAGTTTTCCTGATACGGGTAGATTAAATTCGACTTTTGGTATTTTTATTTTGTTTGGAAAATATATACGCTTATTTATTATAACAGCCTTGCAGTTTGCCTTAACAAAATTAAATAGAACTTTAAATAGAGTTGAATTCGTTGAAGAATGTTGAATAGCTCTAAAGGAAGTCAAATGCTGAAAGAAATTTTTCAGTTGATTTAAGAATGGTTTCGCGAAGTATGCAATTGTTGGAGTAGAATGCATGGCATTTTCACAGAACATCAATTTTCTCACTTTTTTAAACGATGCCAATTATTTGCAGAAAAAAGTGGATATATTTTTTCCGGGCTGTTTTCTTACTTTATACAGAACTTCTACTGTGGTTTATGCTTTGAAAGAAAACATTTATTTTATTAACTTATCATTGGGTTTGGAGTTTTTCCAAGCGTAGAGTTTATTGCTGATATTTCTGAATTTTTTTACTTGAACAAGAATGTAAAGGAATTTCCATTAGTGTTGATTTATTTATTGTAGCTGAACTCGAAAAATTTTAATTGGGTTGAGTCAAATTAAATATCCCTCGGTTGCTCGTTCTGAATTGCTTCTTTAAAATTCTTTCGAGTGGAAATTAAGACATCAACGTTCTTTTTTTAGGGGAGAAATATTGGGGGAGTGTCGTTGTCTTGAGACTTATCTGTACCTACCATGTTGAATTCATGAACGTGATAGTTAATTTGTAGAATTTTTTTTTCTTCACACCCCTACTAGTGCATCGTATCTAGACCCCCAACCACGGCCTCGGAAGGAGGTGGTCTCGTCTCGTTTTTGAAGCTGCCTCAGTAAGCTCATGGTCTGAACAATTGTGGCCAATTTTGTAATTGTAATCTAATTTTGTTTTTCTATGCTCATCTCTATCTTTTATTTTTAATGCTCTAATTTTTATTTCCGTCGAAACTTTAAATTTTGGTCTTAATTTTTTTGGTTTAAAGTGCGCGTTATACGCTGGATTTTTACACTTTCTAATAATACGCGATTGTTCGGATAATCGAAAACCGAATGTGATCCATGCAGTATATGAAACCGGACACTATACGAATATTGAAAATCATCACATGCGGGAAACGTGCTTGAAGAGAAAGCAAATTAGGTGCAAAATGTCGCAATTTTACCTTTATAGTGGAAAATGATCATTTATTTTTCGCTGTACCATTGTACACCTTCGTTTTTTCCCCGCAAGGTCTCTGATTCTCTTGAGCAGCTGTAGTTGAGTAGGACAGCACCCTGATTGTTGTTCGTACCACTCCATAGCTGTTTCTAACGCAGAAAAAGCGTCAGCATTTGATGGACCCTTTTCTTATGTCAGAAATTATTGATTTTCAAACTTTATAAAACTGTGCTAGAGACGCTCCACTTTCTCTCTTCGCGAGACAATTCAATATTTCAAGTTTTGTCTCTTATGTTCAAGACGTTGCGCTTCCGTTTTGAATTCGAAGCCATGGAAGTTCACAACTCAACAAAAGTGCACGTATGCACCCCCTCAGTTGGAAACAAACTGACATAATATTCCGCGCAGATGTTTACCAAATCACACAACTGAAATTCCCTAAATATCCCTGACCTTGGGCTTTCCCGTCACTTTTGGCCTCTCACGAAACAACTATTAAGCATTGCACTGTTCGAAAACGTATTCATATACAGTACATGTAGTTGACAAAAAAAAAAATAAATAAATGAATAAAGGTCCGGATAATAAACGTTCGGATAAACGACGTTCTACTGTATAAGGTTCTGAATTCGCCGCACTGTCAGACTTGCCTTGTAGAAATATGGGCATCTTTTAGTGTCATTCTGCTTGGAAAACCCATTCACAACAAATTACAAAAATAAATGGTTTCGTAACCAATTCTATATTTACCTAACCAACACATAAGCTTCTGAATGAAGTCATATCCTCTACGCACCAAAAGCAAGGCAACAGTCACTCTAACCATCCCATTCATTTTACTCTCAGTCCTCCCATCCCAAATCACACACTCGCCAATCTCCCTTCTCTGAGTTATGGCCCTTACGAAAAACGCTCCCCCGCGTATGCAAAGACTGTTTAAGGCGCATAAACACTTGAGGTTTAAGCAGGGAAGAGATGGGAAACGTTTCAGGAAGTGAACTTGGTTCGGGGGAAAGAGCATTAGTGCCTCCACTAAATCACTTCCATGGCCCAAGAAGATGCTATTTATATAAGAGTGAAAAATATGCATCAATTTCGAGTGTTCCATAAATGCAGAGCACATCCAGGCGCCAAGGGTGAGCGGTTGTTGTTTTCTTGGCCGCTTTTTGGATTATAGAGGTTTATTCTGCTTCTCGTCCTCATCGATGACATTGCTTGCCTATTGGGTACCGAATTAGAATGCATGGGACCTTGATGGAGTTCTGGAAAAGGGATAGGTTTGTGATTTTCTGCCGGAAATAGAATGTGGTGTTGGTTTTGGTTGTTGTATTTGTTTTGATGTATAAGAGCAAAGGGAAGTGAGGTGTGATATTAGAGGATTAGGATACCACACATGTGGGACATATTTGCAAAAATAAAGTAGGGGAGCAATTTGGCTTTAAAGATGGTGTGTGAAAGGGAAGATTTCTGCATTTATGACTTTGTTTTATAGAAAGAATTTTAAGTTTTATAATTATCGAGGTTTTAAAATAATTTCCTGTTTGTTGTACCATTTTAAAAACATTACCATATGACGATTCCATGAATATTTTTTGGCGTTCTGTATTAAGTTCTTACCGGAGGGGGGAAGAGGGGCGATTATAACCTAATTATTGAAGGTGAAGATAGTTTAACTCGTTTAAAAAATTTGTAAGTCAATGAGAATTTTTTTTTTGATGTGACTGACTAACTAACCATGCTCGGGACCGCGATTTTGTAAAAGCGTATGAATGAATACTTTTTTTCTCTCGATATTTAGTGTCAGTTGTGTAAATTAGAATATTAATATATATAAAATTGTTTTTAGAATATTATCACGCGAAAAATTGTTCAAATACAATTTTTTTTTTTGGCCAAAAATGTAGGAAAAGATGATATATTTTAAAAATATTTTACTTTTATCGAAAACATTTTTATAATAATATTTTGCCAAGGGTTGCTTATAGAGCCTGAACTAGGATTTTTGAAACATATAGTTCAGAAGTGGATTTATTCCTATTATAACATGTCAGAGAAGAGAAATTTTGATACACAACACCGTTATTATTTCGATTGATCGTAACTCTGAAAGAAAAATAATTTTTAAAAAATACTAGTTCAGGGGCTCTGAACAGAGAGAGAGAGAGAGAAATCCTAACTTTTTTTATGGACAAAATATTATTATTAAAGGAACGTTTTTCATTAAAGAAGAATGTTTAGAAAATATATAATTCTTTCTTCATTTTTTGCAAAAAAATTGCATTTAAATAAATTTTTCAGTCGAAATATACTTTCAGCAATTTTATTGGTATAATCTAAATTGTAATTTTATATTTTATTCTAATTTTGATTGAGTTATTAAATTTTATTTATTTATTTTTTAATAAAAGTAGTGGAACTTAAGAAGAAAAAAAGTATTCTCTAAGAATTTAATAAAAATTCCTATGTTATTTTTTTTATTTGTACTTGTGTTTTAAGTCCAAGACATGCATTATGTAAAAGAATATTAATGAATTAGAAATTAAATATGGTTCGTATTTGCGTTGCGATTTATTTATATATTTTAACAAATTATTTTCTTAATTCTAGTCTTATTCTGCATCCAGTGTGCTTCCTTTTTTTATTGTCATATATTTTTTACACAAATATTCTTTTCTGGGAACTTTTCATTGTTCGCAAACGATAATACTTTATTTAAAAAAAAAAATTGACGGAATAAAAACTTTTTATTCACGTCTCTGCTTTGAACTAAACACGCGGAAAGAAAATTGGCACGGTGCCGTGGCTAAACATAGTGGGGATAAAAAAAATTTCAAAAATCGAACTTGACATCACTGTCCTGCTGATTATTATTGCGCACAGCAGGAGGGCTGATATTTTCCCTCTTTTCAGCTATTTTTTCCTCTTTTTTTTGTTTCTTTTCATACGTACTATAAAAAAAATCAAGTTTTTCCAGCAATTCAATCTTTCACTTATTCGTCGAATAAAGGTGGTATTTGAGTTCATTCAAATGAAAAACAGTCACAGGTGTTGCCACACTTCAACGATTCGTCTCTTCCTTTTCGTTTAACGACGAAGTGGAGTGAAATGATGCCTTTTTTTGCTTTTTCTTGAGCGGTTCTTAAAATAAAATAAAACTTATTTGTTTACTAACAGAATTCTGTGTTCTAATTTTGTGTGGATAATTTGACACGTGGATGGTAAGACTTGTTTGATGTAATACGATATAATGTGGATTATGTTGATTGATAAATGTTACGTTTCTGGTGTAGGAAAACGTTTTCGCATGTTGGTTAAGAAGACAAATTAAATCATACTGACGTAAACTTTTTAGGAGTGATTCATAGTGTTTGTCACAAAAAAAAAAAAAAAAAAAAAAAAAATGCGGAATTTGGTGTATTTTTTTCTTCTTGTTATACTCGTTGAATTTTATATATATACTCTGTGTAGTGTATGGAATATTCATTATATATTTTTTAATTGAATATTATCAAAACAAGTAAAATAAAAAAAAACTTTTTAAGTCAATTCCTACTTCGATCAACCAAGAAAAATTTTATTTTAGCTACTTTTTATTAAATAGTTACAATAAATATAAATATGTATATACAGAGGACAGAATCACAGCATTAAGTGGTCATTCATTTGTATTCATTATCATTAAAGCAGTGTTTCTCAAAGTGTGGGGCGCGATGACCCTACAAGGGGGGGGGCGAGCATATCGAAAATTTAAAGATTTTTTTTTAAAAAAAATAACCGGAAAGAGAAGTAAAACAAAATGCTTTCTTCCATAATAAAAAAAATTCACACAACAACACTGACATAATTTATGTTTATTATTTTTTTTTCCGTCATCAAATATTACTTTGATCCCAAAACCAAATTAAAGAAAAAAAACATTTTGTTTCATTTGCTGTATTTTTATTATGTTTTAACATAAAAATTCTAAAGAAAAACGAAACCCAGACCCTGAGAAAATTCTAAGATAAACAATTCATCACTGTAATTATTATTGAAGTACTGTACATTAGTTGTAGAAAAAGAAAAGGAAGACATGATTCACTTTTCAGCCAGGCTGTATAGTACGTTTGCTAATCATTTGATTGACCTTTAATCTTAGGGTATGGTTATTCAATATTAGTTCTGTCCCATCTTTTATGCGTTTGCTTCTCGCTTAGGGAAATTGTAAATAATAGAGTTTATATTTGGAAAAGAATTGATTGATTTAACATTTCTGTAATATTAGTGAAAAGTGTCTGATTTGCGTCCTTTATTATGGCCTTGTACTTTTGAATCATTTTAGTTCAGTTTTATTGGATTTTTTTTTCTCAAATCATCAAAGAATTGAATAGTCCTTGAAAGAAGGTAAGTATACTTTCTATAAATTAAAATATTCACTAGAATTGCGATTTGTATCGTGTACAGTAAAAATAATTATAAACAAATGAGTGGGGTGACTGAGTCCCCCGCACTACCATTAGCGTTAGTATCGAGTACGCGCCTGCTCCCGGGTTAAAACATTTTGAAGTCTTCTCGCTTTAAATATTAAAAAGTAACACAATTATTTTTCATCGGAATTTTATATTATTTTTCGTTATTTAACATTAATTCTAAATGCCAATTCTGTGAGGTTTAAAATTACAGTTCTTTTAAACAGTTATTTACAATTATAGCATTTATCTAAAAAAAGAATCATTTTACATTTTTGTATACAATGTGGTGCACGCAGTTTTACTCTCCTTACAGTTCAGCTATTATATCAAGAATATTGTTTTATTTTTTTAAAAAATAAACTCCTGCGAAGAGTCGGTGTTTCAGCCAGTATACGTTTAATGTATCAGTACTGAAGAAGGTATTTTATAAATAATTTCTTATTCCTAAATTTGGCCGCGGTATCCGAGTGGTATAGGTATCGGATTGTGGCTTGCCTTGTCACGAGTTCGAGCCCAGTACCACTAAAGACCCGCCGTGTAGGGCAGCGATGCACGCTAAATCTGTCGAGAGCTGAAATGTCCTCCCGCTGGTGTGGTGTGGTAGTTAGGAGAGGGGGTGCCAGCTCAGGTGTCGTCCACGTCACTTGGCCATGGTTGAAAATTACGTGGTCCGTCGCCAAAAGCCCTCGTGCAGCTGAACAGTGCGACGTTAATCTTCACTCACTCTATATTTAGCTGAGATCTATATTTTGTCTTCAAAGCATCCACCGCAGAAAATCCGTTTTTAACAAAGGTAGGATGTTGAAAATGATAATAGTATACGAAGTGCTTTTGTTTTCAGTACAGATAATTCCTCATCCACCTCTACCCAAAATTCAAAGAGCGATTTATTACAAAATTGCTTTTTAATTTTTCACTGCATCTGAAATCTATGAAGATTTCTTCTTCGGAAGTTGAGAGCCCTTTTGGAGTATCTTGAAATAGATCCCGAATCCACTCGTAACTTGCTACCAAGTTGTCCTCATCCAGAAAATACTTTTTAAAATTCTTTGCCAACATAGCTAAATGATTTTACATGTTTTAAAAACAACTTTCACATGTTGTTCTACAGATTTGTAAGTTTTAACATATATCGAGCTGGGGCTTTTTTCCCCATCATTTTACTTCAGTAGTGGTAAATCCAAAATTTAAGTATTTTTGAGAATATCGCCTTGATTTAATTTTCGGAACCATGCTCGTTCGTCTGTGTACTGGTTAATTCTTTATTATCATCGAATGTTTGCTTACGACTTAAAAATGTATGTATATTGTTTTAATCTACTGCCGAAAATACTTAATTACCGTGAATTACAATTAACGTGTAAATTAAAAAAAAATGTTCATTCAAGCTAGATTCAGTAGCTATAGGAGTATCGAGTCGACCAAAACTGTCTAGAATTGTACGAGGAAAAGCATTTTTACATGTTTTGCGCAGACGTCCGACAGGTTGCCCAGACTCACGCAAACGTACCCTATAATGCCAGATGTGATGGATATGATAGAGAGCAACATAGACTAGACTATTTTTCTAATGACATTTGTACTTTGAGAAATGAATGCTGAAGGAAATAAATCTTTAATTAAATATATCATTTTGCGATCTGTTCCAATTTAAAAATTAGAGAAAGAAAAATAACATAATAATAAGTAAGTAATATATATATTTTAAGTAATTTTCTTAAAATATATATATATATATATATATATATATATTACTTAAAAGTTACATATACACAAAATTTAATATACTTATCGTATTAATTGTACAGTTTATAATTAAGATCGTATTGTAACTTTAGCGTCTCTCTCTCAAAGTGCATTTTTATTGCAGTAAATACATTATTGTTGTACAGGGGGTGACAAAAATTATGATTGAAAATTGGTCGCCAGCATTGAAAGTTTGAGAAACACTGCATTAAAGTATCGTATTGCCATCCAAAACAATCTTGTCTATAAAATTTCAGTTCAACTGAATGCACGTGAGAAAAAAGAACCTTTTCAAGTTTTGACACAAGTCGCCAAAAAGGATGCCAACGTGGCTGTATTTGTAATTCTTTAAATAATTAGTTTTAATCAATTAATTTTTATTAATTGAAATTAAATTATTGTATTGTCATCCAAAATAATCATGTATATAAAATTTCAGCTCAATGGAACGCTTTAAAATGTATTCTATTAACGATTGAAAATTCCACCAAGATAAAAAACAAACAAATGAATAAATAAATAGAGAGTGTGTGGCCTAATACTAGGAATTGAAAAAGCACGGTGTTTTATTCCAAATTGTTTTATATTCATTGATTTTAACAACATACCTATTTAGAATGCTAAAAATTAGCGTGCAAATTATGCGTTCAAAAGATATTTAATTGGTTGTAATTATTTTTAGTGTTAAAGCAATTCTACACTAAAAGTTTGTGAGGGATTAGACCCTCTCTCTCTTGCCCGCCTAGATATGTGGGAGGAAGGGAAGAAACACTAGCCATAATCAACAACAATCTGTTTATGGGTCTCACAAAAATAGCAACTCTGATTCAATAAATTTCATCGTGAAGAAATATTCTCAATATGAACAAAATGTGGGTAAATAGCAAGATACATGAATTACAAGGAAACTATCAATATCGTTCCTCTCTTTGTAGGATCAAATCTATATTATTCCACTCAATTTAATACTGATTCAACTATAGTGATCAATCGTCACTTTAAATCTTTCTCTATTAAATATTTGAAATACACTATGGAAAGTTATAATATCTGATCAGTAGCAATGAATTCTATCTTATCACGTTCACTCTTCTCCTCATTGCTAGCAGAAAACCTAGATTATATATAATAGACTTAATTTACACATCGCGGATTCTTCTTCAAAACGGTTGGTTGTGAACAAACGCGAATGTATAGCCCAAAGATTTCCCAAGAGAATTAGAGAAAGGTACGGGAATAGAACCGTCACAAGTTATTCGAAATCTCTGGCACCAAACACTCTTAAAATTTGATTTTATACACACACGCTCTAAATATAAATGATTTTAGAAAAAACAATGTAAAGATTTTTAAATTAATAAATAATCTTTATTTTTAACGAGATTTTTTTTTTATTATTTTGGATTTGAATATTTTAACATAAAAAATATATTGAAATATCTTAAAATGTATGACGATGCTAAATATTTAAAGAAGATGAAAACAATAAAATCAAGGGACCTAATACGTTTTATTTATATAAAAAAAAGAAAATCTTTCCAAATTACAATTTTTTAAACTTGAAAAATAAATATTGAGCATTTATTGTTTACATATTCTTCTTTTTTTTTTACTTGTTAATATTATTTAGTTGGGAAACAAAAATCTCTTCAGATCTTTGCCTTACCAATCCTTCACTATTCGGGTTGACGCATGTATACTTGCGACAATGAATGAATGTTTATTAACGCTACACTATAAAGCAAACCTTGTAATTTTAAACCACGGTGAATTGTGACGAGGGATGATACCTGAGGTGGCATCCCCCTCTCTAAACTGTTACACCACGCCAACGAAAGGACTTTGAACCGGGACAGATTTAAAATGAACCAGCAGAGACATCTTAAAGCATGGGCCAACTGGGCCTGGACCCAGAGCCTCTGAATAGAGAACCCTTATTTTATTATAAGGGTTTCTGATTTCCCGGGTTTTTCCATTCCCCGGAATGTAATTGTCGTTCCCGGGAATACATCAAAAAATTAAAAAAACAAGTTATTTTTAAATAAAATCAATAATAATTATATAAAATAAGGATACATATGAATTCCAAAATTAATACTTATTTATAAAGGTTTTTTTTTAGAGGTATAGAATTTTAAATTGCAATAAAACAACGATGTATTATTCGATTGACATGAATTTTTTTTCATTCGAAAGATAATCTTGTGGCATTACATTTTAAATATGATTTCTGGCATAGGACTGCCACGGCTGGCTCGGATGTAGTCCAATCTGGACGTCCCATTTTCGATGACTTTTTCCAACATTTGTGGCCGTATATCGGCAATAACACGGCGAATGTTGTCTTCAAATGGTCAAGCGTTTGTGGCTTATCCGCATTTGATTTGATTTGATTTATTATTAACGTCGCACTGTTTAGCTACACGAGGGCTTTTGGCGACGGACCACGTAATTTTGAACCATGGTCAAGTGACGTGGACGCTCTAACTACCACACCACACCAACGGGAGGACGTTTCCGCATAGACCAATGACTTTACATAGCCCCACAGAAAATAGTCTAGCGGTGTTAAATCACAAGATCTTCGAGGCCAATTCACAGGTCCAAAACGTGAAATTAGGCGGTCACCAAACATGTCTTTCAATAAATCGATTGTGGCACGAGCTGTGTGACATGTTGCGCCGTCTTGTTGGAACCACAGCTCCTGGACATCATGATTGTTCAATTCAGGAATGAAAAAGTTAGTAATCATGGCTCTATACCGATCACCATTGACTGTAACGTTGTGGCCTTCATCGTTTTTGAAGAAGGATTCCACCAGCCCATAAAGCGCACCAAACAGTCAGTTTTTCTGGATGTAACGGTGTTTCGACATACACTTGTGGATTAGCTTCACTCCAAATGCGGCAGTTTTGTTTGTTGACGTAGCCATTCAACCAGAAGTGCGCTTCATCGCTAAACAAAATTCGCTTATGAAAATCGGGAACAACGGCAATCTCGTTTTGGGCCTATTCGACGAATCTTCGCCTTGCTTGATCATATTTAAAATGTAGTGCCACAAGAGTATCTTTCGAATAAAAAAAATTCATGTCAATCGAATAATATATCGTTGTTTTATTGCAATTTAAAGTTCTATACCTCTAAAAAAACACCCTTTATAATGAGCTACAAAATACAAAAAAATACATAATAAATTGATTATTCATTGTTAAAATAGTATTTCTCAGAAAGCATAAGCAATTTATACTTTTATCACTCAGCCTAGTTCTAAGCTTTGTGACGAACAATCTGGCAGCAGAAAATGCTCTCTCGGCTTCAACTGACGTTGGAGGAATTGTTTTTTAAAGCCTCACATAGTTTTATATTGTTTGGTGATGAATTTTCAGTCGAGTCGAACAACTGCATCTCTTGTTTCATGATTTTGTTGAAACTAGTACTTTTTTGGTTGAACAATATAAAACTTTAGTTTTAGAGTAAATTGCTTTCTCTAATTTTTCGTCCAACGTCAGAGGTTTTCTTTCAAAATCTCCATGCTCTCTTCTGTGTGCGAAGAGTTGGATATTGATTTCTCTTCTTCGCGGAAAAGCTTTGTCCCTTCTCTCTATATATATCTCTCTCTCTCATTTGGGCTTGTCTAACCAAACAATTTTTACCAGGCAATCGCGAAATATCGACAGTAACTGCATCTGCTTTGTATTTTCTTATAAATTCAGGTATTGCATTAATCCTATTAAATTAACGTTGCGCCTCTAATTAATTCTATGGATTAGAGAATATTTCATATTTTTCGCAAATTCTGAATTTTGTTCGTTCAATTCTCCAATAACGAAATAAAATACTCCTTCAGTTAGCAAAGTTGCATTTCGACTGCATAATTTTGCTAAGCCAATTTTTACTGGCTGGCAATCATTTGTTCTTCTTTAATGTCAATTAATACTTTTAAAATTGCTAAATTTATTTCTAAAAATCTTTCAAGCATTGCCAACAAACTGTTCCAGGGTGTTTTGGTATCCCAACCATCAAACCACAAAACCCGGTTTGTGCAATTGTAAGTCACAAAATTATTTATTTCGAGTTACTGTTTGTACGAGTATTTGATAACGTATGCTATATGTACTGTCTACTTTTAAGGGTCGTAGGTAGGGCCGACATTTGCGTAGGGATCCAGTGCCTCAAGACGTCCCTGTGCGTCAGCCCCTCTACAAGGCGGGTTTTCAATGGCACTAGGGCTCAAACTAGTGACCATAACCACAAGGCTTCCGTGGCCACTACTTGCAACCATGTTCATAGTTCGACGACCAGCTTTTTTACTATGAAAAGGAGGACACGCTCGAAAAATTTAAGAAAAAGTTACAACGTAAATATTTAAAACATTTTTTTTAAATTCAAATAAAAATACACTAAGTACGCTTGCGTTCCTTTTAATTATTTACTTAAACGCGAGTCTTTTCGTATTGAAAATTTTCGTTTGTAAATATATCCTTTTCTAATACATCGGAAATTTCGAAGCAAAACATATCCTTTATATTGAGCTTTACAGTAAGTGCTACAGCTCAAGTATCAGATTTCAATCTTGATTTCTCACTTGTCCAAAAATCATTACCAACTGAAAAAAACTCTTTAAATTTCTGCACTAGTTCAAGGTCAACACAACGTAAATTCATCAAGAATAACTAAATTATCATATGGAAAGAGTTCATTTTTGAAATGGTTACGTATTTCCACCCATCTTTTATCAATTTCAGCCTGCTGATTTACCAATTGTTCCAATTTATCAGAATTTAAATACACATTCTGTGTTCTAATTTATTCAAAAAAGGCCATTGTCGTCGATTTTAATATCAGGCATTTCTTTCGATAAAACACAATTTTCTATATCTGTCCAATTTGCTTGCGATGAAAACTATCATTTCCTGTGATATTTGTTTCAGCCCGTTCTTCGACATACTGGAAACGTGTTTGGTTCATCTCTAAATAGAGAATAACAGATGTTTTAAAATATTGAAAAGAAGAAAAGTAGGAGGACACTTTTCGAGGAAGGACAGAACATATAAAAGGAGGACGGTTTGTCACCTTAGTAATAACAACTTGGGTCAGACAGTATTCATTTATTTTTTCCTTGTCAAATTTATTATTATATCGTCATATTTTTCAGACCTGAACGTAAATAATTGCCCTCGATTGCATACTTAAATTTACTAATTATTCAATTACCATGGAACGTAAGAAAAAAATCCACTGTTTCATTCATAATCTGAAACCACCTTTACTCTCACCCACCTTGCGGTTAACCACACGACTACTCCCATTTCATTCTGTTTACACTCCTTATTCCCCACGGAATCTCCATAAATCGCTTAGTTTTTAGAAACTTCACCCTCCAGCGAGGTGATTTAGAGACTTTGTATGGGAACCTCGAACCGTCACTCTTTTTTTAGGATGCCCCGCGACCAGTCTCGTTTCGCGAGCGTTGCGTTTGGATTTTATGAGTCCCGTGGAAAAGCTAGACTTCCGTGGAGGTGTTATTCTCGCCATTTTTGATTGTTATTATTATTGGCTTCGCGCCGGGTGATGCATTCGTGGAGTCTTCTTTTTCCTTTCTTTTTCTGGAGGACGTTTCTTTTTCGACACGCTTGGGATGAGGCGATTCTTTGTTGTAGAATTTTATATGTTTCTTTAAGGGAAGTGAATAATTGGGTCGTGTTTGCTGTTGATGTGTTCGTTGATCTAGTTGCCTATCTGGACCAATGGTTCCTGAAAGTTTTGGGTACGTGTATTCCTAGAGATTGGTAAGGGTTATGTAACTTGTGCATTCCACACACCAGTGGCGTAGCGGAGTATATTAGGAACCCCCTGCAAACTCAGGTTTTGTGTCCCAAGCCCAAACACGTACTTAGCGTCAGTCAAGCTTTGTCCCCCCCGAAATGTAGGGATAAGCAGGGTGTAATGACTTCACGCAGCTCTGGGATAAACTATTTATTTAAATAAGAAAATCATCAAAAAATATTTTATCACAATTAATTAGCAAAAGGGTCCACAAATTTCGAGTCTCTTTCGCTGCAATGACTCATATCTCTCGCATAAAGCAATGACGTAAAATTACACGCTAGAGAAAAGTCCTATGCGTTCACTCTCGGTAATTCACACCGAGTCTGGGTGAGTTCGTTGGCTCCAAATCCGCCGTGTAGTTGCTCCTTCGCAATTTCCACGGTTCCAAAATCCGCCTTACTTCGCGGACAAAGGTATAACTGAATCACAATTCTTTAGCGGGAGGGACCTCCAAATCGGTTCCCTCACGTAAAGTTTCTCCGGTTCAGAATCCGCCTTAATTCACTGATTCAGTATCGATTTCCTATCGTTGATCGGGACTCAGATTGTTCCCGAATCTCCCCAGTTCGGAATCCGCCGTACTTCGCGGACTCACTACCATTTGTCCTCCTCGCTGAACGGCAATTTATCCCATTAGTCTGTGAGTGCACGGATGGGGGTGTTCTTGTTTGTCGGAGGATAGTTTCGACCAGCAACTTGCCTCCCCAAAGCCTCCCACAATTTTCCATGGGGTTTAGATCTGGAGAATGCGCTGGCCATACGAGACGTTGAATACCCTCGCTGTCTAGACAATCCTGAACAGCGAGTCTTCGATGACATGTTGCGTTGTCGTCCATAAAAACAAATTTATCACCGACAGCACCACGGAAAAGACGAACATGAGGGAGTAGAACTTCATCAATGTATCGTTGGACCGCCATAGTCCCATTCGCAACCACGTGTAGTCGCGTGCAGCCATTGATCATGATGCCGGCCCACACCATGATACTGCATGTCGGATATATCGGTCCTTCTCCTGGATATTTTCTGGACGATAAAGTTTCTCTAAGTACCACTCTCGCGCCAGATCAGTTGGCGTCTACAATCCGATGACAGACTGAACCTACTCTCATCTGAGAATAGTAAGCATGCCCAGTCATGTTCAGTCCAATTGTGATGCTCACGACACCATTGCCAACGGGCAGTACGGTGCTGTCTGGTCAATGGGACACACACAACAGGTCTGCGTGCGTATGATTTTTTCCTCCTCCCCTCAAACGTCTGGCAACAGTTTTTCGGGAGATCTAATTTTCCTGAGGCAGCAAGAAACTGATTTGCCACTTGCTGAGCATGATGTGGTGCGCCTGTTCCTTTTGCTGATAGGACGATATATCTGTCTTCTGCAGGCGTCGTATTTTGAACACGACCTCCCCGTGCCGTCTACTACACTTAACAGTAGTTTTAAATGACTTCCACAGCCGTGAAACAACGCTTTAATTTGAGCGATGTCGAACTCCTGGCAACATCTGTTATTTTTGTCCTTCTTCGATCTTTGCAATTTTCGGCCACGCATAAAATCATCTATGTGATGTCGGAAAGACATGCCAAAAATTTTAAGTTCGTCTATTAAATCTTTCCTGTAAAACTTTTTGACTTGAAACAACAACTGTCCACACGCGTCAAAACCTTTAAAGCTCTTATGAACGCTATCACGTGATGAACAGACGTGGAAAAAATTTGCATACTCATACTTCTTCTTACTAATATCCCGCACTTATTCTAATTTTCCACATTTTGCTTCCATTTTCATTTTGTGGTTGCTATGGATGATAGTGTTATCCGTCTTTTTTAGCAATTGTCCAGCAGTGTATAATTCAAATAGGTGATCAAATATGAAAGTAACAATTGATATAAAATTACAAACAAAAAAAAGAATTTGTTTTTAATTTCGAAGTTTTTTGGTGTCTTAATGTTTGAACATCTTTACCCAGTCACGAAATTTAAAATTTTATCTAAATTTTTCTTGTAGAACTACAAGTACAAAACTAATGGCACCTTTGATATTATCAATTCGGGTAAATATTAGTCAATTTCGTGTCAAATTAAAGTCAAGTGTAGTTATATTTTTTTAAAGAAAAAGTTTTAATTGGATCGCATCAAATCTATTTTATAAGAAATTCACTTTTAAAATAAACTCATTAAAAAAGATATGTTTTTTTATTTTGTTTGTTTATAAAACGAAGAATTTTTTTTTTTAAATTTCAGCATCGATTGGAAGCATATAATTGTTATTTTAAATATATCATTTGATTTTTGAAAAGATTAAATGGCGTTTTCGCGAAACAGTTTTTCTTACTTTTTTTATTGATAGAACAACTGTCGACAGGTGGATATTTTGTAACAAGTATAATTTCCGGTCTTTATTTACCCTCTTTCTCTCTAAACCTATTTTTTTTGTCATATTTATATTCTTCGTCGTAAATTAGCGTGGATTTCGTGATTGCATTGATTATTCTATAAACAAAAGCACCCTAGTTTTTATGAAACAAAGGTCATTTAGTATTATTTCATTTTTTTTCTGCAATACCATGTTTATTTTATAGAATCAGGTGATCATAAATAATGTGTCGAGAACCATCTTTAATAATTGATCTGATTACATATAATTATAATTATAAGTATAAATTTATCTCTTTTCATTTCATAACTTAAGGTATCCGACTACGTTCGGAACCGTGATTTTGCAAAAGCGTATAAATGGATAATATTTATGATATTTAGTGTCACTTAGATTAGAAAACGTGTATAAAATTGTTTTAAAAATAGTATTACATTAAACAATTATTTAAGTACAATATTTTGACAAAAAATTAACATAGAATGACCCATTTTCAAAATATTCTCCTTTTATGAAAAATGCTTAATAATAATATTTTGCCTGTAGATAGCTCAGACCTCTGTACAGAGGCTCAACTAGAATTTCTGAAATATATAACTTAGAAGTGGGTTTATCCATGTTTTACGACAATAGAGGGGAGACATTTTAAGAAAAAAAGAAAGCGCGTATCAGTGTGAACACGCGTTAGAAGTTAACTTCTTTGGCTTACATGTATTGAATTGTATAATAAAGTTTTATTTTGAAGTAATCTTATATATAATTAACAAATTTATTATTATCATTATTATTTCAAACTGTTTTTAAAAAAAATAATTAGGATGGAAAAGGTATAAGTATAGACAAAATTTTCTCATTTTCAATACATAATACTAAAAAAAAAATTTATTGTATGTGTATTTTGAGACAAGTATCATCATTATTAGTCTAAATCAAAAATTTCCCTCTAAACAAAAATGCAAAATGTTCCATGCGTTGCAATTTTTGTCGAATTATAACAAAGCAAACTTTCCAGAAGTATTCATCTAATGTATAGTTGTAAATTCTTGGATGCATTGTAATAATAGTGATAGGGTGAAAGAAGAAATTAAAGTTTTTTATGTATAGGAAATCATTAAAATTCTTGAAATTTTTATATGAAAATTTGCGTTTACCCATATTTTGTAAATTATCATATAAGACATTACATTGCATGTATACATTTGTAAAGAATTGCTTAAAGAAGTTAAATCAGGTGAAAATATGAAAGTTAAAAAAAAATCGAAGCGCATGGAAAGTTTTTAAATTTTTAAAAACTATACTCATTTTTTTCTCACCAATTTTTTCATATGATTTTAGTTCTAAGTTACATAGAGCCAGTAAAAATTTGGGACATGTTTGTAAAAAATTTTACTGCCCACTGTTGTCTTAAAATACAAATTAATGAAGCACTATATAACACTTTCACAACAATCAAATTAATTACACCAAAACATATATATGATTTAAAAACTCACTTGTTAAACTGGATTTAGAAATTCCATTCGATTGAAAATTTAGTAAACACAATCTTTTATTGCCAAACTATTGGAAGAAATGTTGTGTTGCCACTAAATTTTGAAACAATAGATTGTTTGTATTATTTCCTTAAAAGAATTTTAAAACTGTATATCCAACAAACTCTCCTTAAACTAATTTTTGACAGATTTGGAACCATTTAAATGCCTACTTCAGGTAGATTAAAGACTCACTTCCGATTTTTTTTAATTCATAAAATTGATTATAATTTGACTTCTAGGTAACGTAAAAACAAAACAAAGTATGTATCGCAAAGCTAAAAGAGGAAAGGCTTGTTAAAGCTGCTGTTGAATGAGGAGAGGGGGGAGGGTGCTACGTCAGGGCTAATAGACGAAAAACACAAAAGAAATTTTAAAAGCCATAATTTTTAATCTATTTTTTCAGTCTTTGAACAGATTACGGATAATACTATTCTACCTATGGAGAAAAAGTTTCGTTAGATTATTTTTTTATAAATAATGAAGTTATTAAATATTTAATTAAAATTTTGAGTATTTTTTGAAAAATCGCAAAAAAAAAAAAAAGATTTCGTCATTTTTTTTTTTTTTTTATGACTGATTCTAAAAGAGAAAAGCATGAACTTGTTTAGAATAAAATATCAGTTCATTAACTCGAAAGGAAACTTAAAGGGAATGATTTAGAAGCCATTTTTATAAAAGGGTATCAGTTTTCACTCATTTTTAAAAAAAATCGTAAAAAATAGAAAATATCATTATTTTGTTTAAAAAAAAATACCATATCGTGGCGAAAAAAGTAATCTTTCCGATTCTGTAATTATTTTTTGTCTGAGATAGGTAGTTTGAGTTCGATGACGTTTTTTAAAACGGGGGGGGGAGGAATTCGGAACTTCATTCATTTCTACCTTACGTTTATCGCTAACCGTAACTGGTAACGCGTAACGGAAATTTCTCCCTACCGTGCCATAAGAAGTTAACTTCAAAAAACGCCGATAATATTATTTCAATTGCTTGTAACTCTGAAAATAATGTGAATTTTTTAAAAATCATAGTTGAGCCTCTGTACAGAGGTCTGAGCTATATACAGGCAAAATATTATTATAATTGAAGCATTTTTCACAAAAGGAGAACATTTTGAAAAAATGTTATTTTAAGTTAATTTTTTGCCGAAATATTGTATTTAAATAATTTTTTTGTCAAGGTGTCCGTAAAATAATTTTATACATGTAATTATAATCTAAATGACACAAAATATCATGAAAATTATCCATTTATGTGCTTTTTTAAAATGACGATTCCGAACGTAGTCGGATACCTTAAAATTAGATAATTCATATGAATAAATTTTTTTCGTTGACATTTATTTACCTTACACCGCTCTTCAAGAATGGAGAACCTTATAAAAATAGTTAAATATGAGGGGAAAGGGATTTTTTTGCAATATCCTAAATCCACGTTAATTTCTTAAATATTTTTAGGTAGCTTGTGAAATATTTCTGTTAGGAACGTGCTTAATTATATATATCAGTTAATTAAAAATATTATTTCGACCAAAAGCTCCCAAACTTTTTATCCACATTACCCTTTTTAAAAGAATAATTTTCTTCATAAAGACTCATGCATTTTTCTCTGTAATATACAGCGTATAATATAATCATATTGTTAATAATTGTACCCCCCTTAAAGATACAGAACTAAGAATATGAACTAAAAATTAGTAAGGAAAAGTGGTTTAAATTATATATATATAAGATTTTATTTCTTTTTTATATGGTATTCTACTTTGGATGCGTGATAACTCATCCCTGACGTCATAATCACTTGATAAACGCGATCACGTGTTATCAACTAATTCATGCGCCTCTCTGTTGCCAACTTTTGATTTTTACTGAAACTTTCTTTAAAAAGTGTACATTTGTTAACAATAATAACGCACATAGACACGTATGCATTGATTTAAAAGAACTTTATAAAGTAAGAAATATATTTTTATATAGAAAAACTTTTTTAAAGAATTTTAATATTTAGACATCCTTAACCAATTGTAAAATTTGAATTTGCTTCTGGATTTTACAGTGAGTTTAATCTCTGCTTTTTTTTAATTCAATGGAGAAAACACGTGATTATATTCATCATGTGGCCATAGCTCATAGCTTTCGAATGGTATTAATAAATACAATCTTAAAGAATTTTAATTTCATGTAAAAAAAGCAGTTATTTTATTTAGAGTTATTTATATTTAAAAGGCTGTATGAAAATTTGAAAACACATTATTTGTGTTTTTGTTTGTCTCACGACGCCATGGCATTAACCGAACTAGAAGCATATTTGAAAAAAAAATAATCTGAATTAGAAAAAAACCTGTTTTTCACTGTGCAAAATGAATTTTTTCAAAGAATCTGCTGAGAATGCAGTAATTTTTTTTCATATTTTTTTAAATGTAATTGTTTTGAAAAGTATCAGAAATAACAAAATTTATTTAATTTTCCAGTTCAATGCCACTTACTTTTTGCTTTTTTTTTTACGAAAAGAATAAAAATGAATAAAATAATTTACAAAGAAATATTATTGCAATGTCAAATTTTCCCATGTAGATTATTTTTTCCTCGACGTAGACTAAACATTGTGGGTAAATAAACACATCATTATTCGTCTAGCAATAATGCGAAGCTGCTGAATTGCCTGATTTTTATTTAAACTACTTTTAACTTAGAATGATTTAGTCAAGATCCCTATTTTTTTTACACGTTTTTTACCAGTTGATATACAACAATATCAAAAACCTGTTATTTTAAAATTTTTAGAGTCTTATTAATTCCAATAATGGATGCAACTATCTGCTTATGACATGTCATTAATATAAAGTTAATTTTTTTTGTTGTTTATGTTAGTTATTTCTCCACATCTTGCATGCATATTTAACTGAATTTAAATGATATAAATGTATTACTATTATATTTTTTATGCCGAAAGTTCGGTTTAAAATTTCGGAACCTTATTTTCCAGTATTCTTGGGCAATTTATGTAATGTACAAACGATGAATAAGAAAAAACGAAATGGTTGAAATTCGATACCATTTTAGGACGTTGAATTGTTTCAATTTTCCTTTGAAGTTCTTCGCAATTCTCCACTGGTGACTAATAGAGACATTAAACCACATAAATATAGTCATAAATTGTTTTATTACGTTATCACACACGCATTTACTTTGAAATTGAGACATTACCAACGTTTGATAACATAGTTGGAGTTGAGTGGAGTGGAGTGAAACCCTTTCATCATGATATTTTGATGGTTATTTGATATCTTGTCTGTCTCCTCCTACGAGTTGATGATTGGTGGAAATCTATCTTGAATTCCCGCCCTTTATGTGAAAATTGAATGTTATGTTATGATTGTTATATAGAAGGATTCCCCCCCGGTTGAAGTAAATGTCATTGTAATGACTTTATTTTGAGGAAATTATTCGTAATATTTTGGTTATTTTTTTCCTCTTATTTTTTTGTGTATATTGAGGATTTTCAAAATTTTGGGTTCCACATGTGTCGTAAATTTGTGAATTTGATCTGAAAGTAATTTGATACGCTGGTTTGTTGTTTATTTTTGTTCACTTTCCGATGTCCAAAAACGTAGGAAAAAGTTTCTCTTTATATTAAATGAACTAACAAATTTTGCTAAGAAGTTTATTTATCCATAAAGGAAATATAGACTTTTGAAGCAATCAAGTATATTCATTATTTTAAGAAATGTTCTCAACTTTGCCTTGGAATTTTAAATACCGTCGAACCTCTATATTGCGAATTTTTCTCTATAGCGAACTTTTTTCTGGAACCTTGAACATTTCACGATTTTTTCATAAAATAACCCTCTCTCTGACGAAATACATTTTCTATAGAATGAACTTTGTCTTTTGTGATTCAATTTTTGTTCTTCCTTTTTTTTAAAGTATTTCTAAAAAATTTTTCAAGTCATTCTCTTTAATACATTTTTATGGTGGTCATAAATCTTGAACTGGTTTTATTAAGTGCCTAACACGCCGAGGGTAATAGAATTCTGGACGCTTCATTCAAGACGTGCAACCTTTAACCCCCATTGCCCAGTTCACTAGAAGCATCTTCGATATCCCTCTTTCACCACCCTCAGTGGAGTTGTAACGCGTTCTAATTTTAAAATAATGTATGTTTAATATTACTTGTATACTTTAAATTATAAAATGTCCTTAAAATTCATTAATTTTAGTGTAAAATTATTTTCTTAATATTGAAAATACAGTGGATTCTTTGACATTCTTTTTTCTTGTTTTCCTTGCAGTTTTTCTTTCTTTTTTGATGGGTAAGATATATAAAAAATATATTAATTAAATAAATGGTGTAAAAATTTTTTTTTAATGTATAGTGTTTATGAATTTAAAATTTGTTTTATGTGGCTTATGAAGTATATTAAATGATGAACCTCTATATAACGAATTTTACATATAACGAACTTTTTCCAGGATTTACAGACTTCGTTATATAGAGGTTCGACTGTATAATTTTTGCTTGATTGTATTTAGTACAATTTGTTCGAAACAAAAAAAGAAGTGCTTTTAATTTTAAGAAATTAAAAGGTAAAACACATTGCACAAAAAACATCGATATGAATTTACTTTTTTAAAATGAAATGAGTTTAAAAAAATCAACAGACTTTTTATATATGTGTGTGTAGTTAGACATGCAATTGTTTAGAATTTTGATAGTAAATCTTTTATTTTCAAAATAGTATTGTTTTGTAATTAAAAATAAAGTAAAAAATATAAAAAAGAACTTTTTTTTTCCTGTAATTTTCTTTTTCAATCGTCTGCTATTTATGAGCTTTATTCCGAAAGAAATGACGGGGAAAAATAAATAATAGTAAATCTGGAGTCATCTTTTGGAGAGAATTGGCGGTAATTTCCCCCTCCATAAAATTACTGATTTTCTCTTCTGAGAGTCTAAAACAATCTTTTATATACCTTATTTTTTCCCTCCAAATTGCCAACAAGTAGGAAGTTGGTAATCGTATATAATGTATTTAACGAAAGCACCCATGGAAAATTACACTTTTGCTAAGGCCCTCTGAATACCGAAGTGTTCGTTTCAGCCATGGAAGTAATTGCATATTTTTCCTATTATTTTGCAGTAAAGTCCTCATGGGGAAAATTTACGATTCGATGCGTTGGGTGATTAATTTAGCCATTTTCGTTTATCCGAAAGAATACCGCCTTGGTTTTTATTATTTCGGTGGCTTTTATGTCAATGTGCTAAAATTAGAGTGTTTGTACAAAAAAAAAAGTGTGGTTTTTTTTTTTTACCACTACAATGAATGAAATAAATATTTAGGGCTGGAATTGAAAAAAATTGAAAACATCATCAATTCTGTTTTTAAAAGAAAGATTTATGGGGAATATACTGCTCACAATCAGAAGTTTTGCGTTAACGATCATTTTGATGTATCTAAACACGAAATAATCAGAATTATTCGAATAAATGAACATAAAATAGCGTTCATTAAATTTTTTTTTTTCAAAAATAATTTGATGAGAAATGTTTGATGATAACGCCATTTTATATTTTTAAGCTTCATTATGTTAGTAGTTAGAATGGTATTATTCAAACGAAATGTGTGTGTGTGTGTGAAAGTATGATCTTTTCATTGTTCCATCATTTCAAACACACAAGAGCAAATAAATACATTTTGTTGTTTAAACATTTTATAGAAATGTTTTGTTTTAACTGTAATTATAATGAGAGAATAAATCTAAGGGGAAAATAATGAAAGAAAATCACATTTTTATCTTTTTATTTACAATATTACATTTACCATAAAATCCGACGTAAAACGCGTACTTTTAACACAAAAAAATGAGGTCGAAATTTAAGGGTGCGAGTTATACGCCGAGCATAAAAGTGAGAGCTTAAAAAAAAAATTAGCATAGAAAAATTAAGACTTCTGCGCATATATTGAAACACTGACTATTTAAAAGAAATAACATTCCTTATGGAAAAGGGTTGCAGTTCTAAAAATATACCTTTTTTTCCCTTAAAAAATCTTGGAATAATACCTCGATTAAAATACTTTAAAACATCAGTATTACGCACATACATTACAAGTTTCTTCGTAAAAAAAAGAGTGCGCGTTATACGGCAAATATACCTAAAAACTAAAAATTACAGCCGGAAAGTATAGGTGTTCGTTATACGCCGGAGTCACAGAAGTGCAGTCACGTGTTTCCTGCCAATCAGTTAATAAATTCATGTGATATCAGTCACATGATAAGTGCAGTCACGTGCTTCCAGCAAATCAGCCGCTACACTTCGCTGTTGCGAAATTTTGCTTTTACTGACATTTTCTTTTAAAAAGTAAATGTTTGTCAAGAATAACAACGTACACAGGTAAACAAAATGTAATTGATTTACAAATACGCGTATAATGTAAAAAATTTTTTGTTTTGAATTTGAAAATTTTTTTTAAAGGATATTTATGCTTGAGCATCTTTACTCAATTATCAAATTTGAAATTTTGTCTGAGTTTCAACAAGAAAAACAAATTTGTTTCTAATGTCAGCTTTAAACTCAATGGGGGACACGTGATTGTATTTATCATGTGACTATCACGAATTTATTCCATTATACTAAGGTGACCCAACCGTTCTCCTTTTATAGGTTCTGTCCTTCCTCGAAAATGTCCTCCTTTTCAATATTTTAATACTGATTTGTTAATCTCTGTATTCAAAGACGGACCAAACATGTTTCCAATATGTCGAAGAATGGTCTGAAACAAATATCACAGAAAATAACAGTTTTTAATGGTACTTTTTGACTTAATCGCAAGTAAATTAGGCAGATAAAGAAAATTGTGTTGAGTTTTAATCGAAGAAATGCCTGATATTAAAATCGATGACAAATGTCTGTTTGAAAAAGAAAGACTGAATACATATTTAAATTCTAATAAATTAGAACAAATGGAGATTCAACATGTGTTGAAATTGATAAAAGATGGGTGAAAATACTTAAACCATTTGAAAAATGAACACTTTCCATATGAAAATTTAGTTACTCTTGTTGAATTGACGTTGTGCTGCCCTGGAACTAATGTAGCAATTGAGTTTTTTCAGTTGGTAATGATTTTTGGACAAATGAGAAATCAAGATTGAATGTTAATATATTAGCTACAGTGCTTACCGTAAAATTTAATAAGAAGGATATTCTTTGCTCCGAAATTTCCGATTTATTAGAAAAGAATATGTTGACAAAAAAAAAAAAAAAAAATCATTCAATGGAAAAATACTTGTTTAAGTAAATTATTAAAAGCGTATATGTATTTTTGCTTGAATTAATAAAATGTTTCATACATTTACGTTGTAATTTTTTCTTAAATTTTTCGTCCTCCTTTACATTGTAAAAAAAACTGGTCACCTTAATTATACGCTATTCTAACATTACAGTCGATCTTCATTCTGAATTTCACATATTCGTCTTTATAAATAGAGTTTTTGAGCAAATCAGAGTACATTTCTCAATATATGTAATTTTTAATTCTAATGTAATTAGAATTTAATTAGTAATTTCTTACTAGTTATTTTTTTTTTTAATTCTGTACTTAATTTTCACTTTTTTTTATTTTTGATCACCACCTCAATAGGGAACGAGCTATTTATATTGGGTAAGAAAAGTTTTTTTCTAGTTTATCTTGCTTAAGTATCGATTCGTCATTGTCACAGGAAGACGAATTCGTGCCGTAAGAATTGAATAATGCTTAATCTTACTGAAACGGAAATAGACGAGCCGTCACCGCAAAAAATTGACAGATATACGGTTGAAGTGACTAAATTTGTTGTGTGCGTAATTTTTGTCATGTCTTGATCAAGAAAAATTGGTCTTCTCTCATCTATTATGACGGAATGTATCATTTCCGGAAGTGTGTTCTGAATGGTGTTTGATGTTTACATTTTCGTAAAAGGGTTATAAAGGGTGTTTTTTTTTAGAGGTATAGAACTTTAAATTGCAATAAAACAACGATGTATTATTCGATTGACATGAATATTCGAAAGATAATCTTGTGGCATTACATTTTAAATATGATTTCTGGCATAGGACTGCCACGGCTGGCTCGGATGTAGTCCAATCTGGACGTCCAATTTTCGATGACTTTTTCCAACATTTGTGGCCGTATATCGGCAATAACACGGCAGATGTTGTCTTCCGAATGGTCAAGCGTTTGTGGCTTATCCGCATAGACCAATGACTTTACATAGCCCCACAGAAAATAGTCTAGCGGTGTTAAATCACAAGATCTTGGAGGCCAATTCACAGGTCCAAAACGTGAAATGAGGCGATCACCAAACGTGTCTTTCAATAAATCGATTGTGGCACGAGCTGTGTGACATGTTGCGCCGTCTGGTTGGAACCACAGCTCCTGGACATCACGATTGTTCAATTCAGGAATGAAAAAGTTAGTAATCATGGCTCTATACCGATCACCATTGACTGTAACGTTGTGGCCTTCATCGTTTTTGAAGAAGTACGGACCAATGATTCCACCAAACAGTCAGTTTTTCTGGATGTAACGGTGTTTCGACATACACTTGTGGATTAGCTTCACTCCAAATGCGGCAGTTTTGTTTGTTGACGTAGCCATTCAACCAGAAGTGCGCTTCATCGCTAAATAAAATTCGCTTATGAAGTCATCGAAAATTGGACGTCCAGATTGGACTACATCCGAGCCAGCCGTGGCAGTCCTATGCCAGAAATCATATTTAGAATGTAATGCCACAAGATTATCTTTCGAATAAAAAAAAATTCATGTCAATCGAATAATACATCGTTGTTTTATTGCAATTTAAAGTTCTATACCTCTAAAAAAAACACCCTTTATAAATGGGTTAGTGTGTGTGTGTTTGAATAAGTTTCTAAATTCAATTAATTTTACTTTTGTTTAATTAATTCAGCATTTGAAGTTCACAACAAATTATTTGTGACGTATATTTTGTTTCTCTTTACATGAAAGACGATTGATGTCAAATTAGAATAGATAGGCAGAATGTTTTGGGAACACTTAATTTCCGTAATAAAAAAATAGTATTTTGTTAATGTTATAATTTTGGTAATACAGTCGGACCTCTATATAAAGAAGTCGCTAAATCCCGGAAAAAAGTTCGTTAGATGGATAATTCGTTATAAGAGGTTCATCTTTGAATATACTTTATAAACCACATAAAACAAATTTTAAATCCATAAACACTATATATAAAAAAAAGTAATTATTCAGACCTTTTTTTAAATTAATATATGTTTATTTATATATTTTACCCATAAAAAAGAAAGAAAAAACTGCAAGGAAAACAAGAACTACTACTGCAAGAACTGTCATTCTATTTTCAATATTAAAAAAATGGTTTTATTTTAAAATTCATGATTTTTAAGGTTATTTAATAATTTAAAGCATACAAGTAATATTTAAAATACATTATTTTACAATTCCACTGAGGGTGAAAGAGGATATCTAAGATGTTTCTAGTGAACTGGGCAATGGGGTTTAAAGGTTATACTTCTTGGATGAAACGTTTAGAACTCTATTGCTCTCGGTGAGTTAGGATCAGGATCTTTTAAAACCAGTTCAAGATTTATGACCACCATAAAATGTGTTAAGAGAGAGAATAACTTGAAATTTTTCAGAAATTCTTTAAAAAAAAGGGAGAACAAAAATGGAATCACAAAAGAAAAAGTTCGTTACATAGAAAATGCACTTCGGTATAGAGAGGTTATTTTACGAAGAAAATCCTTAAATGTTCAAGGTTCCAGGAAAAAGTTTGCTATGTAAAAAAATTCGCAATATAAAGGCTTATTATATAGAGGTTCGACTGTATATGTATCTAAATAATTTTTTTCTTCGAATATACTACATTATGTTAACAGGTGTAACGTTAAGGTATCCGACTACCCTAAAATCATGATTTTTTTTTTCAAAAATTGACAAATTTTGTTTATGATTTTATTTTATAGGCCATCATATAAGCTTAATAAAAATACCAAGTTTTTTATTTTCCATTCACTAGAACAAAAATTACAAGTGTTTTAGTAAAAGCAGATGCCTTAACTTTACACAAGATGACAAACTTTAAAATGCGTTTTACTCGAAATGTGTTTTTTGTGAAAAGTTCAAACGGGGACAGCGATTGCTCAAAAAGTTTTGAAAACAATTTGCTGAAATTTTTTGTGTATGTTATTTATAACAGTAGAAGTGTTTTGATCTTCAGATTTATCAATCGCTGCTTTATTTTAAAATTTACAGTCCTTTATGTGGATATAATCACTTTCTTTTTAAGCAATTTCGTATAATCACTAAGATAAAGGGCTCTAGGTTTTGTAAAAATTGAAATATCTCTTATCCTGAAGGTCATTTCAAACACGAATAACAAAGTAACACATCAAAATTGAAAAATTGAGAATTTTCTCATAAAATTTTTGTACAGAGTGGGCCCCGTTTATGTAATTTTTTGTACATTTTTACCAGTTTTTTCCCATTTTAATAATAATAAATTTTTTTTCTGCTTTCAATTTTAAGATTTTTTCCTTAAAATATACTAAATAAATCTAAACATCACAAAAAAATCCTCATATTTCCATTTTTTCTAAAAAAAGTTGTCGCAAGTAGTCGGATACCTTAATACGTGGCCAAACGATTTTTTTCAAACCATGATGTAAAATTGTGTTATCAAATGATAAAGAAAAAATATTTAATTCATGAAAATTATAAAAAAATTTCTATACCTTACAATGAATTTTGACACAAAATATTTCATAAAAATAGTTACGCTATGTATTTAATCATGGACCATTAAAATCTAGGTCTAGACATCTTACATAACTTATATCATTTATCAGTTTGCATAAATATTTCATATCTGATTTAACAAATTAAAATATGGATGATATTTACTTTGGATAACGAACTCGTATTCTCAATTCATAAGATTATAAAATGTTACCAGTTTTCTATTTTTTTGGGGAAAAAATGGTGTGTCATAGGTGAAAACCAGAAAATATCTATTGTTACCAGTTTTGTGCTCGTTTTTGTTCTTTTAACTTCCTAATTACTCATTTTTTTAAAACTTTAAGACAAACTCTCTTAAATTTCGTATCAGCATTTTTTCAGAGAATTAAAAAAAAAAAAAAAAAACTGTTTAAAACCGATTTTTGAAAGCATAACATATGTTCTTTAGTAAAATTTAATTATTTTAAAAATAACGACTGTTTGCGAGAATTATTATATTTAAATAAAAATAAGCATTAAAAAGATTAAGGATAATTCTTAAAAATTTATTTTTTTTGGATTTGCTTTTATGAGACTTCTGTCATAATCTTTTAAATAAATATGTGTTAACAAAAAAATGCATAATTTGCCAGTTTTCAAAGTTAATTCTGAAGTGAAATCGTTTCCTTACGAATACTTAAATTTTTTACTCTAGTTAAAGACGGCAGTTTAATAATGTATTTTAGTATCATGTATTTTCCAATAGATGGCGACACAATACAGAGAGAAGTTGTGTCAATTTTTTTGTGCAAAAAGTCTGTATACCTTATGATAGTAAATTATTAATATTCATACTATGTGCGAGGAAAAAAAAATTTTTTTTTCTATTTATTATAAGCTTTTATATTTTTTGGTTACTTTTAAGTATTCTAGACACAAATTCTTTTTCAGGAATGGCAATGATTGTTTGAAATGCGCGCCAGTGACATTCTGTGATTCTAATTTAGTTTATTTACGACGCGCTTCTTTGTAATATTAATTTTTTGTATCAGCGAAAAGAACTACTGTGTGTGTGGATTTTTTTATTTTAATGTTTATTTAAATGGTAAAAGAGTATACTTTACAAACGAATTATGAACGGATAAAGGAACTAAATGAATACTAAACAGTTATAAGAAATGTATTCTCTTCATTTTTCAGTAATCGTCGTTTTTAAATAAAAGCTATATGCATGATACTACATATATGCAATAAAATACGTTTTAAGTGTAGTATAGGGGGGCACTTGGCGCAGTCCTTTTTTTGTCGACTAAAAGCGGTCGCCAAGGTACTTTTTTCGGAACTACACTTAACTCCTAAAATACTATATTCATGTATCATATAGAATTAATTTTTATTTTGAGTTGAATTACAAATTTTCTGTCTGAATAACGAACATTGTTATTTTTACGTTTGCTTGAATATTTATTATATTGAAAACTCTTGCTTTATTTTTGTTTTTTATAAAATAAGAATTTTATATTTTATACAGCTAGGAGTTTGGAATTGCTTTTTATACATTCAACTGGTGCAAAAATTGTTAAACTCTGAAGTAATCCTTTTTGTGTTCAATCTAGGATGAAGGGGAAATTTAAAAACAGAAGCATTTATTTGCTCTTCAGAGAAATGATTATTTATTTAAAGATAGGCTAAAAATTATACTTAATATTCGTATTAAAGTAAAATGTCTCACCAGTATTTTTTTATTAATTTCAGATTGTTAATTGGGGCTCCTAAAGCAAAGACCTTAGGTTTTAATAGTTCTGGAGCTGTATATAGATGCCCTTTGACCACTTTTACAGGAGACTGTGAACCATTAAGCGTAGACCAAAGAACATGTAAGTTTTTGTTTTTATTCTCTGTATATTTAATTATTCAAACCTTTATAAGGTTGACTAATATTAAAATTAATAATGAAGAGCTACAAAGTTTCAAGTAAAATTTATGAGATCATATTTTCTATCTAAATAAATGTTAGTGACTAGGTTATATAAATATTATTGTCTTTTCTTTTCAAATAAATTTTCTGAGTACTTTTTTTTCATATTGAAAATATTATCAATTTTGTCGTTCTCATTGGAATCAATTCCTTATTCGTTCTAAATTTATTCTGCTATAGAGAGATATATTTTAGGTGATTTTAATTTATTGATCTAATATATGAATATTTAAGAATAGTCTGTTTTGATTGGTATTTGGCATTTATTTCTGTATTTGATATTTATTTCTTTGTGCTATAAATGCACTAATCTTCTTTTTTGAATGATTTTTATCTCCACTCATCATTTTATCTATGACTTGTTTTTATGATGTTAGGAGGAAATTGCATGTTAATGAGTTAAATCTGAGTATTTTGAGGGAAAAAAAAGGGATTGGTTAACAATCATGTATTTTTTTTCCTTTTGAATCTAAGCTGCACCCAAACTTTCAACAAGTTTTTGTGAAAAGGTGATAAATGATGTAAAATGGTTTATCGGTGTCCAATATTTATGAAATAAAAAAAAATTGTGAGAACTAGTAAGAAGTGAATAATTAATTTTTTTTACCATTATGAAAATTTTTTAAATACATACATGAACCTGTCTCTCATCAGTATCATGTTCAATTTCCTCCCATCCTTTTAAATTTTTCTGCATTTGATTCTAAGCCACATGTGATTTTTAGTAGCATGAATATTAGAAAAAAGGTGTGAGCAAGGTGGTATGCAATTTCTGAGTCTGTTTATGCCTTTGCAGAATTTCTCATGACAAGTTAAATACTCAGAACACTCTTTGAGATGGAAACATTTTTTGCAATGTTACAAATATGTTTATTATATGCATATTTATTTATCATATTGTTGCCTTAAAAGCTTAAAGAATTTTTTGACATTTTTTGCCAAAAAAGTTGATACCAGTTTAATGTAACAATACCAGAAATAAATAAAATATGGATTTAAAGTGTACTTTTCCCTCAGAAAAAGTAGATCGATTCGTATATAAATAGTATAATAAAATGTACTTTTGCATATAGGATAATAAAATCAAGATGTAAATATTAATGTTGAGCATTTTTTTAGTCTTGATAATAATGTACGGATTTTATTTTAGCTTCAATATATATTAAAAAAAATATCAAGAGACGTATTTTTAAGATTACTATGAAATTGCACACATTTTTTTGTGACAGCTTTTTGCATGTTGTCATGAGTATTTCCATGCACATTGATGTTTTTCATGGTGAACTTTTATTTATCAGAAAAATATTGTTATATGTTCTTTTTCTTTTCTCAGCACCTAAAAACCGAGTGATAAAAAATGACCAATGGCTGGGTGTCACTGTTCAAAGCGGAGGACCAGGAGGCTATGTTATGGTGAGCAGTGCAACAAAAACTTTTGTAGATGTTATTTTTTTTATAAATATGTTTTTATATACTTTAGTTAAATAAATTTAAAGTTGTGTCAAAATGTATGCTTTTGGAACCAAATTATCTCCTGTGGTATCAACAATGGAAAATTTGTAATAATTTCATTAATAATTAATATATAATTTTAAAAGCATTTATATATCTTTGGAACGTGTAAGTGAATTTTATTATAAAATACAGTGGGTGATCGGTTAACGAACACTTTCACGAAAGATTTTTGTCTTCGGATAACGAACACTTTCAAGAAAGATTTTTTTGTGTTTGGACCATGAACACATATTCGGAGGTGATCAGGGAGACAGACACCCCTTAAATTATGGATGAAATTTTGACAACAGCTAGAGATCTGGAATTGGAGGTGAACGAGGTAGACATAGAAGAGCTCATAATGGGACATGAAGATGAACTGATGATAGAAGAACTCCAAGAAATTTTGAATGAAGAACACCAAGAAACACAGCGAAATGATTCTCCTTTTGAACAAGAGGAAGACGAAAGAGGACCAATGCCGACATCTGCCATTAAAGATCTTTTGAAAAAGTGGGAGGATGTCAGAGCAATGGTCTTAGAATGGCACCCAAACGAAGCTGATGTCAGTAGGGTTGGGGATCTTTACAACAACAATGCTATTAATTACTTCCGGAAAATCCTGAAAAAGAGAGAAAAGCAATCGACATTGGACATGTTCTTCAACGCCCCATAAGCAAAAAGTGAAAAGGACTGATTAATATGCAAGACTATATGTATGTATTATTTTTTAAAAACTTACTACGAAATTATACATTTTTTAAAATTTAATTTTTAGGGTCTCCAGAACGAATCAATCGATTTCACATAGAAGTCTATGGTGAATCAACTATGTTCGTTAACCGATCACCAAGGGAAATTTAATTATTAATTTATTGTAATGGTAATATTATTAAGTTGGACTTATATAATTACTTTTATTTTTACATTATAATTGAATGCTCAAATGAAATAAAAATGCATTTGTCAATTAAATTGAGTCATCTTTATGAAAAGTATATGAAAGTATGAGAGTAAATCTTCAGTATGGTTGTACTATTTTCATTTGATATTTATAGTTTGTAACTAGTTGTATTAATTGCCCACAAAATTAAATGTTCATTTAGGGTGATATTTTAGAATATAAAAGATATAATTTTTTGAAATCCGTTTTTTTTTTGTTGTTCATTTTAATGAAAACAGAGATGCAAATCTAAAATCTCTTGACAATTTTTTTGAATTTAATTTTTTTGTTTGTGTGCTATAAAATGAAAAATAATTAGTTTTGAAAACTATGGTTCTGAACTTTTTTCTCATTGTATCCCATGGTCATAATCCAAGCACAATGTATTTTTGATCCTGAATGAATTTTATTATATTTCCTAAGTGAATAAGTTAGAGATGTGTGTCAATGAAGTATGAAATTTGTGATTAATTTTCAGTTTTGTGCTCATCGGTATATTTTGGCTGGGGATGATTATCAATGGGGCCAAGGTATTTGCTACTCACTTAAACAAGATCTCAGTTATGGAAGAGAATGGGAACCTTGCCAAAACCGACCTGTTAACAAGGCCCATGAGCAATATGGATATTGTCAAGCTGGGACTAGTGGCTTGATAACAGATGTAAGATGTCTATTATTTTTTTTAAATATTTCATTCAAGAATAATGGGAATCCTTTAAAAATATTTTATTGTAATAAAATTCAATAAAAATGTATATTATTTATTGTTTTTGTCCATGCATGATATTTATTATATAATACCATGCATATGTAATATATATTATAAATGCGAAAGTTTGTGAGTATCTTTGTGGGTCTTTCACGCAAAAACAACTGAATGGATTTTAATGAAACTTTACAGTAATATAGCTTATACATCAGAATAGCACATAGGCTATAATTTATAGCATATACTATAATTTATAAAGATTTGTGAAAAGTGTCCAAAATATAACGATATTTGTCAAGTAAGTAGGAAAAAATTCTGCCATCTGCTAGCAATTCTAGCGTGCGTGCACTGCAAAAATCCCCACGTCAGCATATATCTATCTTTTGTTTGTGAAAAACTCTTTTTGTTTTGGCTACGCAAGGGGCTGGCTTCTAATTAATTCCTGTGATCAGCATAATGTCTATTTTTTTTTATTTCAGAATAAAACTAAGTTTTGAAGGGAGAGGTTGTTATAAATCTCTTTATTTTAATGTTTTTTTTATGATTTTATTATGTACATTTGGTAGTAAGAAATTGATATTTTTCCAAATAAATGCTTTTATCAGTTCTGATACTTAAAGTAAATAAACTTTCTCTTTCACACTGCATCATTTGGACAAATTTTTAAAATTTGTTTGTGATTAGTAGTTTAATTATAACACTATAATTTTAATTGAATAGGCAGATATAATTATTTTTATACTTAAAAACGCAATAACTATTGTTCTGTATTTTTTGGAGTGTGAGAATGAGTGAATATTAATGTTGCACTGTTCAGCTACACAAGGGCGCAACGGATCACGTAATTTTTGGTCAAACGTGGACGACACCTGAGCTGGAACTTTTCCTAACTACCATAAAATAGTTTGAATATTCAAAATTTCCAAGTGTCACGGGTTCCATGATGAGTATTTTAGCGGAAAAAATAGTTTGTCAAAATTTAAGTGTCTTATGTTAAAGACCTTAGAAAATGATTTGACTACTTATTTTATGTGAACGGTATATATAATTAATTTTACAGTGGAATATCTTTAATTAATTTATTAGCTCTAACGGATTAAATTTTCCAAAGTGGAGTATTTTGTTTATGTATATTCCTTACTTTGTAAATGTAGTGATCCAAAAAAATATTGTATGAAAAAAAACTGCAGTAAATCATTATACGGTTGGATAAAGTATTAAAGTGCATTTCACCCCTACACGTCAGGTCTTACAAAGCTCTAATAAAGCTCGAGTTATGAAAGTTGCTAGGCATTTGCCAACTTGACTCTATCGTTAACATTTTGCTATGTTTTTCATTGAATCGTCATTATAATTTAGGAAATGGTGTTGCTTGCAAATATTACAATTTTAACATAAAATAATTATTACAGAAAGTAATATTAATATTATACTTTCAGATAAAAATTTACAGTATTTTAAGCGTTCATTACACAAAACTTTTAACAATGTGTTACTTTTGCTGAGCAGAGATCAGCTTAGGAAGGTATTTTGAAAAATCGACCCTCAAGAGTGTTACGGGGAGTTATAAATAAAAAAAATCCTTTTTATCAGCTATTAGATCTACATACTTAAAATTTAACAAAGGTGTTTTATTTCTCTTTTTTTTTGTTTAGCTGAGCTACGCAAAAACTTTTTTTGTTTAATTTGCAATTCACGTAAAATTAACTCATTAAAAACCTTATCCTTTAATCTGTGTTGTTTAATTTTTCATTTCACCTGTGTGAAGAACGGGTATACCAGCTAGTATAAAATAGTTAGAATTTTCATGGAAATTTAAGCTTTTATTTTTAAACCAGTGAAAGTTTTGGTGTTTTATTTGTTTGTTAACAAGTTATGTAGCTATATATTTTTTCCTAGTTTATTAGAAATAATTTGCAAAATCTTCATTTTTGAATTGTAATTGTTTAATTATAGTATAAACCAGATTTCAGTTTTTTTTTTATGTAGTTAAATGTTTAATGATATTTATTTATATATTGTGTTTACTTTATGGAAGCCCAGTGGCTGATTGCTAGCATATCGCGCTTCTACGCAACAAATCTTGGTTTAAACCCTGGGCTGATCAAGGTCGGCTCAGCCTTTCATCCCTTCTTTGGGAAGCCTTTCATCCCTAAAGAAGTACCAAGCTTGCTTTGAAACTGAACATTGGGGGTTTTGTGTGAGACTGACCACCTGACCACAACATCTGCTCATGCACCTTAATGCCCAAGGTCATGAAAACTGAGATGGGCTCAGTATATCTTGGCTCTCATGGGCTATTGTGCCTCTGAATTCTAAGAGAACATACTTTATACCCTTTATTTAAATGTAAAAAAAATTATTGAAAAGAGAGTCAATCCTATATTTATATATGATTATTGGCAAGAATAAAAGTTAGTTTAGTTTCTTAACCCTTTGACATGCGGAAAAATACGCTGAATTTTTCAAAATAAAATTAATAAATGCAATGTATAGAACCTAAAAATAGGGAAAATACCTTTAAAAAAATTACAGAACATTCCCCCGAGGAGGGGAGGTGGTTTCGCAGGAGTACCACCGCGCACTGAGGACATAATTCTCGGATGAACAATATATGATTTGGATCAGATTTGTAAGATTATTCTTTATATATTTTGTAATAAATTTACTAAAACATGCAATATTAAGTATTAGAATTACATTTTAAATGTTAAATATTACAAAATATAACTATAAGAGATTGAAATCATCTTCAATAGCCAGAATTTTCATTGTTTCTTTATTATTAAATTTTTAAAACATGCAATAATACTGATAAGAATTAGCTTCAAAAGATTAAATATTAGCAAATTTAATTGAAAGAGGTAAACAAAAATAATATTAAAAGAAATAGTATCAGCTATATTAGAACATATATTCATCATCTAAAAAATTCGACCTCTCCTCGGTATAAAAAGAAGGTAAATGAGAGGAGAAAAAATTTCCATTCGAGAAAAAATCACCATTTCAATATAAACAAAATCTCCTCCTCCAAAGCAATGGTAAAACCCCCATAAATTATTAGTAACTTCCCTGTCTGAGTCAGAAAAAAGAAAAACAAGAAGGAATATCTCTTACGCGTGTGTGCTAGAAGTCGGACAGTTTTCATGTTCTAAACGTGCGGTGGTATCTGTGTGAAACCACCACTTAGATGACTTACTATGAGGCAGTTCTTTTTATAATTTATCATTCTAAAAATTAGTTATGCTATGAACAGCATATGCAGAAAAGTACATAACTTACTTTGAATATTTATCTGTTTTTATTTACTAAAAAAACTTTTTTTGAAAGTGTTCAAAAAAGGTTTTTAAAATGATTCATTTTTCTCACAGAAAGAAGATTTTCTTGTATAGTGCTGAAATCTAGTGTCTTTTATGAAAGATAAAAGATATCTGTAGAACCATTGGTTTCATTCGAATACCACTGCGCGTTTAGAGGTATTTTTTAGAAAATAGTGGTTTTGGAGAGATGCCACCACGCCTTAAAGGGTTAAATTAAGAAGTTTTTAAATCAAAAAATTTATTTTTCAAAAAAAATTGAATCAAAATTATTTTTTTTTAATGAAAAGCACAAGAAATGATTAATGTAATTTAATTTTTGTTTTCAGGATAATACAATTGTTATTGGAACTCCTGGACCATTTACATGGAGAGGAACAATTTTTACAAATAGTGTTTCATTTAAAATAAAAGATGACAAACGTTGGTATTTTGGGCCATTATTAGAAGAAACTTCACCTGTTGATAAGTACAGCTATTTAGGTTAGATAATTTTGATATTTTTCAAATATGAAAATATTTAAAAAGCCTGTCAAATTGTTATAACATAATTCATGTTTATGTATGTATTCATTTATATATATGAATATTTATATAGAGAGAGAAGTAAGACTATATATATGTATATATAGAGAGAGTTAGACTATATATATGTATATATATATATATATATGTATAAATAAACATTTGTTTCTATTAAATAGCACAGTTTTACAATCTTTACAAAACTTTTGTATAAATAATTGATTAATAATATTAAAAAAAAAACTTTACAATTGCAGTTTTTTCATAATTTTGGAAAATAAATAAATTATTTATAGAAAGAGTGATTGAAAGTCTAACTAGGAGTAAAATGAAACGTGCAATTGCAGTTATTATTCAACATCTTTCTCTCGATTTAAACTGTAGTTATGTATTTAATTCATTTAAATTCAAAATTGTAAAATAGTTCAGAAATATAGCAAATAATTACAAAAGGGTATCAAAGACCAAAGTTCCTTATTTTTATTTTAAGTCTTTAAATTCGGTACAATAAAAGTCCAAGTGTAATCCAGCAGGAAATTTCTTTTCCGGGAAGGTCCTGCTTGACCATTTTCTCCCCTCCTGGTATTGTAAAAGGTTTCACACTTTGCAAAGAAAAGGGAAGGGTTTATTTTAGTCAGGGATCTTTCAGGTGTCGGAAAATCCAATATTTGGCACATTATTATATCAAAATAGATTTTTTTATTTTCTAAATACAAAATACCCATTTTGAATTGAACGGCCTGTAAATTTTCTCATGAATATTTTGTTGTTTTTTCTTGTCTTTTTTAAGTAAAATCTGAAATTAAAATAGATATTTTCTAGAGTTTGATGAATAGCATTTCAGAAGTACTATGAGAGTAGAAAAGATTTTTATTGTATTCATTGTTTTAGTAAGAAAACTATTATAGAAAGTTTAGAAAAAGGGTCTTTCAATATAATCATTTGTATGATAAAATGATTTAAAAGTTTTTAAAACTTTTTTCTTAAAAATTTGTTATGTAAAATATTTTCATGTTCCAAAACAGTAAATAATCATTTAGCGTTAAATAAAATATCATTACAGTTGTGATGGAAATTATTTTAAAAGTTGACAATCATATATTACTAAAATATTTGTTCTAGTAAAACGTTAAAAATATTTAAATACGCCGAATATTTAATTCATAGCTTCTATAATCAGAAACTTAATCACCCTCTGAGAGTAGTATATTTCAATATAAATGCTTATCGATGCTTGCATTTATATATATGTTTTGTTAGGTAAGTAGGTTGTTATGTAATAAATCTGTTAAAAGTAAGTGAACATGCTAGGTATAATTATTGCTGCTTATATATTCAAGTACAATAATGAAAATCATGTTATAAATAGATCCACCCCATGTTTTCAAAATTATTCGACAGAATCTCTAACAGAAGAAAAACTTTAAGAAAATAAGCATAACATTATTATATTAAATGTTTTCTTTTATAAAAAAGCAGTTTACATATTTAACAACAATAATCAAACCATGTAATAAAAAAAAATAACTCCTCAAATTTTAAAAATATTTGAAATATGTAAAAATTTTTTTAAGAACAACATGTAGACATTTTTCTAAACATTTTAATGTTTGATGTAGCGCCCTTTTATTGCACGAAAAATAATAACAATAAATGTACTCCAAATATTTTGTGATTAATTAGATTTGAGTTTTTAATAACATCGCATTCTATAGCAATATAAAACTGGGGCTGTTGTGACCCTCTCACCAAATCATTATGGTGATTCGACAGAGGGTTGCGGTAGCCTAGTGGTCCAGGCACTCGGATCATGGCAGGCGTGTCATGAGTTTGAGCCCAGTACCACGAAAGACCCGCCGTGTTGGGGAGCGATGCACGTTAAATCTGTTGAGAGCTCAAATTCCGTTGGTGTGGTAGTTAGGAGAGGGGAATGCCAGCTCAGGTAACAGTCCTCGTTACTAGAATGGTTCAAAATTTGAGGGTCGTCTCCAAAAGCACTGCTACCTGAACAGTGACGTTCATCTTCATACTCGAACCTCGACAGAATTACAACTGGTTTTATGAATGTTTAATCTTGAAAAAAATGTATTAATTTGTTTTAATTTTATTTTACGGTACTTTTTGTTTCTAAGAGAAATTTATATCTTAAATTGAAAGCTTTTGTAAGCATGTTTTTGAAATATCTGTTTGTGAAAGTGAGTTCTACTTTTTGAAATTTTTGGCTCTTAAAAGAGCCTTTTTTATTTTCGTTCTATTTTTTTAAAAAATGTATCAGTTTTAATATTTTGAACTCTGGTCTTTTATTTTTATTGGTTTATGTGTTAAGAAAGTTTTAAATACATTGTGTGATAATCTTCGAAGCAGTTCTGGTCAATACAAAGAGCCACATTGCATGACTTACAGATTACAGTGGTTCTTTTTTGTACATTTTTTTTGCAATAAGCGCACCTTCTTCTTTTCTTTTCGTCAAATGGCCAATGAGAAAATGTATTATCATTTGTCCTTTTTTTTTGTTACTGAATGCTCTGCATTTTTATGATTTATTTTTCCTATTAGAGATGTAATTAAATTCATTCTAAATTCTTTTAAACTGAATTTTGACGAAGTTCGGCATGATTTAAACATTAGAAAAGCATTCAGAACAGCAATATCGATGAGGCTAAAGAATAATTTTTTTTGTCCATTTTCTAGTTTCTAGCAAAAGAGTAGGTGGATGACATGCGGTCTCCTAAATCGACATATCCCATATGCTTGTTGTAATCTGCCACAATTTTGGCTTGGTAGTTGTTAATTTTTCTTTTTCGCAGTGGAATAGAGAAACGTCACCATCAAATTTTTTTTTTTTTAAATCTTTTTCGTTCTTCAGTGATTAATTCGTTGCCGGGGCTGTGCATATTGATTCAGCATATATTTGCCTCTTATCTTTCCAACACAATGCTGTCATTCCATTACAAAATTTCTTAACATCACCTTGTCTCATTTTACAAGGAGCCAGATCCTTTGGAAAATGTTTTCTATTAATCGCACAGTTGTTAATACTTCTTTCTTTTAAAAGGTCTCGAAAAAGTTCCGGCGAGGAAAAGAAATTATCCATAAAGACTTTATGACCTTTACCTTTTATACAATCTGTCATTGTATATACAACGTTATAGGAAGCAGATGTTGAAAGGTTTTCTTTTTATCTTTACCTAGATATACTCTCATATCATAAGTATAGCCAGTGGCATCTGCAATTTTATACATTTTCAAACCCCACTGTTTGCGTTTTTTTGGAATGTATTGTTTGAATAACACTCTTCCTTTAAATTTAATGATAACTTCATCGAAAGATAAATTTTCTGTGGGATCATACACTTCTTTAAATATCCTGTTAAAAGAATCAAAAACTTTTCGTATTTTCCACAATCTGTCGTAAGTTGGAGAATCTCTGCTTTCTTTTAAACTATTATCAGAAAAGTGTAAGAATTTTAAAATCATTAGGAAACGATCTCGGGGCATCACTTTCTGAAAATCGGAGTTTCTATCAGATTATCAGTTGTCCAATAATCCTGTATGCTATCTTTTTCGATGTGTCCCATCAATAAAATAAGGCCAAGAAATTTTAAAATCTCATTTTTATCGGTTGGTTTCCATGAAGATGCATGCTTTCTTTTATCAGATGATTCTCCATGAAGATTAAGTAGATCAAATGCATATCTATTAGTTTCTTCAACCAGAACTGCTAAAATTTCGTCTGTTAACATCAGTTTAAAAAAATCGTTTTCAGTTTTGAAACTGATAGCATCAACTTTCAATCCAACTTTGCTAGAAAATGGCAATACATTTATCATTTCCGAGCCTTCTACTTCTTTCCATGAGAATAAGCCATCAGATTCCTCATCAAAATTGCTGATACATCTAATTCAATCTCATTATTTTCCAAAATACTATTTTCAAATTCATCTTCAAATTCTGAATCACTATCATCAAAATTTTCTTCATCTAAATTTTTCATCAAATTCTCGATCTCGATTTGTGTAAGAAATTTTCGGGGCATTCTAAAAAATAGAAGGAACAGCAAGATAAAAAGAAAACTATGTTGCTCAGACAACGATAGTCATCGAATGAAGTATATATATATATATTTTAAAGTCGAAACTTGTTCCTAAATGTACAATGATAGGAATGCGCAAAATGTTGGCGAAAATAACCCACCCAATTATGGACAATAGAAGCAAAGTCATAAAACGGGTCAGGGAAGATCGTAAAAGAATGTGCAGAAAAAAAAAAGGGTGGGGGAAGAATTCTCTCTAAAGCCTTTACGACAGTCGTACCAGCGCCGATGCGAGTGACAAAAAAATTTCTGGTACGACAGTTGTACCGCCGATGTTTAAAGGTTAAGTCTTAAAGAGGTACAATGCAGTAAGTGTAACATGGAATTTCATTTTTACGTTACTTTTCCCCCCAGATAATTATCTTGTTCAGGAAGGCATTTATTGTATCAGTAGATCATGGTGTCAAACCCTTGATAGTAAAAAAATATTTTCTGGTACAAGAAAGCCCAATTTTTGACTACTACTATTAATTTCATCATCCAAGGGGAAATACAGTTTTTAAAGTTGAATTTTTTAACTGTGAAAGAATAATAATAATAAAAAAAGAAAGCGTTACGTTAGAAGTTAACTTCTTTGGCTTTCAATGTATTGAATTGTATAATAAAGTTTTATTTGGAAGTAATCTTATATATAATTAACAAATTTATTATTATCATTATTATTTCAAACTGTATTTAAAAAAAATATAATTAGGATGGAAAAGGTATAAGTATAGACAAAATTTTCATTTTCAATACATAATACTAAAAAAAATTTTATTGTATGTATTTTGAGAAAAGTATCATCATTATTGGTCTATTTCCATTATGCTTATGGGTGCTTCAGTACATACTTTTGTTATTAAAGGCTTGTGGTAACTAAAGTAAGAAATGTAGGTTTTGCGCTCAATATCGCTTAAGTATCTCACAAAGACTGCATCAATGATAGTATTTGATTTTGTCGTTGATATTATTTTATTGTTTTGTAGAGATAAGGTGAAATTGTCTTTTAAAAATTCAATCAATTGTAGAGATTTGTCTAAAGCAAAATTGACATTAAAATCTCCACTTAAAATCATAGGTATTTTATCATAATTTTTATTAAGTAAAGCAGAACTTCTTGATGTGTATGGTAATAATGATCGATGAAGGAACTTGATAATGTCATCCAACTCTCTTTTTGTTCGGAGTAATATATACTGCTACAATTATAATTTTTTGTCCATTATCTATTATGCATTCAGCCAAGCACAAATCCCTCATTGAAGATTGTATGGTACCATAAATATCGGATTGACTGACAGAACATTCCATGGATGGAGTTATAATGTTAACAGCATCGCTAGAATTTTAATATATTGCAACTCCTCCTGCTCCCGTATTTGGTCATTTATACTTCATAATACAGTTGAAATTTGGAAAAGATATATCACTTTCATTGCACAGCCAAGTTTCTGATAAAACTAAAATATTTTAATTTCTTATTACTGAATCTTGTAAGTCTAAGCGTACTTTGGCAATTAAAAGTAAAAATCGATAATCCTTGTCTGTTCATTATGAAATTAATCAAATATTCATTGATAGTTTGTTCAATTAAAGTCGTTTAATCTGCTTTGCTAATCAATTGTTGATGACAATCATCTTCGACAATGGTAAAATGTTTTATCATTTTTTTGTCGTAATATATAATAATTTAATACTGTTACAGTTGATAAAGCAACGTATAATAATGATTGAGAGTGACGTCGATCGTATTCGTAAACAATTTCTGAGTATGTGTTGCCTTGAGATTTATGAATTGTTGTAGCACATGCACACACCAACGGAATGTGCATATTCTTAACAAATATTGTTTTGTTATTCTTGAGTGGAATATTGGAAGATCTCAGTATGATTGGTACAGCCATTCTACTGCCCAACCTGCTGCTTTGATTCTTATTTTTTTCCCTATTTGAGGTAAATCTAAAAACTCAAACCATATTTTCTTAACTAATCCTTCATAATTTTTTTCTACATGAACTAGCTTTCTAACTGCACCATTTGCCAATCCATCTGTCACATCAATATTTGTAGTAATCATGCAATAAATATTTTTCACATAAACTGTTTGATAAGGCAATCCATTTGTATCAATTAATGACATCTTATGTAATTTTTGACGCACCAAAGTTTCTTGTCCTTTTGAAGTACAACCAATATATACATCTATTGCAGTTGAAGTTATTCTGTCCGCATATGTGTTCAATATTTTATTCTTATACTCATTGACGGAATTGTTAGCGTTGAATAATCGTATACCTTGAGGACATCTTGCTTCAGCTTCTTCCACAGCACAAAAACGAGACTCAATCAGAGTTATTTCCATTTTATACAGTTGTTCGCCGTTTCCTATTTTTGTAAGTATAGAAGAAAATTGTTGATTCGCTTGACGCATGACTTCATTTAGTTCATAAAATTTTAGATTTTCCCATAAAATTGGTCCAACGATGGTTTGTTTCGGTTGCTTATAGAGGGGCGTAGAACAAAATGGTGGTAATTGACGTAAATCTCCAATTAAAATAATATCCATAATACTAAGTTATTTTCCTTTAGAATAAAAATAGCTGTTTTTCTAAAAATTAAAAATTTTCCTCAAAAATGTTGAATTTTTGTAATTTAATCCCATTGAAATACTTTATTTACATAATATACTATCTGGTTGATGAAATAATAATGAAATGCATTCTGCTAATTTACTTTAGATATTATTAGAATGCTTACTTCAATTTTTATCACTATATATATTACGTGTAAATGTGACTGTTACAATAAATATTATGGAATCTTATATATATATTCTGCATCTATCTTATATTTGTATGATATTAGTGTTTTTCAATTTCAAGTTTATATATTTAATTTTTTTAAAAAAAAAACTAAGTTAATTTCCCTTAAAATGAAAAAAAGATGTTTTTCTCAGAATCAAAAATTTCCCTCGAAACAAAATTGCAAAATGTTCCATGCGTTGCAATTTTTGTGGAATTATAACAAAACAAACTTTCCAGAAGTATTCATCTAATGTATGATTATAAATTCTTGGATGCATTGTAATAATAGTGATAGGGTGAAAGAATGTATAGGAAATCATTAAAATTCTTGAAATTTTTATATAAAAATTTGCGTTTACCCATATTTTGTAAATTATCATATAAAACATTACATTGCATGTATACATTTGTCAAGAATTGCTTAAAGAAGTTAAATCAGGTGAAAATATGAAAGTTAAAAAAAAATCAAAGCGCATGGAAAGTTTTAAAATTTTTAAAAACTATATACTCATTTTTTTCTCACCAATTTTTTTATATGATTTTAGTTCTAAGTTACATAGAGCCAGTAAAAATTTGAGGCATATTTGTAAAAAATTTTACTGCCCATTGTAGTCTTAAAATACAAATTAATGAAGCACTATATAACACTTTCACAACAATCAAATTAATTACACCAAAGCATATATATGATTTAAAAACTCGCTTCTTAAACTGGATTTAGAAATTCCATTCGATTGAAAATTTAGTAGAAAATTTAGTTTTATTGCCAAACTATTGGAAGAAATGTTGTGTTGCCACTAAATTTTAAAACAATAGATTGTTTGTATTATTTCCTTAAAAGAATTTTAAAACTGTATATCCAACAAACTCTCCTTAAACTAATTTTTGACAGATTTTGAACCATTTAAATACCTACTTCGGGTAGATTAAAGACTCACTTCCGATTTTTTTTAAATTTATAAAATTGATTATAATTTGACTTCAAGGTAAAGTAAAAACAAAACAAAGTATCTATTGCAAAGCTAAAAGAGGAAAGGCTTTTTAAAGCTGCTGTTGAATGAGGAGAGAGGGGGGTGCTAGCTCAGGACTAATAGACAAAAAAAAAAACACAAAAAAAAAAATTTAAAAGCCGTAATTTTTAATCTATTTTTTCAATCTTTGAACAGATTACGGATAGTACTATTCTACATATTCTGTTTTTCATTTTGAATTGATGCTGTATCGTACATATTGATTATTCCAGATGGTTTAAATTATATATGAATTTTAACTATTACGATACATTATTTTCATCCATTGATGTTATGAGTAATATATATTTGATGGAATAAAATCAATAATTTTACTTTGTATGTGGTCTTTGTGATTATGTTTCAATTAATGTTTGAGGCACATTTTTTTTTCTGAGTAAAAGTTTTTAAAAAGTAGATGCTAAATTATTATATTTTTTGCAGGCATGTCTGTTACATCTGGTAATTTTTTCAATGGAAAAAGAAGTTTTGTTGGTGGAGCCCCTAGATCTAACGGCACTGGGCAAGTTGTGTTCTTTACAAAGAAGCGAAATGATGTCACCTTTGAAGTTCAGTTGATACTGAATGGAGAAAAGTTTGCGTCCTCTTTTGGGTACTCTCTAACATCAATTGATATTAATAGTGATGGGTAGGTAGATGGTTTTTCTTAATAAATTTGTTTCTCTTTCATTTTTTTTCTGTGGAGTTTTTTTATTTTGTAAAATTTGGAAACATAAAGCTATATTTTTCTGTTGTACGGTTTTGCATCGCCAGAACCAGAGCTCGGGTGCCTCCCATCTGCGGAGGAAACTGAGCATCAAAATTACCTGTGCCGATTGATATCCGCTTATATGATGCCGTACTAAAAAGGAGTAGCAGCCCATGGGGAATGTACTAGGTCTGCAATAGTAAAACACTAATCCGTAGCCCCATGAGAAATAAAAAAAATTTCTATTATTTTTGTAATGCACATTTATGGAATGAATATGTTGTTAAAGAAATTGAAAAACAAATGTGCCTGTAAATTATTAAAATAAGGATAATTTTTTTAAAAAAAAAGTTATGTATATTTAAAGAATTTAATAAATTAATTTTATTTTTCATAAAATGTATGGGATTTTTGAGTTTTAAGACCCATGATACTTAACTGAGACATATAAATTATGAATATATGGATATGTAAACTTTATATGATAAAAAAAAATTGGGGTTGGATACTTTGAGTATGCCACCATTGTATTAGTATTTCATTTTGTTATTATTATTATAAAAATATTTTTATGAAATAATTATAAAGAAATAACCTATTAAATTTTCAAATTTAGAAAGAAATTTGTTTCTTTGAAGTTTTCAAAAGCTTTTTGTAGTAGTATCATTTTAAAGGAATATTATGAGAACCATTTTAAAATTTTTTATGTGAATCAAATAAATTTAAATGTGCAAAAAAGTTTTATAATTGAATTAAATCATAATTAAAAGTAAAACTTCTCTTAAAAATAAATTATTGAAGAATTTAAGTTCACATTTTGCGATTCCCTGAACTCCAATTATTCTTTTCTTAAAGATGGAATGTATGTTTAGATTTATTGTGAAACTTTGAGGCATCAAATAATAACTTGTATTTATTTCAAATTATGTAACTTATTATATATTGTTGCCTTTTTCTGTTCTATTCTTTTTCTAAGGTATGTGGATCTTGTTGTTGGTGCTCCTTTTTATTTTGACAAAGGTAAAGGAGGAGCTATATACATATACATGAATTCTGCTGAAGTAAGTTTATGCTAATTTTTTTATGTGTTTTAATATATGTATTATAAAAGTTATTTTTAACCCAACTTTTCCATCTATTATTAGGGTATATCTGAAAATACTGAACCTATCAAGATTACTGGGAAACCTGAATCAAGATATGGATTTGCTGTTGAAAATGCTGGTGATTTAAATCAAGATGGATTCCCAGGTAATATTTGTGGATAATTTTTTCCCTTTCACTTGTATACTGTGTGAAAATTTAAAAAGTCAGGTCTGTGAACAATTTTTTGTGTGAGTATTTCTTCGATTTAAGTTCAGAGGTAATTAACTGGGGTCGTGATAAACCTCAACATTACACTTTTTTTTCTTTTAAAAATGAAGTAATTGTAATACATAAATTGAGCATAGTAAGAAGTAATATAAATTAAAATGGGATAAAGTGTTTAAAAAATTTGGTTAACATGTACGATTATCTCTTGTTTTTCTTTTTTCACTAACATGTACTTCCCATGCTGATTTTCTGTTTTTAAGGGGCCTAGTATTTTCTACGAAGCCCAGTGGCTGAGTGATTAGTGCATCTCGCTTTCACACCACAGGTCTGAGGTGTTCAAACTCCGGGCTTGGAAAGGTTGACTTAGCTTTTCTTCCCTTCAGTAGGTCGATAAATGAGTACCAAGCTTGCTTGGGAACTTAAAAGTGGGGATTTCTCGTCAGACTGACCACATGACCAGAACATCTGCTCATACACCTCGGCGCCCAATGGTTACGTATACTGGAATGAGCACATTAGACCCTGGCCCTCATGGGCTGTTGCGCAGTTGAGTTTGAGTTAATACAGAATATAAAAATTTTAAAATTTAATTAATATAAACATGTGCACAAATGTATTTTGTATGATTGATATGAAAACTCAAGAGAATATTGCAAATACTTTTAACAAATTTTAAATTGTAAAGGAAGTTGGCAGGACTTGGATACCCATAATTTGCTTATAAAAATTATGATTTACTAAACAGCATTTGATTGATCTTAAAATATGGCTTTCTAAAATGTTCTCTAAGATGAAATTTTTCTGTTCAAATTATAATTATTGAATTCAAATTTTTATTTTGAGGGAGGTACCTATCCTAAGTATTCCAATCTTAAAAAAATCCAAAAAATGAATTGATCCCAATTGTTAATTTTCTAAATATATACCAGAAATATATATTTTTAAATGAAATTTGAAGACTTGCAGGAGTTTTTGTATTATTATTGTTCCAAAATTGACTCGTAAAAATTCATTTATTTAGCTCATTGAAATTGATTGCTTGATAAAAGTGTATTATTTAACTTAAATGATATTGTTATTCAATTGACTTTCCATTGCAAATGTGTATTTAATTTTTGTTGTTGCTTTTTTAAATAACGTGTAATGCCTCTTGTAATGCATTTCTTGTACTATTAAGCAGGAATATTTGAAATATATTAAACTTGATAATTTTTACTTTATTAGACAATGTATATTGTTTCATTTTATCTAAGAGGTTTATTATAATTTATGTAAAATAAATAGCATGCATTATTCATAATTATTACATTATGTTATTTCAGATCTCGCTGTCGGAGCACCTTATGAAGAAGGTGGTGGAACTGTATATATTTATTCAGGCTCAGAGGATGGAATCATTCTGACACCTTCACAGGTAATGTGCATAATGTCATTAATTATTTTAACAATGCTTTTTTTTGTTAGACGATAAAAAGTTATTTAAGATCAATTAGATCGATTTTATTTAATTTTGATTTAATTTGGTTTTCAAATTCAGAGTGATAAAAGCTAAAGAATATCTGTGGTAAATACTAATATGGCACTATTGGTTAGGCCTCACAATTTTACAATTTTTAGTTGTTTTAAAGCTGAAATAAATTGTACAAAACAACATTGAACTTTGTGCCAGCTGGGTGAGGTAGTTGGTTATGCGTTGGTCTTGTACATCCAAGTTTGCGCATTTGATCCTGGCCCAAGTCGGTGGAATTTCATGATGTGAAAAATCGACAGCATCCATGTCAAATGACTATGCAGCATGTTAAAGATCCCTGGGGTGTCTATTTGACTTGGGTGTTCTTGGCAAAATTTTATTCTTAGTACAATTTCACATTGTTAGAGCTCGGGCCAATATCAGAAACTGGGCATCAAAATTACAGTGTGGCAATTGGTATCTGCCAATATGGTGCCTCACTATAAAGTGATACCAGCTCCCTGGAAATGTATTTACTATATCTGCAATAGTAGTTACCAATCCACAGCCCAATTTGAAAGTAAAAACATTCAACTTTATTAGTAAAAAAACAGAATAATTGAAATTACAACATGAATAAATAATGCTAAATAAAAATTAAATCATGAAGCCTAATCAATAGTACATCATGTATCTGTAAATATAATTTCAATGTTTGAATATCAGTAAAAATTACAATTTTCAACCCATGGTATTTGTAGATGTAATGCTGTAAGAATTTTGAACATGATCTTTTCTTTATTTCATTAGGTTATACAACCTGAAGATATTAAAGTATTATCCAACACATTTAACCAAAATTTTCTGACTTTTGGTTATTCACTCAATGGAAGAATTGATATTGATAATAATGGCTACCCTGATTTATTAATAGGATGTTATGAAAGCAATACTATAATCTTACTTCGGTATGTAAATTGTTTAAAATATTTGTTGTACATTAAAAGTTTAGAATGAATCTTTTCACATGTTTATATAATTTTTTACACATGAAAAACAAAAGTATTTAACCTACTTGTGTAGGCTGCTTTGAGAAATAATGTACTGATTTTTTAATATTATTTAGTCTTTGGTACTTTATTAGTAAAATATTGTAATTTTTTAATACTTAAAACATATTTTTATGAAAGGCAGTTGAATAAAATGTTTAAAAAATTGCAGATTTTTTTCTGTTTTGTTTTTACACATGTCAAGTTTCCCTCTTAACTTAAAGTTCTTGGAATTTTGGATTGATTCTTTAAAACTCCTTTTGAATTGGGATGTAAATGCAATTTATATTGAATCAAGAATTTGAAGGTATTTGAAAACAATATCAAGTTATATGGATTTAAAAAAATTAAAGGCTCTAATTATTGTCTGATAGCTTAGAAATTATTCCTACTTAATTGGATTTCCTTTTTAGCATGAATAAAATGTCAAACCAGAACTTTTAATTATGTTTGTTAGGTATAATTTCAAAACATTTGTGACTTAAAATTTAAATTGATAATGAACGTGTTACATGCTTGATTTTTCGTGCAAAATGTAAAATTTATTGATTAGTTTTTTTCATAAAATTGCTTAATTTAATGTGTTTTCTCTTCTGAATGAGATATAATTACTCGAATGGAGTTTTCATTTGCAGACTATTATCTTAATTGTATATTGTATAAAATAACATGCATTACCTTTCTGTAAACTAATTTGGTTTGTATTTTTGGTTGAGTCATTGGATTGATTTTCAAATTGAATGCTTTTTGATTCATTAGTTAAAATATCAACTATTTTTTTCATGTAGAATTTTTATTTCTAATGTACCTAAAAACACATTGACACTTTAATAGTTAAGATATTTGATTTTTTAAGTTGTGTTACAATGTTATCCTTGTTTAACTTTTTTTTCAGTCATGCCTATATATTAGGATTTTGAAACATATTTGATATTTAGCATAATTGTAATAGAAAACTTATTTTTGAATAATTTGAAGAATACTTATTATTTATATCTTCTGTGGAATCACTGTTGTATTTGTATGATACTATATTCTTATCTCTTTACCACAGATAAATAATTTTGCTGTTTGTGTTTCTGAATATTTTTCATTCTACCAAATCAATAAATTTCCCAAACAAATAAAAACAAGTTTTTTGAAAAGTGTAACTCATATTACTAGTCATGTAAACATAAAATTATATTTATACACAAATATTGAATTATATTAAAGTGATATTTTAAGTTATTTGTCAAAGCAATATTTTTGTTAATCTATTATCTAATTTCCAGTCAAACCAAAAGAACAATATTTTGTTAAATTACTGATGAAATCTTTAAAGAAATATTTTTATTTTTCAGGTCACGTCCAGTTTTAGATATTATTACTTCTGTTACTGGTCAACTTTCAAGCATTGATCCGGACAAAAAGGGCTGTGATATGGATAGAAATGCACCCGGTGTTTGGTAAGATATTTTGAATGTAATTTTTTTCTATATTAAAAAATTATATTGTATCATTTTAAAATTAATTATATTGTAAAGCATTCTGAAAAAGTTACTGTAAACCACTACCCCAGACTGTTTTATTATTCTTACTTCCAAGAGATGTCATTTGTTTCTTAATGCATGTATTGTAAAATTTCTATAACATTGTTACGGAGTTACTGATCGTATAGTGGATTGTGTTGGTCAGAAGTGTAATTAAGCGACATTTGCAAATTCATGAAATCACAATATATGTAAAATCTCACACACAACACAATTGAACAAAAATACGAAGTTAATTTTTGACTCATGGTTTTATTTTAAAATTTAATCACATGAATGTTATCTTCAGCATGGAGCCAGGCCTTAATTGAAATGAAGTTTAAAGTGAAAAACCTTATTAATACATAACTTACATTTTACCAAAAGGGAAAGGGAAGGAGGTGGTGTTCACATCACTTCTATTGGGCAGAAGAGCAACTGGCGTCTTTCACCAAAAACGTTGCGTTCTCGCCAACGAAGGGTTGCTTCACAGTTCATTCACACTGTAGGTCCGCCATATTTGGCGTGTTGTGCTCAAAGTGTGAATCTTTATCTGAGTGGAATGTTCTTTTTTTTTGTTACGTTTTAACAAACATTTTAATAGTGAAGGTAATTTAAATTAGTTTTGCCAAAATTAACTGATGTGTACGTTGTCCATTCATATACTATACCAAAGCCTAGAGAAAAGTACACATAGTGAGGGTCTTGTGTAATTGCTAATGTAAGCATCTACTTATAGAAAAAATTAAGTAAGAATCAAAAAGTTTAGTATTTGAAAATTGTTATGAATTTCATTTATTTTATTGGGACAAAAAAACATATCTTAGCACACATCAAGCCTGTAAAGAAATTTATAGTCAAGTTGCCAATAAAAGGTATCATACTGAAATGGAATGTTTATTGAATTTCAAAATAAGTTTGAAAATTTAACTTGATGAAAAATAAGCCAGTTGAAATAGCATAATACATTTGATTTAAAATATTTTATAGTGAGCTATTCTTATAATTATTAAATTGCATGATTATATATTTTTGCCATTAATACTGTTCAGAAAATATTTATTACGTTTTAGTCCAGTTTGCATTCCCATTCATGATAAATCTATTGAAAAAAAATTAGAAAAATAAAGGTCTTATTAACCCAGACAAATATTTACATGTTGATTAAAAATGTCTTATTTTATAGTGTTGTTTACAAGATCGAAATAGATAAATTTTCTCAATGGATTCTTGGTATTTTTTTTGAAGTCAAGAATCCTATTAAAATTCTCTTACTAAAAGTAATGAAAACATCTAATTTCTTAGAATTAAGCATCAGTATATAGTTAGGGTAGATTGAACGGTAAAAGTAATCTTTTTAAGAACAACGGAATAATAGTTAAATCTGCTGTAAGAACAATGAATGCTTCTGAATATAAAATATTTTGTGAAATTTTTTGTCTGTGTAACTATTTAGAAATTCCTTTTTTTTTTGTAGCTTTTCTTTTAAAGCCTGTTTCAAGTTCAATTCTTCTCTATCTTCCTTTGATGCTCAAAAATTGAAGTACAAAATTGAAGCTGAAACTTTTACTGGAAGAAAATATTATAGAGTTCGTTTTAAATCATCCTTGGATAGTGATACTCCTAATATAGTTGAAAATGAGATTATTATGAAAGGCAGCTCTTTTAACAGGGAACATTGTTCAGAAGAAGTAGTGTATTTAAAAGTGAGTTGTAAAATATTTTATTTAGTTAATTTATTAAAATAATTCTTTCTTTTAATTTTTTTTCTAAAGTTGTTTTATGCATCAGAAGAATTATTTGTGCCTATGGTAGTGAAGTGATCATGAAGTTGTGTTGTTGGCAGGGTGTGGAAGTTTGGAGACTGGTGCCAGCTTAGCTGTCATCTTCATTATTTAATTGTGATTTAGATTACGAGGTCCACTGCCATTAATACATCTCATGTTGCTTAAAAATTTACATTGCAATCAATATGAAGAGCTTTTATTATTTTTCTTAGTTTGAGTAATTTGATTTTATAGCAATGAAAATCTGAAAATGGAACTAGAAATTTAACCTAGTAATTATATATTTTCCAGGATTTTATTTGTTTATAAGCTCAGTTAAACACTGCCAGTAAAATAATTGTTAAAAATATGTTATTTTTCCCTTCAGCTTCTAGTAATTAATCCTTCAGAATTATAGGGATTTTTAGATATTGTTATATTTCTCTAAAAATTTGGAGTTCTTATATCAATATCTAAATCAAAGTAAAATAATATAAATTAACTTAACTCAGTGGAGCAACAGCTGAGGTATACGTTTTTTATGTGTTATTAAATTTGTTTAAAAAATTAGGTAGAAATGCTTTAAAAACCGATAACCTTTTTGAAAATGTTATATCATGCAATGATTTTACTTTGATATTGAAAGACTAATTAAAAGAATTGAAAGTTAAAGAAAGGTTTTAATATTACATTTTGGTAAATAGGGATATTTAGAAAGTGTATATTTCATTTATTGAAATGTCTTTTTTGATGTCTTTAATCAATCTACCAATATTGACACACAATGTAATGTATACATAAACATTGAATTTCTTTATATATATATATATATATATATATATGTTCCACTGTAGGGGAGATGCAATCATTTTTGAAGCTCGTTTGTAGCAATAACAGTATTTACTCTAAAACAAAGTGGGGAATTCCCGTGTTCAGTTAAAAGAATCTTTTGATTTAAAAAGAAAAGAACACCTTAGTTATCAAAATCTGTTAATTTTTTGTTTCATATTATGATAATTTTTGCATAAAAACTCATTCATCCACATTTTTTAAAATTTTCAATATTATTTGATTAAAAATAATCCCTTCTATGTTTTCAAGTTATTATATTTTTTCCTGTTTAAGTAATATTTCAGTTTTTTTGTGATAAGTTTTAAGAATAAAACTTTTTATGTAAACATAGTTTATAACTAGATGTTTCAGTAATTTGCTACAAGTTTTACTCATTGTTTCTCTTCAAAGATAAATTTTGGTAAAAGATTAATCTTGCAATGTTATTTTTATTTAAAAATGTTTGGATTTTAGGCAAAATTCTTGAAAGATTGTGGTGCTAATGATATATGCGAAAGTGCTTTAGATGTTGCTGTAGATATCAATTTGAAACGGTATGTTTAGAGTTAAATTTTATGAATATATATTTCTTTTGTCTTATTTACCTTTTATATTTATGTAATATACCACAGATAAAGATTTGAAATATTTTGGTAGAGTGATAAGTGTAGGACGATATATAAAAAATGTGTGGTTATAAAAATTTATTTGTAATTGTTCTGGATGGTTGCTAAAAAAATTTGGGATATTATTATTATTACCAATTTAATTATGTTGTATTATTCGTATTTCACAAAAATTGTTTTTTAAATATGTTACTCTGAATATATTTATAAATTACGTATTCTATATAAATGAATTATTAAGTGGAATCTGTGTATTTTCTAAAAAAGAAAAGCTACTTTTTGTGTAATATTGATCGTAAATTCTGTTGTCTGTTCCAATTATGTCAAAATGTATTATATTAATTTTTATTGTTTGTAGCAAAAGATTTAAAAATTTGTTCTTTCTCTTTATAAATTTTGAAATCTATATAAATTTCTAGTTTTATGAGGAGTAACATGAAAAACTTGAAGGCATTGTTTTAATGCTAAAAGAATTTTTTTTTATGTATTATTTAAAATTAACTCAGTGGTGCAACAGCCCATGAGGGCCAAGGAATACTGTGTCCAACTCGGTATACGTGACCTTGGGCCCTGAGGTACATGGGCAGATGATGCAGTCAGGTGGTCAGTCAGATGCAAAACACTCAGTATTAAGTTCCCAATCAAGCTTGGTACTCATTTATTGACCCACTGCAGGGATGAAAGGCTGAGTTAACCTTGCCCAACCCAGGGCTTGAACCTCCGACTTGTGGTGTGAAAGCACAATGCACTAACCACTCACCCACTGGACCTCATTATTTCAAATTAATATTCATTAAAAAATTTTTTATATGATTTAATTTTTAAGTTGATGTATTGCATACTATGTTGATCTATTGTATTCAAAATTAAATTATATTTGGTTTACAGTTTATTGACATTTTTACGAAATTTAATTTTTGTAAAGAACATGAAAATCATGTACTTCATAATAAATTAAAACAATTTTTGTGATAAAAAAATCTAAAAATGTTAAAATATAATAATGAATAAATAAGTGTAAACTCTTGTTAAGTATTAAAATTTCAAAATAACAGTTTTCAAAATAAAATCCTGGAATGAAAAAATTGTATCTGTAATAAGTTTATACATAAAAGTATTTAAAGTAACCCCAACAAAATAATGAGAGTAGTATGCTTAATTATTTAAAAAAATATTTCTAGAAAGTATAACTTGAGAAGTTAATAAGTTACGTGTGTCTAGGACATAACTATTTTTTTTGCTATGTATTATGATACATTTTTTTATTCTTTTCCCACAGAGATGAGCAAGGCAGACCTATTTTATATTTAGGTGAAAAGCAATTAGCTTTATCGGTGAAAGTCACCAATTCCAAAGAACCAGCGTATGATGCTATGTTGTATGTGTTCCATCCTGCTAGTCTAAGTTATGTGGGAAGAAAAGTTGTTGTAAGTATCCAATTCAGGAAAAAAATAACCAATATTAATCAAAGAAAAATTGCTCTTCATTTAAGAGTAAATGTACATGACCTTTTGGTGTTGATAATAATAAAAAGTTAGAAACTGAAATAGTATTAATACAAAACATTTTGCTATGAAAATGCATTGTAAAAATTGATGCGCACAGTACTGGTTAGTTAGAAATAATTCTAATTTTAATTGTTCTTCAAGTGTCAGATTGTATAATAGGAAGATATTGCTAGAAATACTTTGTAAAAGGCTAAATTGCAAAGTCAAAAACTACTTTTGGATAATAACTAGATCTGAAATAACTCTGTAAAAAAAGAGGGTAGAAGTGTATTCTCTTACACTGAAATACAAGTTTTATTAAAAGATAGAAAATAATAATCACTTTTATACTAAGTTATTGGTATTTTTAAAATTAAAATACTGCTTGAAAAAATGAATTTCTTTTAGAAAAACTAAAATTAGATAATTATGCTAATAATTAATCACAGGACCTTTGCATCCCTTTTGACCTGTCCCTAATACTGTAAAATCAATAACGTATATATACCATACCTTGCGTTCTAAGGAATTATAATAAAGTAGTCAGTCTATTGTACCGATTTTTTTTTTTGGTAATTTGCTTTTTAGTATATTACATTAAGAAATATTAGAAATCATACATATCATAAAATTTTAATTTTGTGATCTTTATTTTTATAACCATAAAATTCCTTAATTTAAGAAGGAATGTACAGTTGTATATGAGAGCAAAAGCAAATTTATTTTGAAAATTGTTTCTGTAAGTTCTTGAAGAACACATTTTTATGAAAATGATAATTAAATGACAAGTATATAAAAAGGTATAAAATATAAGGAATTGAAAATGCAAACCAAAATATGAAAGAAGTATTCGGAAAGATAAAATTCAGCTTTTAAGTGGACAGGAAGTGAAGCTGAATGATGAACTGGTAGAGCTAATTATGATTTAATGGTAATCAAAATCGGATTTATTTATTGCATTTATGTACAGATGATATATATATGAGAATTATTCAAATTAGCCTAGGTTTCAGCTTCTCCATTAACTTAAGGAATATATGACTTAAAATATATTGTTTAATGTTGCCTTTTTAGAATACTTAAACCACAAATATTGTATTTCTTCAATTTATCTGTATTTTGAAAATCTCTATTGTTTTTTTGAGGTCTTTTAATATTTCTAAGTAGGGAAAAGTATAAAATTTAAACTGCATAAAAGTCAGTCATCTTAATTCTATTCAAGTTGATTATCATTCTTGGAAGTTTATTTTTCCTGTTTTTTAAAATTTTTTTTAAATGCTCTTAATTATTTAAAGTTTATTTTATTACTGACTATCATGAATTGTGTATTGGATATATTAAATCATCTTTTAGAATAATTTTTGAAAAAACTTTTCATTGTGCTTTAATTGCTTACCGGAAATAGTTTTTATTTATATAACAAGTACATAGTTTATTTTTACTTAAAATTACTTTCCCATCAAATTTATAATGCTATCTATATGTGCAATTTTCAGAAAGGAGACCAAATTGAATGTGTTCCATATAATACAACAGTTACCAGATGTGAACTTGGAAATCCCTTGAAGAATGATGAGGTATTGTTAGTGTTTATAACTAATTTCAATTCTACCATCATTAAATACTACATGATAATTTATGACTACAATTAAATAAATTGTATCTGTTTTATACAATGTTTTTAATTTTCAATTTTTATAATTAGGTAGAATTGCAAATAAGGTTTAACCCTAAAGAAGTTGCTTCTGATGATAGAAGTCTTAAATTGTCCGTGAAGTTTTTCCAATTGGAATTGTATTTTTATTATTTAGTGTGTATTGCAAATTTTGCTTGTGTATGAATATTATTTGTTTTGTTTGTTGGAAGAATCAAGTCTATTTTGTTGATAGTAGTAATTTTACTATGCCTAAAATTTTAACCATCAGACTTGATAAATTTATTTTACTGGAAAACTTATTGGGGATCACATGAGCATTGTAGGGATAAATTGGCAGACTGAGATTTGAGACAGACAATTTTGAATATAATCTTACTGTATTTTTTTTTTTGTAGACTGTATATCTTTTATTACTAGTTTCTAACAATAACACTAAAATAATTGCTTCACACTTTATTATAAATTTGAAAAAAGGCAGAGTGCTAAAGTTATAAAAGTAAAGTGAAGGGTGGAGAAATAGTATCATCAAAATATACCCTATTTTGGTAAAATTTATTGAAAATAGAATTAATAAAAAAGATGCAATTATACAATAGTAGTTTTTTATTTAACCATTTTTAATACTTATATATTAAAAGCTAACAATGTGTAAACTAATCATTCTTTAAATATCCTACTGAGTACTTGAGGAGCCTGAAAAAAAAAAGATTGTAGATGGATTTTTTCGAGTGAATACCTTCAATGCAATAATAATAATAATAAATCTCCAAAACATTTACATAGAAGTCTTAATATATAAAGATATTTTTTTCCCCAGTATATTAAAAACTTATAGAACCTTTACAATTTTGAATGTTATCTTAGACTGTATTTTTTTCTTAATTAAAAACATTAATTAATGGACTTCTTATCAGTGGTATAATAAAGAAATTTCTTAAATATATAGGAGTTTTAGAAAAAGCATTCTGATTCTGTTAAAATTCAATTCAAGCTATAATTCTGTTATTTATAATTTAAAAATTTTGATCAATTAATTACAACTTCATCTTAATGATTAGTACTGCCACATTTGAAAATCATTTACTGTGTTTGAAAGCATGTACTGTCAGATTTCAGCTAAAAACAATGTAATGGAGTAAAAAAAAAAAAATCGAAGCCAGGATGAACCAGTAAACCAGGAAAAGGCAGAAGTATTTTATAGTAACTAAAAAAAATTATATTAAGGGATACATTTAGTGGAAAGTTTGGCTGGTTTAAATAATTCTCTAATTAATGTGAGCATTAAAAAAAGATATATAGGGTAATTGAGGTTCAAATGGAAGGAAAAACGTTTCTCCTTTCCTAATCTTTGTAGTACAAAAACATTTTAAGACGTAGTATTCATTTTTTTTGCAAGATTTATCAAATCATCAGCAAATGGCTTGCAATTGAATCAACTGCCGATGCATGTTTGGTCGTGATAGTCCAATGTTGAGTTGACTTGATGTTAAAAGAATACACATTTCATATATATACTTATATTATTGAGAAAATTCACATCTGCATTTTTCATACTTTAGTATTCCTGAATTTATTTTTTATGGGATTTTTTTATTGGATTTATTGTTAGGTACTAATAACTTTTTATGTGTAAAAAGTCAATGTATTATGTTTTTAAATTGAAAATAAATTCTTTGTCTCATCTTGTATTTACTTCTATTACTGTTTTGAATTTTCTTGTTATGTATTAAATCTAATTGCATGTAGATTAATGATCAATTACCTTAGAATTGTTTATTTTAGATTTGTGAATAATTTTTTTTAATTTGTGATTAAATTTTTATTTGTGGATATAAGTTAAGTCTCACCACAGCATTTAAATTACTGTTATGTTGAAAATTGTTCTAAGTACTCTTTGCTTTTTCAGTATTTCAAAGTATTACTTACAGTTTGACTGGTTTTTGCTGTGAATATTGCTATTTATCTAATTCTGGATCCTCTTCCTATTTAAATAAATTTTAGTTTTTAGAGAAAATATATTTATTTCTCTGATACATTTATAAAGATTTTTCAATTTAATTTCTTTCGAATTACAGCACAAGTGTCGACGAAAATATTCGAGAAGACACAGAAATTGAAGCCAGTATAGTTAAATTGGCAGAGTTGGAAATTAGAGGGTGAGTGGGTGAAATAATTTTTTTAATTTTATTTTTTAATCACATAAAATTCTATTTTACTAAAGTTGTTGTAAATCTTATAGAGCATCACAACCAGAACAGGCATTTTATGGAGGTGATTCTAGTAAAGTTCCAGTATATGTGGATGATATTGGCAATGAAGTTGTTCATATTTATGAGGTAATTATCAAATAATTTATTAATGTTTTTTTTTGCACATGTTATTTTCTTTTTATGATACAAATGAACACTAGAACATAATTATCTTCCTGTATGTAGAATATTATAAAATTTAAAACTAAGTTCTAAATTTATATTATGATTTACTCTGAAGTCTGGCTGTACAATTGAAAAAGGCATCTATTGTGACATCTTACACATGTTGACTGCTTATCATATGCGATTGTGTTGATGCCATGACTTAGAAGTACGTTTTCCCCTGTAACCAACTTTTATGGCAATTATAAGTAATAAATTAAATAGTAATAAAAAATGATTATGTGTACGTTTTATCTATTGGGCGCTTGGGGCAGGGGCCCGAGGAATGGATAAGCTGAACTTAGCCAGATTTTTTGATTATAAATTTTGATCTGACAGTGTCGAGGGTGCCCGTAGATCTTCTGTGCCCAGGGTCCGAAATGAGTTTAAATTGGCACTTTGTGTGTGTGTATTATAAAACTGTATCTGCATAGAAGATTTTGGTTGTGCCCTTTTGTGTGATAAGCACTGGATGTAAAATGATTTCCGTAATTCCACATAATGCATTGGCATGTGTTACATGAAAAAATAATTATAAATAACAGTTCGCTTTATTTTTATATTAAACTGTATTAGAAACAAATATTTATTGCAAGTAACAATGATATAAGATGTATTCCAAAATGTAATTGGTATGTCATCTTTGCATAGAATAATAGAACTTGGTATATAAATATTACCATGCTTGTATCTTTCTTTAAAAATTTAATCTCCTTGAATCTTCTCCTTCAGTTTAATACTTGTTGAGTTTTTTTAAAACTGAAAAATTATATGCAATCAAACATATAGACGTATAAGATAAAATTACATGGAGTAAGTAGAATAAAACCAACTTATAAATGTAATCAGTGTTTTAATTCATTGAAATTTTTTTGAACAATTTCTTTCATTTTGTTTAGAATTGTAGTTGAATCACATGATGTGAAGGAATGAAGTATAATAGTAAAATTTAAGCATCGTAAGATTTAATACTGCTCCAGCAATTTAAGAATTCTATGCTTTTTGCTTTAAATAATGCAGAGTTTTGATGTTAACAGAATGGTATTAAATTCTAAATAAAATTTTAAATTATTTATTACCTTCTTTATTTATGTAGTTCAAAATTTTATTTAAAAATATCTTGTTCTTTTGAATTTTTGTTTCAAATTTGGAATATTTTAAATTTTCAGATTATTAATCATGGACCATGGTTAGCAACTGGCGTTGAAGTATTTGTTTCTTGGCCTTATGAAGCTATTGGATCCTATGAGCATGGGAAATGGCTGTTGTATATAATTGAGAACCCAGAGGTAAATGAGGTTTTGTTTGAAAAGTACTCATGTTATTGAAGAAATTTTCTTTCTGGTATATATGTAAAATAAATTGTTTTGCAACCGTAGCTGACTAAATTTATGCAAGAAATATGTTTAAAAAAATTGAACTATGTAATTTATGAATTTCTTGGAATAATGTAATACGTAGGAATATGTTAATTCTTGATTAAATAAATCTATGAATTTAATATAATCATAAAGCCACATTATATTATGGATTTCAAATAATTTTTGAACGGATAGGAACTGATAATTTTACTTTTGTTTTGAGGAGATTATGAAGTTTTACTTATTGTTTGGAATATTTGTGTAGCTGCATTTTTATCTTATTATTTGAAGAATATATAGTATTTAATCTAAAAAATCCTTTATTTGTATAAATTATTATTAGTTGAGTCATTTCTCTACCTAATGTATTATTTATAACTGAGAGTCATACATTATATACACATTCTGAGAATCCCTAAATTTACTGCATGTAATTTTTTGTAGTGATGTATTATAAATGAAGGTAAAAGAGAAAAAGGAAGTTTTTTGTATTGAATATATATTAGTTTTTAATGCTTCTAAAATTTTTCTCTTAATATTTAAGTAATGGAATTTTGTCACCTGATATATAGATATATATATATTTTTTATTCAAGGTTATTGGTAATGGTTATTGTGAATTAGATCCATCCCAACTGAATCCACTTAAACTGCAGGTAAGTGATTATCATAAAATTTCTGCAAGTACTGGATTTTTGTTTATTAATAATGGTCAGTGGAATTATTTGTTCAGTGAATTAATAATGTGCAATTTTGCAGAGACATCCTGAAGAATTACGTCTTGCATCAGCCAGCTCCTATCGCAAGAGAGTCAAAAGAGGAGTTGAGCCTCAAGAGCTGAGAATGGAGGGAAAAATTGTAAAAGTTGTCAATTTGGTAAGTATATTCTAAGTGAAACATATTATTAGTAACTGTTATTTTTTTTAGGTCTTAAACACTAGCATACACACAGTGCCAGTTTATCCGTTGGTTGCTCAGGGCCGTATAAGCAGGATTTAATTGGTTTTTCTGGTTATAAATTTTGATCCTACTGTGCCAAAGGGCCAGTAAATCTTCTTCGCTGTGGTCTTGAAACAAGCTTAAATCACCACTGCGTACACAGTTCTCTTTTATGGAAGAGAGGTTATATTATAAAAAGCAGGTGGATAAAAGGGCTGAGAGATAATCTGTATGGTAAATATTAAAAATCGGTTGGTCAGTGGGGGATTGGGTTGAAACTCCAATCCTCACTTGTGTTGGCCATTGGTCTTAAAAGAGCAGGGTATGCTGAGAGTTTAAAAAAAGACGTAATATATTACAAAAAAAAAAAGAACAGCTTTAATAAAAAAAGCAAATATTTATTGATGGTTTGATTTAAATATTGACATGTGTGATTAATCGTTTTTTTTAATATAAAGTATAAAGTTTGTTGAAGGATGTGATTAATTGTTTTTAATATAATGTATGCCTGTGGGTAGCCTAGTGGTTAGAGTATCGGACTCCAGACTAGAAGGCTTGGGTTCGATGCCACCAAATACTCTCCGAGTACACACGGAGTACGTGCTCGTTAAATCGGTGGGTCAGAAAGTCTTGTGAGCGGTCGCAGCTGAAACCATGGATGCAGGGTGCCGGAGAATATTTCCCTCCCCTCCAGTTCCATGCCTAAATTGTGGAGGTGGAGTTAGGTGGTGTTGCCATCTATCGTAAAGAAAGCCAACCTGTCCCACAGGCTCTGGCAACATTCATTCCTACACTTCGGGAAGGACACGACAACAACAATATAATGTATGAAGTAAATTATTTTTATGTAAAAAAATGTGTTACTTAATGAAACTTTTTATAAAAAATTAAAGAACATATGTTGAAGTATATATTTTGTTTTATTGAAAACATATAAAGTAGTTTAATTAACATTTAAAACCTTTTGAGTGATCACAAGTACATGCTAGTTATGCAAGTCCTACTGATGTAGCAGATATCTCATTGCTGAAGAAGGTCAGTTTTTTTGTCCATCATTTCTTAAATGAGTTTTAAAATCAGATGATCATTATTAGTGTATCTCCATATATCTGTATGCTGATTCTAAATCAATCAGCCATGGTTTTATCTATTCAGTGTTAATTAGCTAGTAGAATACTATGAAGCAGTGTTAATTCAGTGTTAATTACCAAGTACTCTGAAGCCAATATATTTAATTTTGAAAGGCATAGTGAGTGGGGTAGTTGAGTAATTGACTTTTGAGACTACATTTTTCACTATGTGCAGAAATCACCTGTAACACAATCTATTTTATTTCCTTCGACAATTTCCTTTAAATTCACATTGTCGAATATTATTTTACGTATAGAAACAGAAATTTCCCGGTAGCGATTCAGGGCAGAAGGGCGAGGGGAACGAGTTCCCGCTTCTCAAATAACAGGTGGTGCCCCCTGGCTGCCACTAATCATCAAGGGAAGGCAGGGTTTAAATGTAGTTGTTACATTCTCCCCCTACACCGCCGAAGACCGTCTCGGCGAGGGGGTGTACTAGCAGACATTATGGCATTCTCTCCGGCAGTCCCTTTAGGAATCAATGGCTGTTTGCGTGGCCTTCCTCCTTTCTTAAGAGATACTACAGGAGACTGGGTCTCTGTGCCATTCAGAAAGGGTGTTAAAGCTGATGTATGGTAAACACCTAAAGGTTCGTCAGGTTTGTCACAACTGGCTACTACAAAGGTAGTGGGAGATCTCTGGGATAACACAATGTACGGCCCGTCTCTCCTAGGCATGAGTTTTGCACTCCTGTTCTGACTCGCTTTACTTAATGGGTGAAGTTTTACCCATACCAGATCATTAACTTTATAGTTAGGTTACTTGGTTGCGTATATTTATCTGCATATGTGTTTTTTGACGATCTTGACTCATCTCAATGTTTTCTTTAATTTGTGACATGTATCCTTCAAAACGTTTTAAATAGGGTGTAAATCCAGGCACAAAATTATCGTTATGGATGACAGACTGTAGATCAGTATTTACTTGGTCCAAAGTTCGTAGTTCTCTGGCGGAGGTTAGGTATGCTGCCGTGTGATCTGTTGACTCGCATTTTGAAGTATTCAGTGCAAACCTAATAGCTGGTAGCTTTTCAATCCATAATGTATGGTTGTTACCTACCATCATTGCCAAACGAGGTTTCAAATCCCTATTTTCCTTTCGACTGGATTTGCCTGTGGGTGATATACGGGAATGAGACTTTTATTGATATCCAAGACAAAACATAACTGTTGCATCACCGCACTCACGAATTGAGTCCCATTGTCACTTATTAGTCTACGGGGCACTCCGTATCTTAGGAAGACTTCATTTAGAAAGTGTCATGGCACATTTTTAGCAGTAGCTTGCTTTAATGGGAATAACTCTACCCATTTTGTTGTGTAATCCTCCACTATGAAAATCCACTTCATACCTTCGGTCGTTTCTGGTAAGGGACCAAAAAGATCAATAGCTATGCTCTCAAATCGTTGAGCTGGAACAGGGGTCTGCAGAAGACCTGCAGGTTTCTGATCAGTGGCTATGTATCTAATGCATTTTGAACAGCTCTTCACATAATCAGCAATAAATTTCCTCATACCAGTCCAGTAATATTTCGAGGAAATTCTGGAAAAGGTACCATCAGCACCGTAATGCAGCGGTGGGAGCATCATGGTGCAATTTTAATATCTCTCTCTCTCATGAGTAGGGACGACTAGTTGAGCTTCTTCAACTTCAGCATAAGGTGAGTACCGGTACAGTACTCCCTGATTCATCACGTACCCTCTCCCAGTCCAATTGGCAAAGTCAACTCCCTTGTTGGGATTTTCAAAACAATCAATTATCTTTTTTAGCTCAAGGTCCTTCAATTGTTCTGTTCTTAGCTCATTAGCAGTTCTCGTCGGGAAATCAATAATTATAGTTTTTAATTCGCAAATTTTTTCATCCCTATACTCTGGCCTGGAAAGCATATCTGCAATAAAATTGCATTTCCCTGGAAAATAGTCAATCTTCACACAGATTGTAAGCTTGTAGTTGAAGTGCCCATCGGGCTAATCTTCCGGTTGGTGATGTTAAATTCATCAGCCACTATAACGGTTGATGGTCGGATGCCACTGTAATTTCTGCCCCTTCGATATATCCTCTAAATTTGTTTAAGGCCCAGACTACAGCCAAGGCTTCTCGCTCTGTTGTCGAGTAATTTTTTTCAGCAGAACTCAATAGTCTACTGGCATATTCTACTGGCTGTTCATCGGTGGGGCTTTCTCCTTGTAACAGAACTGCACCGAGGGCGTAACTACTTGCATCCGTCCGGATGATTAAAGGCTTTTTAGGATCAACTTGTCTTAATATTGGCGGGGTTATTAAGCATTGTTTGAGGGTTTGGAAAGCTTGTTGCTTAATTCCACTCCATTTTCAAGCAGTACTTTTCTTTGACAAGTTGCTAAGGGGTCTAGCAATATCTGAAAAATTCGGGATGAATTTTCTATACCATGAGCAGGTCTGTAAAAATGACTGTAGCTGCTTTAGGTTTCTCGGGGAAGGAATGTTTTGTATCACTGCAGTTTTATCCTGATCCACCTCTATTCCCTTAGGAGTTATCCAAAGTCCAAGGTATTTTACGAGAGAGCAAAAAAACTTGCATTTTTCTCTGTTAGCACATAATTTAAATTTTTTATGTCTGTCAAAGACCATTCTTAAGTCTTCAATGTGTTGTTCAAACGTTTCAGACAACACAACGATATCGTCTAAATACACCAGAATATTTACATTTGGCAATCCATTACGAAACTGGTCCATAAGACGCTGAAAGGTTGCTGGGGCATTGCGAAGTCCAAATGGCATTCTTTTGTACCTAAATGTACCAAAAGGGCAAACGAATGCAGTCTTGTCCTGGTCCGCTGGATTGACCTCTACCTGATGATAACCGGATTTTTTTTTTAAGTCAAGGGTAGACATAAAAGCAGTAGATTTAGCATCATGTAAAAGAACATCCATGAGGGGCAGTGGATATTTGTCAGGTATAGAAATTGCATTTAGTTTACGATAATCTATGCACAATCTAACAGTTCCATTAGACTTGGGTACTAAAACTACTGGGGCTGCGTATGGGGACTCGCATTCTTCTATAATATTATGAGCCAAAAGATTATCAATTTCTTTCCTGTTTGGAGATAGTCTATAAGGTGCAGTTGAAACTGGTGGGTGGTCACCTGTGTTTATAAAGTGTTTTACGAATGGAGTTGGTTCTCCCCCTAGTCTGAATACATCTTTACTTTCATTAAGCAGGCCCATCAAATAATTTCTTTCTTCTACATTTAGGGCCTGTCCTTCTTCTTCTCGCAAATGGAGATCATTTGTCTCAGTTTCATCAACAGTGTTGCTATGTAATGGAATTTCACTGGGAATCGAATTTGTGGGACAAGAACTACTATTTATTTCGACAGGACTGTCGTCTACAGGCAAAGGAACATCTTTTGAAAAAGGTATCCTGAAGCTTGGTTTGTCACCAAAATATCAAAAATTGTTACGCATGTCCATCACGATTCCTGATGTCCTTAAAAGGTCAACTCCTAGAAGAGTGCGGTTACCTTTTGCATGTGGCAAAAAAATTAAATCGATTTGGAAAGTTCGTCCACCTACGGTGATTGGTACTGTAGCTTTTTGAACAAGGGATGTGGATTGTTGACCATCAGCTAGGCACATAGCAAGATGAAATTCTGAGAATTTTTGTCCACGATTTCTCAAGAATTTAAACATTAATTCTCCCCCGACTGACTGGCTGGCTCCTGTATCAGCACAAACTGTGCCTGTAGTCTCATAGACTTCGATGTCAAGTAGAGCTACTGGGGAGGTAAAACAAGTAAACATGTGTATGGCGTTGACAGAGGCACTCTCTTTTTTTAGTGAGCATTTTGGACATTTCGATTTTATAAATCCAGGGTTGCCACAACCATAGCAAGAAAAAGGTGGATGAAAACCGGTGTTGGTATTCCGAGCTGGCATGTAGCTAGAATTAGCAAAAGCACTATTGTGGTTACCCGAAACATTCTTTTCAACTTTGAATGAGTGAGACTTCCTAAACTTCGGATTGCCTGTGTTCCTAGAAAAACGAGAGCTGCTTAGTTTTGTTAATTTTTGCAAAGAGGGTTTAACATTTTCGTATGAGTCCAGCTTTTCAGCTAACACAACAGGATCATTCAGTATTTCCCAAGTGTCTAGGAAATGATTCTTGTAATCTGGTGGACACCTTTTTTTATTTGATCTGCTATGATAAGATCTTTCAAGGTTTCAAATGAATCTATTTCTAATTCTTTTAGCCAACCTTCGAAAAAGGTTCTTAGCTCAAAAAAATCTTTCCACGTGGAATGATCCTGTTTCTGGTGTCGGCAAAAAAGGACTCTAAAACGGTCAGCTGTCAGCTTGAACCTTTGCAATAAAATATTGTGAATGTGAGCATAATTCCTAAACATCTCTTCCGGTTCTCTTGCAATTAACCTGCCAATATCACTTGGAAGAACTCCAATTAAGTGTGATACCCAAAAATCGGCAGGTACATTTAGGAGCTTCATTTGTCTTTCGAACATTGTTAAAAACTATGATATGTCATTTTTATCAGAGATGAATGTGGGCAAGACTGTTTTTAAATCCAGCCTCATGGGGTTAGAATCCATTTGAGAAGAATTACCTACGGAAGCTGGAGGATTTTGCGCTTGTAATTTAAGCTTTTCAAGCTCAAATGCTCTCTGATCAGCAAGGCACTTATCCTCCCGTTCTATTTTCTTTAAGGCTTCGACTTCAAGCGATTTACGTTCATCAACAATGTTATCGAGCATCTCTTTCACAAACTGCTCATTATTCTGAAATAATGTACATGAAGTGATTTTTTCACGTATAAGTCAATTATTTTATCCTCTAAAGTCACAGAGACTCGTAGCTCACTTGCTAAATTATAGAGGTCTATTTTCTTGCCTTTTGAGAGAAAAGCCATATTTGTCTTTTAAACTAAAACTAGATTCAGGTTTTAAAGTATACAGGAAGTTATAAATTAAACTGGTTTTCCTAATATCAATGGATACGTATTAACTAATCATTAAACAACTACCTTCCCTGAAGAGAAAACATATAAAGAGAAAAATTCAATATAAAGGGAATAAACAAAACATTTTTTACAAAGACCTTCAGAAAATCTAAATAAAATACCATAAATTCAACTGTATATGAAATATAAAATTAATCATGAGTCACAATAGCATATTGAAAAAACGTGATTACATGTTATTACATGAAATATATATATATATATATATATATATATATATATATATATATATATATATATATATACTTAATAAGTACAAAACATTTAAAAGCTAAATGTATCACACTGTGACTCAATTAGGAATATAAGATTATTTAATATTCATTTTTTTAAAAAAAGAAATATTTCTTGTGAAATACTTATATATTTTTATGAAACCTTCCTTACGTAATTCTAAAAAACACACCGGAAATGCAATGAAAAAAAAATACACAGTATTGCATAATCATGCTATTTTCACAAAAAGAAATATATATATTTAACTAAACAATTTCTCCGCTATCACAGGATGTGACTCATGCAAATTAAACAAGGAATTCTATTCTCAAGGAACATAAAATTTAAAATCACCAAATAGAACTTTTTGAAAGCTATAAATATATCAATTCATGAAATAAACAGTAAAAATATCTAAATCTGAAAACATTACATATATCAAAGTTTGATAATTAAATGAGGTTTCTCCCCTTCTGCTTGATAGCAGAAATTACCTTTTATTTCAATATTTAACTTTAGGGAAAAAATATATTCAACAGCTCCTTATAATAATAATAACCTAGAATTTCACCATTTACTCAATATAGCAATTATTTACAGCAAATTATTATATAGCAATTATTTTAAAATGCGCCAATACATATTTATCAATAATGTTATATCAGTTGCTTCTTCCTGAAAGCAGAAATGATTTTTCACTATTTGAATTTCACAGTTATTTCAACAGTAGATTGAAATAATTATAATTAAAAAATGCATTATAGAAGCAAAATATACAAATACTAATATCTCAAGAAAGATAAATGATCATATTCCTCAATATTATTGTACAAAAGATTTGTTACATCTACTCACAGATTTAATTTCCGTTTCCTTGTTCAAGTACAGGTGAAGATTTCAGTAACACATAATCTCGGGAAGAGATTGTTTTTCTTCAAAATAGCAGATATCTTGTAAGCACCACTCGCGCACTTCAAAACGATATATTGAATATATTTAGCAGATATCTTATAAGCCCACCACTTTCTTGATCACGATGGTATTTTTAACACATAAATCAACACAATTTCACTTCGAATTATTTCCTCACTTTTCGAGCACTTTCACCTCAGTATCCGGATGATACTAAACCGATTATTTTCCAACTAAAAGACGAACACTTTCACCTTAGTATCGGTATGATACTAAAACTGACAATTTTCTAAAAGACGAGCACTTTTACGTTAGTATCAGGATGATACTAAACCCGATGATTTCCAGATACAATCAAGCACTTTAACTTTGACTGTCGGGGCGACACACACTAAAATTTCCATACACGTGGTCAGTTGGTCGAAAAAAAACAACATGTCCGCTCAAGGAAGCGTTGATCAGCATCTCGGTTTCCTGGTCCGGTTAGAACGTTGGGCGCCACTATGACAATCCCCGGTAAAATCCTAGGAGAGCCTACACCCTTGGCGACAAACCGAAAAAAGCGCCAAGTCAGAACAAGACGACGCCAAGCGAAACCGAGAATGGTGGCAAGGGAATATAGCGGGACAAGGTGGATGCGTAATGAAAATATATGTAAACAATACAGAAATTAAACATTTAAGGTAAAAAATATAAAAACATCACTTAATTTCTTACTGCTGATCTTTTCCGAGTGGAGGGTACAGCGTAACAACAGATTTTAAAAAAGCCCTAAAGGTCTCATCGCTAAGCGAATGATCGTGCGAGCGCCACCATATTTATTCTGCGAGGTAATGGTTGAACATACATTCAGCGTGGCTGGTATGATTTCGAAGAAAGCGTTTTATTGCCAACCATTACATTTAGGACATTCATAACTCGAAGCAATCAATCCTTCCTTCATACACCATTCAATCAATTCTTTCTTACCTTTCGCATTCAACAAAGTAAAAAATTCTAAAGTATATTCTCTTACACACGCAGCCAGCCCGGAGCCCAACAACAAAATGAAATTCGAAATGTGTGCGCGCCCACAAAATACGAAAATGGTAGAAATAGTTAGGGTGCCATATGTAGCGTTTAAAAGTAGTATTACCAAAATGGCAAAAGTAGTATTACCGAAATTAACGCCAAACAAAGTAATTCACGCCAAGGGTGTGGGCTCTCCTAGGAGTGAACCCAATCCCCCATGTCGTGTATTCATTGTGTTGAAATAAAAGAAGCTTTTTCATTACTGGAACAAATACTATTTAATGTTCTTACGTTCCACAACACAAGGGGTCACTTAAATAAAACAACACACATCCATTATAGTTACAGAAAATAGATTAAAGACTAAAAGGAGGGAAACAGGCTTTCCCTGACTCCACGTGTACACATCTTTCCCCGGTAGCGATCCAGGGCAGAAGAGCGGGGGAACGAGTTCCCGCTTCTCAAAAGAACAGGTGGTGCCCCTGGCTGCCACTAATCATCAAGGGAAGGC